>WBMV01001494.1:0-51104 GCA_013396655.1 Campylorhamphus procurvoides
AGGTTTTGGTAGTGGGGGAGCTGTAGGAGTGGTTTCTGAGAGAAGCTGCCAGTGACAGTGGAAATCTCTTTGGGATTATGTATTTAAGAAGGGGAAAAAGTTACCTGACAGGAGCAATTGCAGTCAGAGAGATGAGTGAGAATATGTGAGAGAAAGCGCCCTGCAGACACCCAGGTCAGTGCAGAAGGAGGGAGAGGAGGTGCTGCAGGTGGTGCAGAGCAGAGATTCCCCTGCAGCCCATGGTGTGACAGCTGTGCCCCTGCAGCTCATGGATGTCCACGGGAGAGCAGAGATCCACCTGCAGGCTCTGGAGGAGCCCATGCCAGAGCAGGTGGATATCAGAAGGATGCTGGGATCCCATGGAAAGGCCATGCTGGAGCAGGCTCCTGGCAGGATCTATGGACTTGTGGAAAGAGGAGCCCACACTGGAGCAGATTTGCTGTCAAGACTTGTGACCCCTTGGGGGACCCACACGGAAGCAGCCAGTTCCTAAAGGACTGCACCTTGTGGAACGGACCCACACTGAGGCAGGTTGTGAATAACTGTAGCCCATAGGAAGGAGAATTGGAGATATTTGTGGAGTACTGTCTCCTGTGGGAGGGACCCCAGGCTGGAACAGGGGAAAACTGAGAGAAGGAGGAGGAAGGAGTGACAAAGGTAATATGTGATGAACTGACCACAACCTCTATTCCCTGTCCCCCTGTGTCGCTCTAGGAGAAGAAGTAGAGAAAATTGGGAGTGAAGTTAAGTCTGGGAAGAAGGGAGGGGTGGAGGGAAGATGACTTTTACATTTAATTTTTATTTCTCATTGCCCCACTCTACTTCTGACTGGTAATTAATTTTTTTTCCCAAGTTGAGTCTGTTTTGTCCGTGGTGGTCACTGATACTCTGCGTGATCTCTCTCCATCCTTACCTCAACCCTTTTGTTACATTTTCTTTTCCCTGTTCAGCTGAGGAGGGAGGTCATAGAGCGCCTTTGCTGAGCACCTGGTGTCCAGCTAGGGTCAACTTGCCACAAGGAATAATAAACAACTCTAAAGTAATACAGAATTTTTCTTCCCCCCCCCCATCCCCCCCTTGAGGTAGTAAAGCTTGAAAACTAAGGATCAAGCTTAACTTTTACTGAACTTGCATACCTGATGGCTGCTGTGCTTGGAACTTTTATTTTTTTAACCCTGGTAGGGAGTATTGACAAATTCTGTTTAGTCTTGTTACCAGTTGTTTCCTGAATAGTGTATTTCTCTGTCAAAATCATATAAAGTAAAAGTGTGTTTTGATAGGGCAAAAAATTCATGAAAAGATACAGATTTCTTTCATTTTTACCATGGGATACAAGTTATTTCAAACTGTTGGCTTTTGGGTTTAGTGTCTTTAGAGGTATGTAAAGGCATAGCAAGTCAGTGTATTTGGCTTACATTATTTCCCTGGGGACTCACTTCATCCTGTTCCCTCACCAGCTCAAGAAGCTTTTTTATTTTTTATTTGTTAGGAGTAGTACTGGTGAAAGCTAACTGCAGAATAATCTGTGGACATGGAAAGCTTAGCATAATCATCTCTCTACCTTTTACTGCTTTGTGACCCTGTTTATGAATGCATTACTAGTAGTAGCTCCTACTGGTAAAGGTCAAAAAGCTTTACAAGAGCATTCCAGGTTTTCATAACTTCAACAGAACAAGTTTTTCTTGTTTTCCCTTGCCAACCTCGCTTGCTGGTTGTTTATTCCATGACATCTAGATTGGAAATTGCTTAATGTTAGAGGACCTCATTTTAAACAGGATTTCTGTGAAGAATTTTCATGTTTCTTTCTTCATGGGATATTTGGACTGAAATTGTGTGTAGCTGAAGGGAATTGTTACCTTGCCTTAGAGACAATGCTCACTGTGATACTGGTCTATGGCATTTTTGGAAAGTCTCAAAGAGCTCTACGCTTGCATTGAACTGCATTGGCTTTATTGAGCAGCATCGTGTGGTGGCAGAAGTTTGTATGGAAACCGTGCTTGGAGAATTGCACTTGCCCTTCCTTTTAAGGTATCTGTGCCATAGGCATGTTGCCATCTCGTTTATTGACTGTAATGGCTTACTGGATACTTCTAAGTTTACTGACTCTGCAGAGCCAGCATAGCTAAGATGGAATAGATTTTGTGTTAAGATCAATCATAAAATAATTTGGTTGATTTTTATTTCTGCATCCCATTGGAAGCTGTGAAATGGAATATCTATCCCTGAAGACAATCTGCAGAATTTTGAGAGTTGTGTTTGAGTTCTGCAAGCCAGACTAGAAAATGTATAGTAATACTTGTAAACTGAAGGCATGTGAACTGAATTAAGCTCAAATGTTAATCCGTGGAATGACTCTTCATTTTAACACAGATTTTTTTAATGTGTGAAGTTTTTTCTCTATTTCAATTGTTTTTTGTTTTTTTTAAGGAGAGCTACCATCTGTTGTTTATCTGTTCTGTGAGCTTTGAGGGAGGAAATCTGAAAATTTATACATTTAAATTGGGATTCTCAACTGTTTTTTGCTTACCTCAGGCTGTACACTGGCTTTGTTACAGTACTGTGGTTTCTGGAAGGAAAACAGTTAATTCCAAACCTTTCTCAGAAGCATTTACATTCTATTTGCAATGGCTTCAGGTGTGATATGCTTGTGGCTGTTGCAGTAGGAGGTCACAGGATGCTTCCATTGTTTCTTTTGTCTGGAAGGTTTCGCCATTGACTCTGCTAATTGCTTTCTAGATGTGAAAATAAACTAGAGGCTCTTTAAAACGTTTTGGCTTGTTCTCTGTCCATATGTTTTGCTTCTGACAAAACCGGAAGATTCATTGGCCTGTGATGCTATTCATGAGCTGGCAGTAAAGGATTCTTTCAGTCTTTTGTCCTCTTTCAGCAAGGCTCATCATTTGTATATGCTCTTCAATCTTTCTTTCGTTTGTAAGTGATAGCAAAAGTCAAGTGCATCTCTTAACCATACCAAAATGTGGAGATAGAATCTGGGGCTTCCCATGATAGTTGTAATCCTGGGTGAGTTGAACATTAACACAAGGTTACAAGTCAGGCCTGGTGTTACTGCTTACTTACCGAATGAGTGTCTGCTTTCAGAGTGTTACTTAAATTCCTGCTGTACAATTTATTTCTGACTTCATTCTCTTGAGCTGCAGGGGATTTACAATTTAGGGATTCCTTTTTGGGGAGAAACAGGATGGAGAGGAAGGCTTATGCCTGCTTAACCTATTCCTGGAAAGGTTTGTGTTGCTTAGGAAAACTTGTTTGGTTTCCATGGTCTGCTGTACGCAAATCTGCTTTGTCATCCATCCCTTCTCACTGCGCTGTTAAAAGGCTCTTGGACGTGATTGTTTCAGTCACTTGGAACAAAGATATTTAGATAGCTTTAAGCACAGCTACCTTAGTCCTTTTTTTTTTTTTTTCTTCTATGCCGACATAGTTTCTGTTCTCTTCCTGATGTTTATCTTGGTCTGTGCCGTAGACAACAGGCATATCTCAACTGCCATCTCTTTTAGCTTTTATTTACTTTCTTAAACTCTCCCTAAAATACATTCTTTGCTTCACCCTAACAACTGTGAGGGTTCGAGTTCTGTATCCTTATCAGAAGACTCCTAAAAGGAAAGGTATGAATGCTGTGTAGTCGTTGTTGGAGTATTCATTTATGTGCATTACTGTCAACTGCTTGCACCTTGATTAACATGCTGCTTGAGTAGTTTGGTTGGGGGCCACTCTGTACAGCCTGCTGGAATTGAGGAATATTTTTGATTTGTTAGTAGTGAAGATACCTGCTGCTTCTATTTTATGTAGATGTTTAAGGAAGAGAATTGGATTTCTCTTCGGTTCCACTTGGAGTTTATAATGCAAGTACCATGAATAAAACATCAGGATTGTCTCAGCTGTATTACTGAGAAAGCATTCTGAAGCATAACATTATGTAGAAGCTTGAAATCAGATTTCGTCTTTCCCTGCGGAGGTTAGAAAGCTCAGTAAACTCTTGGAGCAGGTACTGGCTTCAGGCCAAGAAACCAGGCATGAAGTGCTGGCTGCAGTGCATATAAGCCTAGTAAAATCTGACTTCTCTAAATGCTTGGCCTCGTAAGTGAATCTAAACTCGGCTTGAAAAGATTACTTCTTGAAATTATCAATTCCTCCGGGTCTCATATTTTACATGCAGAAAGCATGCCTAAAGGCTCTGCTTTTGTATGTCAGGGATTTAGAAACATGGAGTAACTTGACAAGAAAGTAAATGAATAATGAGACTGCTCAGGTTAGCAGTTGCTGATTGTAGGTAAGTGGGGGAAGCACCAGTGAATTACGTCGGCTGTGCAAATACAGCACATTGCATGTGTTCTTATTAATTACATCTGGATGCTGTTAATACATTAGTGTAGCCTCTGAACATAATGTAAAAGATTTTCAGCTGACAAATGAAGTCATTCATCGTTCCAAGCTACTTGCAGAAGCCTTTAAGTTCAGAGTATGTGTAGATAGATGTGAGGTTTCCAGTGTAGATGTGCACCCAGGCAAATGCAAACCGTACTTCCCCACCCAATTCTTATGTAATGCATGTAATTTGAATTTCAAGGAATGAGCTGACTGCAGAGGCAAAATAAGAGCAGAAGGTATAGGAGTAAGCAAAAATTGTTAACTGTTTACAGTTAACTTGCTGGGTTGTTGTGTACAGTTCTTATATGACAGAAACAAAACTTGTTGGAGTTAAAGAAGCTTATGTTGGATTATGCAATAGATAAATATTTGTTTTTCATATTATAAGTACTGGGATTTCCTTGTAACTCCTCCTTTTATCCTCTTAATAGAGCTTACATAAGAGTAATATGAAACATGTATGTGACAATTAGTTTTCTGTTCCTACTTAATTGTGAAATATTTGCATTTCAGCTCAAATCAAAGAGAAAGTTAAAGAAAGGGAAAAGAAGCAAAAAGAGAAGAAGAAGCATAAAATAATGAATGAAATCAAGAAAGAAAATGGAGAGATCAAATTATTGCAGAAAGGTACGTTCAAACTATGTAGTGATTTTTCATTCTAGTGCTTATAATATTTGTGATTGGATACTGGATTTTAATACTATGGTTTTCATTTAGCTTATGCCATTTTCTCTGGTCAGTTGGTATGAGAGTTGCTAATTAAAACCTAACTATACATGTTGCTTTTTTTGTCAAGTGTATTAGGTTACTGGAAATTAAAGATAAAACTGTCACCGCAGTATTGCACATACATTACTAGTAGTAGGAAAGACCGTTACATCAAGAAATAATATTGGTGATACCTTCTTTGATAACTGCAGAGAAGAGTAGGTTATCACTTTATGTATTGTGGAGGAGAAAAATGAATGCATGTTACATTTTATGTCTAGCATTAATTGTACAAAATTGAGTAGCTAAGGAGTTATAAATTCAGGAACTTTGTCAAATACTTGAGATGCAACATGCAGTCTTCATTTTGGCTAATTTCTTCAACTTTGTTTTCTGTAAAGGAATGTAGTTAAGATAATGTTATCACATAGCTTGCACATCCACTGAACATTAGAATTGTAGAGTAGTTGAATTTGAAAAGGACCTAGTTGAACACTGCTCCAAGTAGGGTCAATCAGAGGAGGTTACTCAGGTGCCTGAATCTCCAGGGGTGGAGTCGCTCTGGACTAGTAGATTCAGTCTAGATATAAGAAAGATTTTCTTATGATGATGGTGGTCATCATAAGAGACTGGAACAGTTTGCCCAGAGAGGTGGTAGATGTCCCATCCCTGGAAACATTCAAGGTCACGTTGGATGGGGTTTTGAACAACTGGATCTAATTGAAGATGTTCCTGCTCAGAGGGGTTGGACTGGATGGCCTTTCACAGTCTATTCCAACAGAAACTGTCTTATGAGTCTGTTGTGTGATCTTTCTGATGAGGAAAGGCAGAGATAGCTGGAACTGAGAAGCCTGGAGAAGAGGAGGCTCAAGGGGGATCTCACCAATGTGTATAAACACCTGATGAAAAGGAATGAAGAAGGTGGTCAGCCTATGCTGGTTCGTGGGGTTATTCCTCCCAGGTGCAGGGCTTTTCCCATCCCTCTGTTGACTTATGAGCCCCCTCAGCTGGCCTATTTCTACAGCCTCTCAAGGTCCCTCTCACTGGCAGCACAACCCTGGGGTGTGTCAACCCCTCCTTCCAATTTTGTATCACCTGCAACTTGCTGAGGGTGTGCTCAGACCCATGATGCCATCAGTGAAGGTGCTGAACAACACTGGCACAAGGTATCAAGGTCTGGATTATTCCAGTAGCAACTGTTTTCCAGCTGGGCTCTGTGCTGCTGTTCACAACACTTTGAGCACAGCAGTTACGCCATTTCTTGAGCCACCTTACTCTTCACTGAGGTCATGCTACATCAGGTTTTCCGTGAGGGTGTTGCTTATTTGAGTTGACCAAATTTTTTTTAAAATCTGTTATTTTCCGACTCTGAAGTTAGAAACACATTCCTGAGACGTTTTTCTGTTACACTGCTTGCTATAGGATTTAACGTACAAACCAGAAACTGAAACCCTTGAATGAAAACAATCTTGGAAATGTTCATATGCGGTCAGAGATACAGAACCTTGTAATTATTTCATCATATATTATACCCTACAAGTTAACTGTATGAGCAAGTATGACAGCTTCAAGTCTGCATTGATCAGGTCTCAAGTTATTGCCTTGAACATGAGGAGTGTAAACTGGGGGCTTCCTGTGAAAAGGACAGGTGTGACTTGTCTTTGCTTAGCCTGGAAGGATGTCCATGACTGAGATACTTGGCAACACTTAGCTGCATCAACAGTGAGGTTCTTCAGGCCTTGTTTGAGTCACAGCCTTGTTTTACACTGGGTCCTTCTTCTGTTGCCACTCAGCAGATGAGGTGGAAGCTGCAAAGACAGGAAGTTTTCTTACGCAGATCTAATAAATGATACTTAATGGAGCTGTTGAGCCTAAAACGGTGCTTTATTTTTAAACTAATGTAAAAATGCACATGCCCATGGACTGTGTTAGAACATCTTTGCTGAGTAGCAGGATAGATTATTCTCACAGAGAACAGTGCTCCAAATGCATCAAATGCTTTACACTCTTTCACTTGACTTGTTATCAGTCAAGTATGTTTCAGATTTTCTTTAACGTGTTGTCAGGAAGTATTTTTAGAGGCTGTGTTTAGTTTTTCAGTATCCTATTTCAGGGAAGAAGGGAATGTGTCAGGAGAGCAGATAGATTCTCTCCACTGGGTTTGTGTCCTGTTCAGAACAGCATCTCAGTGTCTTCTGTGGGCCTCCAAAATCTGACTGGATGTGCTTGTATGTGCTGTGAGGTTCATGTAACATTTCCTGAGTCTTTTTGCTGGTCTAGCTTTACATTCTGGGCAAGAGAGAGCAAAGGCAGAAGTGCTTTAAGGTATAGCTGCCTGTGATTATCAGTGGTTGTGTCTCTGTAACCTTCTCAACACTTTTTCTGAGGGTATCTTCTTCCTGTGTAGCAAAAGTTCCAAGCCCTGTTGTTTTCAGCTCAGACTTTACTGTGTGGGCTTTGGAACAAAGTTTTGGAATGAGCCTGCTTCCCTTTCTTTGGGCTTTTGCTTTTGTGGTTGGTTTTTCTTTTTTGGTATGTGTGTCTAGAGATCAGCACTACAGTGCCTAAAGACATTTTATTTCCTTCTAGTTATTAGATTAATATTGTATTGTAAAATGTTTCTGTGACCATCTGTCTGTGACTTACTTTTGTTGAGGGGCTGGAGGTAACAGCCCACATGACTTCAGACAGTTCAACTGGCTGGCCAAGGTAAAAGGTGACTAGTTATGGAAGAGGTCAGTACTAAGGGACTGATGCCTTTTGAAGAGAGAGTTGGTGTGTAAGCCTCTTTTTGGTGCTTTAAGCTGAATGTGGAAGAGTTGACTTGTATAAGGAAGCTCAGGGGTGTGAGCTGTTCATCTGCCTAAACTTGGGTTGGCGTTCTGTTGAAAGCAGTGATAAAACTCGCCAATGTTGGAGACAGACAGTTCTTATAGAGGGTGTTTTTTTGCAGCTCCTGAGGCTGCTAAAGGAAATGAGGCGCTTTCAGAGAGGCTCATGGCTTTTGTTATGAACCTAGAATGAAAAGGTTTTTTGTCATCCTTTTGCACTTGAAGATGTATTCTCTGTAGAATAAGGCTATTTAATGGCCTCTGTGTCTCTCAGTCTGTTACGTGGAAGGAAGAGCTCATTTTTTGGGAAAAAGCTTCTTGGCAAATGCATATTATTTAAATCACAGTTTCTAAGCTTTTAACTTATTTTTTAAAAAAGTCCACATAGTAAATAGTTATCTTCTAGAAATGGAGAGTTTTGCATAAAAAATTTGCACTGATGATGATGTGACTGAAAGTTACTGGAGGTCCTGCAAAAAAAAAAATTATTAATAAGTTTATTTGTAAACAGTCCCATTTGTCTTTTTCCTTTAAGAAGAAACCAGTCAGTGTTGTTTTTCTCACTATTTTATCAGAGCACAATTGCTAAAAAGGCAGTAGGAAAAATTCTTAGTTTGTGTTTCTGCAAGGTTAAATGGCTTGGCTTATTGAATGCTGAAATGCAGGAAAAAACTGAAAATGAACATTTGAATTTGCTGACACGAACATATGTAGGTAGAAATTGTTTTCTGAAGCTTTTTTTTTACTCTTCTGAAAGAAATGACATTTAATTGTACATTCTTATGAATGTTTTAGATTTTTTTGTGGATTGATTTTGCACAGAAGTAATTATAGAATTGGTATGTTGAACACAAGACCCAAGTCATACTGCATGCTTTTTCCCATCCACTGTATTTTATCTTTAGTATCTTTAGGGAAAATGTTGAAGGATTTGCACTTTAGTTGATGGGACATTGAGGGAATGGGTAAGAGTGAGGTAAGAGTGCAGGGCACACAACCCACCACACTGGTTTGCCTGTAATACTGAGTTTACTTCGCAGTCCTTATGCACCAAATTAGCAACTTTTACCAATAAAATACATGACTACAGGGTAAAACACAGATGCCAGATGTGATGGAGCAGCTGGAGAGAGAGCTGTGCTGTAAAGCTTTGAAGTGTGTCTTGCTGGAGGTGGGGGTCTGGAATTCGAAGCGAAACCTTCTGGTATATCAATGAAAAGTGAAAGTCAAGTCTTTTTTTACCACTGCCTGCAAAATCTGTGACTTTTTAATACGATTTTTTGGTTTTTGTAGGAGCTCTGAAATACTGATATGAAGGCTGTGGTTACAAATTATGATAGGCTGTGTAACATATGCACATGTATTTTTTGGAACATCTTTTTATGGTGAGGACTGCAGGAATAATTGTAGTTTTTTAATTACTGGGTTTCAAAGATAAGACTTCTGAGAGATTTTCAGTGCTGTCACGTTTATAGCAGTTCTTCCTTTGAGAACAATCTTTGTACCTCCAGATTATTGCTAGTAAATGTGTTTGAGTAAGTGTTAGGCTGGGTGCACACAAAATATTTTTCTTCTATCCTGCGATTGTACTGTATATGGGAAGTGGGTTTCAGTTCTAACTTTAAGGCCACAGATTAATTAAAATTCTGTGATAGTCAGTCCAGAAAAGAGCTCTGCTCCATGGGTTTCTCTTCTGTCTTTAAAGTTCTTCCATAGCAAGCTGAAAATTGCTGGTAGAGGAGTGTGTATGCTGTTGAAGTGGAAGGCTTCATTGAAATAAGGTGATTAAATTGGCACTTTTTCACCCCATGGTATATTTTAAGATCCAGGCATGTGGAACTGCACAAAAATTTTATCCTGCATTGATTCCTTTTACAGATTTTTGTTCTTATATGCAGATTTATAATTCTGAACAGAAATCTTCTGTTAGACCTTTGCTCTTCTCAAAGTTTTCTGTCTTTTCTTTTAGTCTAGGTGGGATTTCTGTTAATGGAATTTATTTGGGTTGTTCACTTATTTGAAGAACAGATACTTAGATACATATAGATGCATACAGAATTAGCATGGTAACTCAGATGACCAGACTTCAGAGGCTGTTTACAGACTTCATATTTTCAGTCAATTTGTTGTAGAAGAACTAACTGGAAATATTTTAGGGGTTTATATTTTTTTATTCATCACTTTATAAATCTCTCTTTATAAATTATTTTGTACCATGCCATTGAAGCTTTAATAAGTGCAGTTGTTGGAAAGGATATAGGGGGAAGCATGTCAGGATTTTCCTGTATGGCTCTGGTAGATAAGAGACAGTTATATTAACAATGATATAATTAAACATGGTAAAATGTATATATTTGTTGCAACTTTTATCACATCCTCTGTTTGTACACCCATAGGTGTCACTTTCTGAAAATCCTGAATAGCCGTTCTCAAGGTGGTTGTGACTATTCAGCTTCCAGGAGGGCTGAAACAACATGAAATAGAATTATTTGATGTGTTTTCTGATGTTTAATAGTCAAGCTTTGAAGCCTCTAAATAGAATAAGATAGCTGTAGGTTTTCAGTTGTGCTCCTGCTGTTTGATTTGTTTTTTGGGCTCTGTACTGAAACACCTTAAGATTCTGTTTGTTTTTAGCACATGCCCTATTAGCTTTGCAGCCTGTCAGCAGCTGATCTTGCTCAATCGCCTTATTTGTGGAGGGACTGCACTTCGTGTCTGTTTAGAATTCCATGTGCCTGTTTTAACTCTTTGAGGAAGTCAGTTGTTCTAATCCTTTAGAACTATTTTTTAGTATGTTTTTCATTAACTCACCAAATTACTACATTAAATTGTATCTATTGAAAAAATATAAAAATAAATATATAACTCATATGTTAGTTAACTGACAGTTTTATATTTTTATTATCTGGTTGGTACAAACTTGAGGGGTTTTGGCTACTGCAAGTGGCAGTGGCTCCAAGAAGACTTGTACTCTCTGTGACTGCATATTTTATTTATTTACTGGTTTGTGAATGCCATCTTGGCTGGTCCAGTTCAAGTTTCAAGTCGTTTGTGGTTATGAACTTTAAACTCACTGGAAGATCCATGGGGATGCTTCTGTGGTTTGAACTGGGATTTTTGTGTTGACTCAGCCTCAAGAGCTGTAGCAGAGCTCAGACTCTTCAGTAGCTTTATTGTGCATCGCAGTGAGAGTCACATCTCTGGCGTTGTGGGACTGTGGGAGGAAAGTGAAGATCATTGAGTGAGGGTTCGTTCTCCCTTGTCCCTTTGTGGAGGGGCTGCAGTGGGGGTGGTTGGTACAGGACCAGGGCCAGGACTAGAGCAGTGTTTTGTAGCTGCTCACAGGAACAGCCAGAGCAAGGGGTGTATGGGCAGCTGTTGTTGCTGTGCCTGTTTGTGCCATGGAGTGAGGAGTAAGCTGCTGTGTTCCAGTCCTCTTCAGCTGGAAATCTGGGAAATGAAGTCCCTGTTTAGGCTTCTCTACACTGCTGTGCGCTTGTCTTTTTTACTCCCCACCAGATGGTCCTCAGCTCTTAAATTTTGGTGACTGGGCTCTCTGAAAGTGAGGAAGTGAAAACTGACTTTAATTACTGGCTGCAATTAAAAATGTTGTGCTTTCCTGCTACTAGCTGTCAGCTAGAAAACTGTGGGAAATGAATAATTTAATGCTGTTATTAATTTTTGGGTTTTGTTTTGAAATCTCAAAAGTCCTTCCCTAGTAATTTTGGTGGCTGTGACCTCAAAGTTGAGAAATTCTGCTCTGGTTGGAACAACTGAATGAACTATTTTACTTCATGGGCTCTGCTTATTTAAAATTTCACATCAAATGTTCTAATGGACAAAACACAACATAAAGTAAACTTCAGGTAATGTCTCTTTTCTACTTGTAAAACTTCCTCTTGGAAGGTGTCTGTAGTTAACCAGAGTTCAGGCTGTCTGGCATCAATTTAAATTACAAGTAGGGGTCATGTGGTAATAACAGAGCATTGGCTTATATGCATAACATTTGAACAGTTCTGAATCTCAGAACTGTGCTGCAACTGACAGAGATGTTGTGGCACCACAAGAAATGGAATGTACTGAGTTACCTTGAAAGATCTACCTTTCCTATAGATGCATGCATGGCAGAAGTAAAGCCTGACTTGCCTAGACGATGGTTAGAAGTTGTGTAGGGTAGTTTTGATACTGCTGAATTTGTGCATGCATGAACAGAAAACATTTATTTCCATTCTTTTAATTTCCTTAATTTG
This sequence comes from Campylorhamphus procurvoides, assembly GCA_013396655.1. NCBI lineage: Eukaryota > Metazoa > Chordata > Aves > Passeriformes > Dendrocolaptidae > Campylorhamphus > Campylorhamphus procurvoides. Next base: position 12,179 of record WBMV01001494.1, read on the forward strand.
GTACAAGTTTTATAATTCCACCCTTGTGCAGACATTGCTAGCCAAATAAGAGCAGAAGCAGAATTAAAATTTTGCTGTTCTTTTTTTTTTTTTTTTGCAATTCAGTAAAGTGTGAGCTCCATCTGCTTTTTAACATCAGATTAAGGGGAAAATTCCTGTAAAAGTCTTGAGTACTGAGGCTTTTTCTGCCTACCCCTTGTCCCTGTTATTTCTCAGTCTTGGCGTTCTACAGCAGCTTGCTGACTCACCTTAACTAACTTGTTTTCAATACAAGTGAAAATTAACTTTTGTCTTGAGTTTCCAAACCATACAGTGGAAGAAATTTGTTTACTGATAGGTGGTTCAGTAGCTGTGTCTAAATGCATCTGAGGACACAGGGACAAAGAGGCTGTGCACTTCAGCATGGGTGCTGTCTTGGCTGAAAATAGATTCCAGCAGTCGTGTGGATATGTAGGGATGTACACATGTTTATTGTAATTGCTGGGGAAGACTCTCTGAAACACCTGTTTGGAAAGTTTTGGGTTGTCAGTGCCTCAGCAGTAAGTGCTGGAGAGGTGAAATCAAGCACTGCACTGCTGCTGCCAAATCTTGCTTAAAACTAAGCTAGTTCGGGTATCTTAGTCTTGCGTTGGGATCTTTATTTAGCTTTTTGGGTTACTAATTTAATGTTTTTGTGAAATTCTTTGTCTGCTCTGAGGCAACCTCGATTACTGCCCTAGGGAGATGTGGAAAGCAGCTGTTCTTTTTTGGTGTCCATTAGCCAAGCATCAAAGCAGCATTATTGGTTTTGGGAGAAGCAGCGCATTTTACTTTAAAGTATTTTGATACGTGCAGCAGAGGAGTCGCTGAATGTGTTTCTGCTCCTCTACAGCTAATGAAGAAGATGAAAGTATTTATTTGGCATTGCTGATAGCAATCTGAGTATTTCAGGAAAATAACTCATTTTGCTGTTGGAGTATTTGCAGCTTCCTAGCAGCTTTAAACACCTACTTCAGAGTGGATCTTTGAAATTCTACAGAGCAGAAGCCTTAGGCTAGAGATGTGCTTCTTTCTCTTTCTGTCACAATCTATTCAAGCTTTGCTGAGAAATACTGCTTGCTTCTAGAAATCAGTTTTCTATTTTGTGTTTCTGTTCTTCGGGAAAACTGTCTGCTGAAATAATTGAACATAAACATTCTAAAATTGGGCATATGTAGATGTCAAAGCAGCATGGGGAGCAAGCACTGTAAGCATCGCCCACACTCACTGTAAGAAAGGACAGAGGGAAGAAATTGTAGTCTGATCCATACTGCAGTTAAATGAACTAAAATGTTACCTTTAAAAGGTTAATTGTATAACTTGTATGTTAAATTTAAGAGTTCAAGCTTTGGGGCTAGGCAGCTTTCTATTAAGGTTTGCTGGGAAATAGATGCTGTCCCATATATGTACTGTTGTGTGAAGTGGTGGGACTTCTTTTTTTTCTTTTTTTTTTTTCCCTTAAAAATTCAGCCTTGCTCAGTGCTGGGAGTGGAGGAATGAAGATGTGGGGAGCTGATCAAGTGGTTTGCTGCTGCTGCTGAGGGGTGGGCTCTGGTACCCCCCATTGCCTGCTCTTGGTGGCCCCCATGCTTTAGTTCCTGTGTGACAGTGCTGTGATCCAGCTCTTTTCAGTGCTCTGGAGCAGCAATGAGTAGTTTTGTGCTGAGCCGTTAAGTTCCTGTGCAATCAGATGAACATCAGTCAGTAGCAGGAACGGTGCAGGACTGTGTGCCAGGAGCAGTGGCAGGGGAGAGGTGGGGGGTTGGACTCATCTGTGGCAGTGAGCTCATACATTGCTCAGCTCTATCATATTTGAAGGCTGAACAAATAACTAAACATTCCACATTTTTTCAGTGTTTCAGAATACAATTTAATTTTATAAGGTAAATGCTTTCTCTTTGAAATATGGTGTATGAAATATCTAAAAATAATTTTCTGTAAGTACGTCACTTGCTGCCAGTATGGAAATGAAGCAGAGTTCTTGACAGAATCTATCTTGTGTATGCAGCAGCAAAAGCTTGTATGGATTTGAAAAAGGCTCAGAACAACTAATCAGTTTTTGAAGTTGTGTTACCTTTTAATTCCTGCTTAAAGTGGCTTTAGGGAACTAAGTTTTACTCTTGTTAGTATGTAATTTTTTCAGTTTTTAATTCTAGGAATGTTTTTTAAAAATCCCATTTGTAATCTTTATCTTCCGACTTCTGTGTTTTAAAGCTTTTTTGCTCTTTGGTGGCATCAGTAGCTCAGACCCTTGAAGAAGGGATTCATGTTTTGTCTCACAAGGACAGATACAATTTTTTCTCTCTTTTTCCAGTTGCAAGTAGCAGTTCAGGTATCCTTGCTACTTTCCATCGTAAATCTTGTGGGTTTTTGTTATACTGCCTTTTGTTCTTCCAGTGATTGTTGCTCCCTTGATTTCCAAGTGTTTCAGAATTAAAAATGGTCTCATATATATAAATCCAGACAGTTCTGTAGAAGAGTTGTATTCAGAGGTGAAAGGCTATTAGCACATATTTATTTGATTCCAAATTGTGTGCACCATTTTTTGCAACTTACTGTGATTTGGCAAAATGTGTACTGATGAACTCTAAATGGCATAACCCTTTTATCTCATGTTCAGAATTAAAACCAGACCATATTAAAATGTATTTATTTAAAGCTGAACAGCAAATTTCTTATCAAGCTGGAAAGAGGACTGTTGGATACCAGAAAAAGAATTATTTTATCCCATGGTTTAGAGCCTTTTTCCCTTCTGAAGGTTTCACAGAGATGGTGTGAAAACAAACACGGAGACTGACAAATGTTCTTCACTTCAAAAATGTCTTGGTGTAATTCTTCTTAAGGTTTTAAGTGCTTTCATAAATGTATACCGAGTTAGCTAAAATATATTTTTGCAACTGGTTTTGAACATAAACCTTTTTGGATGTTCTTGTCAACTTTGCATAATTTGAGACTGATTTGCATTCCATCTATCTGATTTTAATTGTGTTGTAGTGGTTTTGTTATGGTGTTGTTTCTGTCTTAAAATCACCAATTCATTCAAGACCATGGCTGTGCTCTTTTGAGTGCTGTTTACTGATGATTAGAATAGAACCAGCCATTTCAGTTGGAAGTTTCAGTCGCACTGCCTGGTCACTTCAGGGCTGACCCAGCGTGAGTGTGTTATTAAGGACATTGTCCACATGCCTCTTAAACACTGACAGGCTTGGGGCATCCACCACCTCTCTAAGGAATCCTGTTTTGTTGTTTAATAGCCAACTTTTATATTTAATATTTTTTTTTTATTTTATTGCACGGCTGCATCTGTGAAATACATTAAGTGATGAATTAAAAAAGCAGCCACTACTTACTGCAGGAGGAGTCGAATGAAATTGATTGTTAGTCAGTAAAACTTCTCAGAATATAGAATCAAAGGCAGGGCATGAGACAAATTAGAAGGGGAAATCAGGTCATCTTCTTTCTTATACTGTAAGAATTGAAGTCCATAGGTTTTTGAAGTAGTTTTGCACAGACACAGATTTTTACCCATCTCCCATATAAGTAGTTTGCATTTCAACTAGTAATAATGGATGTAATTTTATAGTTGGATATTGGCATCTCTATGTTCTTGCTAAATCTTCCATTGTCTTTAAGACTTTCCTTGGTGATTATAGACATGTTCAAGTGTGACAGAGCAATTTGGCTCTTACCATAGCAAATAGCTTCTTGCTTTTAACTTAGTTGTTATATTAGTTGCCATTTATATTACTGCTGGTTGCATCCCAGTGAATAGAAATTTCCAACCTTTCCCTGCCATGCAGGAAGTCCCAGATCTGAGTGACTAGTCCCCACAGAAATCTGAGCTCCATTTTCAGACAAGTGAAGTGGGTTGATGGGTGTCTCCTGCTTTTCCCTGCCTCACCTTGCTCCAGTATTTGGTCCTGTAATTCCATATTTTCTAAATTCAAACCAATGCAATATCTGGAAATGTTTGACTTCTTTGCAATATCCATCAGTATAGCAACAAATTTTCATGTTTAGAGTGAAATGATTTTAAAATGGTTATTTTTAAGAGTTTAAAATACCTGTATGCTCTTGGATGCTTTCTGGTGGTGTATTCATTTCAGTACAGAGGGATGGAAAAATGTCCTTTCTGTAGTCTGTATTTTGAGATTTGGATTGAGATTTCTAAGCCTGTAATATAGAACTTCTCACTGTCATAAACCACTTCTTTATTATTTCCCCCCAAATGGAACTGTTGCCACAACAACACCGTTACAACATCCCAGAATGGGAGCAGTAGTGACATTTCACTTACGTACCCTGACACCCTCCGTGAACTATTTTCAGGACTCCTCGAAGGCTGGTATACTTTGTTGTACATGTGTTGCTGTTGCTGATCTTCCTGGTGTTTTCATGCCCATTAGATTTAAAGACTTGTGACAGAAGGAGGCTGTTAACAAAGAAGTGGTGAATGTTGTATCTACCAGATGAAGTATTCCTGCTGCAGTGGTGGTGCTAGTTTTACATGAAGCTTAGCCTAAGAAAGGACAGACTTCCATGAGGATACTCTGCCTTTTGGCAGTTGAGCTTGGCTATCTAAAAGTGAAGTTGTGCTTGTAGAGTGTGCCATGTTAAATCTGACTTTGAGTGAAGGGAATCTTTGCAGAATTTGTGATTCTGTGCACCAACAGTTGTCTTTTTTTTTTTTTTTAAGGGAGTCTTATGAATTACTCGGGCTGAGGATTGCAAGCTGAAAATAGTCTACTGCAGCATGATAGTACACACTGGCTAATTGAGCTCTTGTGAATTTGAGATTACTTAGTCTTGCAATGGAATACACAGTTTCTAAACTTCTCAGCTTCTCTCTTTGAACTGACTGGTCTTTGCTTGCTTTTTGTGAATATGATTTTGCACTGAAACATACCCAGTAACTTCATTTTGCTATTTGCGAAATGATTTCAACTGCTAGATTTTAGGGTAGTGTAGTGCTAGAAGATTTTTTGGCTGCCACTTTTATTACTTGCAAAAAAACCCCCCCAAAAGCACTTGAAGAAAAACACTTGAAAACAAGAGAGAACATTTACCTTGGGAATCACTTAATATGTTATACTCAAGTGAGTACTTTCTGCCTTTAGGCATTGCAGTTTGCTTTCAATTCACCTTGCCTGTTATGTAAACTTGAAGTTAGTTCCTGTTTTATGAGCATTTTCCTTAGTGCATGTTTTAAGTTCTATTTACTAATAAGTATGGGATCAGTTTTTAGATGTTCCCACATATATTTCAACCAAGTTTTATTACTTATGAAAGAATGGCCATGTAAAGCCTATCTGACAAGGTAGGTTCTGGCAGTGGCATCTTGTGAAGAGCTTGCTGCGGCTGGTTGATATTCCTGGGTGGTTTGTAAATCCCCTGTTTGGTAGCATTGGATTGCTGTCCTGTGACGTCTCTGGACCTTCTGGGACAGTAACTGCTGATGGCCAGTTAAAGGGAATGATGAAGCACTGAGTCATCATGAAAGCAGCCATGGGAAACTTGTTTTTTTGTGATGTCCTTCCCTTATTTGTCAGTCAGAATGTGAACATGGCAGGTGTCACTTTTGGTAAGATACAGCTTGAGATCCTTGCTTGTGGTCTCCAGTCTTCTGTGCCATGGTGGGGGTTTTGGTAACTTTGAATCCTGATCTTTAAATACACGTTTTGTGCATAAAGAGTCTTAAGAGATCTTTTTTCCCTCTCAACAGGTGGGAAGGAGAAACCAAAAACCAATGCAGAAGAGCTACAGATTAAAAAAGTTAAGAAGAAAAAGAAAAAGAAACATAAAGAGAATGAGAAGAGGAAGCGTCCAAAAATGTACAGCAAATCCATTCAGACCATCTGCTCAGGATTGGTTTCTGATATTGAGGATCAGGAAGCCAAAGGCATCATAGATGATCATCTTAAGGATTTCAATGGGAAAAATATGGATCCCAAGAAGGACTGTGAGTCCAAGATACCAGAGAACAGTGAGTTTCCATTTGTCTCGTTAAAGGAGCCACGGGTTCAAAATAAACTCAAAAGGTTGGACACATTGGAGTTCAAACAGCTGATTCATATTGAGCACCAGCCTAACGGAGGTGCATCAGTTATCCATGCCTACAGTAATGAACTCTCCCACTTGTCTCCTGTGGAGATGGAGAGATTTGCAGAAGAGTTTGTGGGTCTGGTTTTTAGTGAAAATGAAAACTGTGCAGCTTACTATGTAATGGGTATTGTTCATGGGGCAGCTACTTATTTACCTGACTTTTTAGACTACTTTTCGTTTAATTTTCCCAATTCACCAGTGAAAATGGAGATTTTGGGAAAGAAAGATATAGAGACAACGACTATGTCAAATTTTCATGCTCAGGTAAGAGGTTATACATTTTACTTTCTAAAGTCATATAATGGTTTCAAACAACTGTGAATGGGGATTTTTTTTTTTAGAATAGTTGCTATTAGCTGTGATGTGTGGATGACATGGAAGACTAGAAACAAGGGATTTCTTTAATAAGTCAGTTCTGCAGTATTGAAGATGAGAAGCCTGTTAACTGAGAAATAAAATTGGATTTTATGGGGGAGGGGAAGTGCTTGCATGCTTTTGTGCGTAGGTTTCTTGGGTTTTGTTTCGGTAGCTGAAGCTTAACTGTGAGTTATGGAACGTTGAAATGGTTTAGCTGTGGCTGTCTGGGCATCCAAACTGTAGTTTGTATGAACTTCTTAAAACTGAAATGTTTTGATGCAATGTTACATGTGAAAGCTGTGTAGGGCACAATTAATGAGTTGTATTTGTAGTTTAGTCTTCAAAATTGGTCCTTAAAGGAGAACTTGGTTGTTTACATGGCTACTGTTTGGTACTTAGCCCTTTTATTTCTCCCCAGTTGGTTGTATTCTGTGGAAAGCTCTTAGGTTGGTGGCAAAATGACAGGAAGCTTTTGATTTTTTTTTTTTAAATTTTCTGGAGGGATATGACTGTATGTTCTCTTAACAACAGCTACTGATTGAAATCACCTCTGCTATTTATTAACTTGCTGTAGAATATACATTTCTGTTGCATAAAAGTTATTTGTTTCTGGTCTTCAAGGAAAAAAAAACCCTTAAGATTTCCACCTTGGTGATGAGAATATTGTGTAAGGCATATACAGATACTCTGAAACAACTTATGAAGAAACTCAATGGTGTTTTATTTTATATCCACTTTATCTCATATATGCCCATTTAACTCCATTATTTCTGAAATTAGATGTTGTAAGGATCACTTTTAAACCAGCTTAGTCTTCAATTTTAGACAATTTTTAGTTCAAGTCTAAGTTACACTGTCATCTTTTTGATTAAAAACATGCATCCTTTTTTCCTTTGGCTGCATAAACACTTGCATAGAACACTGGCATTTATTGACAAATTTCAGGTGTGTGTTATCCGTGAGGATATGCAGAAGTGAAATGCTGCTGCAAGAGAACATTTGCAGTGCTGGTTAAGAAAATATCTACTGTCATGGAATGTGAACATTCTGTGAAATGCAGTCACTGGGGTTTTCTTCAGTATGTAAAGTGGATCGTTAATAATAAAAATCACAGAAAGTATTATGGGCACTCCTCCAGAGCTGCTCCGTCTTCGGCCATTTTATATAAAAAAAGCTGGATCTGTCCTTCTAAGTACGTTCCTGAAGTCCAGCCTGTCATCTTGGACAGCATTAATGCAAGCATAACTGTGTACCAGTATCTGCCCTAAAGACATGGTTAAGAAAAGTTCACATTTTGTTGTTGTGAGTTATAATAGAATTATTTTACTAAAAAGTTAGATGAAATTGGTATTACAGGAGTAACACCCAGATATACAGTTAAATCAGTCCTGTGTTCATTGAGGTTGAGATCACAACTTCCTATTTCTGTGTAAGTGAAGGAGGAGCAGAGAGAGAGTGGTAGAGGAAAGAAGCCGAATTGTTATATTATTATGGCGTTGAATGGGTCAGCGCCATGATCTGTCTTCTAAGCTGTATTTTACTTGGCTGGGGGTTTAGTTCTGGTATCTTCTTGTCCTTTGTGTTCTCTGGGTTTTTTTCCCTTCATTTTCATGGCATTTCATCACTTCTCGGTTTGGTTTCTTGACAGAAGATGCTTGGCTCCTTGCATTTTTGCTGAATAAGGGGTGTATGGTGTAAAAATAACATTTACAGACACATCAGACTTACATTTTCTTTTGTGGAGCATCCCTGTTTCCTGGAGTATTTAAGCCCGTATCTTGGTTGTGTAGCCATTGATTTTAATTTTCCTTATGAATACTGTATTTTTGTCTTGTTTTGGTGCTTATTTTATCTTCCTCAGTTGATCTGCCATGATTCAAATTTTTTTTAGCTTAGAATTCTCCTTTCTGATTTGTTACATTTTATGCAGATTGAGAACATTCCCGTTTCATTGAGTTCTTTATGAATCTTAAAGGGATTCTAATATGCTGTTGCAGTGTATTTTGATGAAGCTTTAAACGTGGTTTTCTGTTCCTGCATTACCCAGGCTCTGTGCTGTGGTGTTACCTGTTGTCCTGAGCTGCCTGAGCAGCGTCTGGCAGTTGTTGTATGGTCTCAGTTGAGGAGTGAATTCTTTTCTGAGGTCTGAGCAGGAAGTTCTATCAAGTCTGCTTTGAGTATGTATCTTGGACTTCATTAGCCTTAAGAAACTTGGGTTTTGCTTTCCTAATGTGAACAGAAACACTGAGATGAGGCTAAATGAGGGTCTTTGGTTGTTTTTGAGAACTCACTGTAGCACACATAATCAGCCTGAGAAACCTAAGTATTTAAAAATCTAAAAAAGTATTGAAAAATAATAAAAATAAGAAAGAAGGACGAGCTAAGCCTGAAAGGGAAAGTATTATAGTGTGTTTTGTCAGTTTTTATTTCTGACCTTGATCCTTTTGGTACTATTCAATAATCTTCCACCTTCTGATTTAGGGCAGATGAGGTTTTTTTCTTTTGATGTGTCTTTTGAAGTCATCCAGTTCTGTGGCAAGAGGCAGATTTCACAGTAATTTCTGCTGCTGAGGTTAAAATTGTTGGAATTGTCCTAGGTTTACCTGGAAATCTGCATCTCTCAAGTAATTTACTTAGTTTTCACAATTGGAGAGTTGAAACTGAACTCCTCTCAGCCTCCTTCCCAAGACATCCATGTCAGTCTAGTTTTACTTGTTAGATTAGAAGTGGACAGAAGCTTGGGAGAGTAGTTACACTAGGCACAGGAGAGAGGAATTTGTGTTGGAACTGGTTCTGTCTAATCAGAATTAGCTTTTAAATTTTGAGTGGAGAGGAATTTGGGAGTTTTTCATCACCTAGCTTGATGCTTAAGTACTCCTTAAAATTGTTTTGGGTTACTGGAAGAGCTGTTTGTGAACTGACCACAAGGCTTAATCAGGCTGTTTCTGTAATTGGACAAAATGGAATTAGTCTGGAGGTCCTTGTAGCCAGCAAGCCAGTCCTTCAGGTAGTGAAAAACTGTCCTCTGCAGGTCCAGCATCCCTGGCCTCTTCTATTTGTGTAGATGGCAACAGCTGCATCACTTACCTGACAGCTGTGAATCTTGTCAGCTTCTTAGGAGGATTTTAAAAAATGTAAATAATCAACTTTTGCCACCTACTTGCAGTTTCCGTCACTTCAGTTAATTTATTTCTGTTGAGACAAATGCCACTAATATTTTGAACTCATTACTGTGTCTTCATGCTGGGCAAGTGTAAATTTTTATTGCCTCGCTGAAGTCCCAGAGCGTAAACGATGTTTAACTGGAACAATGCTTAGTGCATTGATTTTACTGTCTTGTCCCAGAGGCACCTTCTTAGTACAGATGAAGTAGAATGCTGAGCAATACCCACCAATTCCTGTGCTTCAGGAAAAGATTAACTATTTTCAAGCCGTATCGGACAAACCCTTGTCTGATGTGTTTGCTGGAGATCTTCAGGTGGTTCAACACTTTCCAACGAAACCTGCTGTAAAATAATGTTTTCTTATTTGTCCTCTTATCCTTACATTCTTTATTTTACAAGGCAAACAATTTATCCTTTTCTTTCAGTTCACCTTATATTTGATTAATGGCTCCTTTTCCCCTCCATCCTAGATTTAGTAATTTGAGTTATTTCAGTCTACCATTACATGTTACACACTTATTGGTCTTACTGGTCTCTCCCCTTATGGTCTCTTCAGTTGTCCTTATTTTTAATACAGTACTGAAAATGGACATTGTTTGCCTGGTGTCAAGGACTATGGGAAGATTGCTGCAAGTGTCTTGCAAATTATTGCTCTTAGTTATCTATTCCTTATTTTTTTCACAGCAGTTTGTGGTTTGCTGTAGCAGCAGCTCCTGCTGATTGAGTCATTCCCCTTTTCATGCTTGTGCAGTTCATTATATAATCATGAGTGTAGTTTTTGCTTTTGTTCAAATTGAATTATATCCTTTGCACTCAGGCCCTTCTCCAGTTTCAAGGTCTTGGTAATTTTGATCTTTTCCTGAAGTAGACTTGCAGCTTTGTGGTACCTCTGGGTTTCATGAGGATACACTGTGTTCAAGGGAAAGATCCTTGCTGCCTGCCTCAAAATGGGTTCTTTCATATCGAGAGTTACACGAACACAGACAAAACTGCCTGCAGTTTGGTCTTACTAGGCCATGTTTTCTGTAATAGTTTTGAGGATATAATGCAAATGTCAAATGTTGAGATGTATACTAGTCCTCTGAAAAAGCGTATCCAGTCACAGAATTAAAGGTTAGTTTGACTTGGCTGGTCCTCTTCACATCTCTGTTTATTAACTTTTACTATCTTCTTTTCTTGGTGGTTGATGGTTGTATGTAGCTTAAAGGGTCTTTTCTGGAAGTTGAAATTAGGCTAAATGGTCTCAACTTTTCCATATCTTTTCTTGACACCTGTTTCTTTAAGATAGTGTGTTACTGTCTCTAGCATTGAAGGATTGATTTTTGTGGTTTTGAGTTAGAATCACAGAATGGCCTGGGTTGGAAGGGACATTAAAGGTCATCTAGTTCCAACCCCCCCTGCCCCGGAGAGGGACACGTTCCACTAGATTAGGTTGCTCAGAGCCCCATCCAACCTGGCCTAGAACCACTCTTCCAGGGATGGGGCATCCACAGCTTTCTGGGCAACCTGTTGCAGCACCTCCTGACCCTCACAGTAAGAATTTCTTACTAATATCTAATCTAAACCTGCCCTCTTTCAGTTTGAAGCCATTTCCTCTTGTTCTACCCTTGTAAATTGTGTCTCTCCAGCTCTCTTGTACTGCCCTTTAGGTACTTGAAAGTTGCTCTAAGATCTCTCTGGAGCCTCTTCTCCAGGCAGAACACCACCAGTCTCTCTATGAATAGTCTCTTTTCATAGGAGAGGTGCTTCAGTGCTCTAAGCATCTTTGTGACCCTCCTCTGGACTTGCTCTGACAGGTCCATGTCCTTCCTGTGCTGGGGGCCCCAGAGCTGGATGCAGCCCTCCAGGTGGGGTCTCACCAGGGTGGAGCAGGGGGGCAGAATCCCCTCCCTCACCTGCTGTCCACGCTGGCCATGCAGTGCAGGACGCTCTTTCCTTTCTAGGCTGCAAGTGCACATTGCCAGGTCATGTCCAGCCTCTGATCCACCAGCACCTCTCCAGGGCTGCTCTCAATCAATTCTCTGCCCCGTATTTGTGCTTGGGATTGCCCCGACCTACATGGAAGGCCTTGCACTTGGCCTGGTTGAACTTTGTGAGGTTCACGCGGGCCCACCTTTCGAGCCTCTGGATGGCATCCCTTCCTTCCATAGTGTCAACTTCACCACAGCCTGGAGTTTATTAAAGCTTTGTTTCTTTTTACCTTAGCCTTTGTGCTGTATATCTGTGAGGATACACGTCATTGACTGTTCAGCTTAGGAAAAGTCACTCTAACTGCTCACGGTGCAGTCAAATGGTCAGAGCCCATCTGGCACCTGCTGCTGCTGCTCCTAAAAGTGTCCTCATGTCTCCTTCCCTTCCAGTTGCATGTTCTGGAGCTGCTTCTCAGACTGGTGAGCCAGATTGTTTCATTAATTCTGCAGAAAATTTACCTTCTCTTGAGGGGTTGAAGGATTGGTTTTATTACTGAGTTAGCAAATTATATTTTATTATGTCAGGGCTAACTCAAGGATGAATGTGAAACTATGCAATCAGCCCCATTCTGTAACAACAGGCAGTTTGAGTCTTCAGAGAAATGATTTTTTTTGGTTTTGTTCCCAATCTGAAGCAGCTTCATGTTGCCCTGTTAACTGTGACGGACACTAAATATACAAATATTATAATGAATAAGTATTTTAGAGGAAGAGCTGTGGTAGTAATGATAGTTAATGTTAGTGGTGTGACTTTTCATGGGGGATTGTCCTCACTTCTTCAAGCTCTGCACACAGACTTTATCATTCCCACTCTTTTTCAGCCTCTTTTGGTATTATCTTCTCTTTGCTGTCCTCCTTGTTTAGCTCTTAAACATTTGTCTTTTGCAGAGAGGTTTTTGCTGTTTAGTTCTTTTCTCATTTGTGAAATTCTGCTTGAAAATATTAGTTCCTTCGGTATTTGAGGGTAATTGCTGAAAGTATTTTTCTTTAAAGAAAATCTCAAATAATTGGTTAGTGTTTCATTTCCTTATCGTTAAAGATTTGTATCATGTCTATTTCCCTATATTGTGTTGTTTTCCTGTGTTCTGGAAAGAACTCTTTTATATTGGAACTATGTGTCTTTTGAGTTGTTCTTCGTTAGTTTTCAATAGACTTTAGTTTTGAGCAGAATTTGTTCCTTGCTTTTTAAGCTGTTCAAATGTCTGGTTAGTTATTAAAAAGTTGTAACATTTTATTCCTTCTGGATGATGAAAAATTGAATGTTAGCTCTGTTAAAACATATATAGTCCCATTTTCTTTTCTTATCTAAAAAAGATCCTCTAAAAAACTCTTCATTAAATGTCTTAAAATACTCTTAATCTAAAAAATGTATTTTTAGACTAATCTGTAAGACTACACGTAGAGACTTTTTTGATAGATGATGGCAGCCTATTATGTTGAAGCAAACAAAAGTTTTCACTTTTTGAATACCATGGAACAAAGAATCAGTTTGCAGGGAATGACAGAAGCGTGCAGCACGTGCTCATTGGTTTTCCACTTAAAGAACAATTATCTTTCTAAGGTGTTTCTTGACAGTTTCAGCCAGTCATTACCAGTTGAGAGTCAGATGTTGCTCTTTTTACTGACCTACTCTGTATTAAGAAAACCCAAACCTAAAGAAGGCCCTAGAGGTTTGTACTGGCAGCTTGGGCAGGATCTGAGACCAACCCATGTCGTGAATCTTCCTGAGCTACAAGGGCAGTAATAGTTACTTCACTTTCACAAGGTCGTTTTCCATGAAGGTATTCAGTTGATGCAATCCTTAATTTTTAATTTGTTAAAATTTCTTTGTCGACTCCTTTACTGGTATTGTGTCGCTGGAATTCAGAATAAAAGCAAGGTCACCTTGCCCTTAAAAACTTCTGTCCGTCCATGATATTATTTGAGTATTTCAGCTGCAGTAGAAAACACGTCGAGTGATAAACGAACTACAGTGATAAAAAGATGCTGGTGGAGCTAATAATATGGTAAAAAAAAATTGGGACTGTATTTCCAGAAACTTCCAACTGGGAAATGGCAGTATTTATTGAAATTAAATCTTTAATGACAATGGATCACTTTTGAGCAATGCCAGAACTTTCAAGGCATCCCATCCTGATACCGAAACCCTGACCTAAAAACAGAAAGAAAGGTAAAGAGAGCAGCCTGAAGGACATGTGGTTTAATAGGAAAAAGCAGCCAAGCAGAGCAACAAGTATTTTTAAAATCAGAGCAGTTTTGATAAATATTTGTTCAGTATTGGTTCCCATTTGAAACTGAAAATATATGTCATCATTTAAGGATTTGAAAAGAGTTGGCAAGGAAGAGAAAGCCTTTTGGGCACTTTATCAAAATGTGCCAAATAAGCAAGAATGCTACACAGCCTTTTCATGTCTGTAGTGATGGAGATTATACTAAATGTGAAATTGGATGTTTTCCATTCTGAGATACAAATGTGTAAGTGCATTGTTTGTACACTCTATTCCCGCAATGTCCTTGCATGTTGTTATGGTGATTTAATGGTTTTGGGGTTTTTTTTGGTCTTTGGTGGAACTTTCTTCGGGTTCAGTTGGTGGTTAGTTGTTGGGGGGTTTTGTTTATTTGTTTGTTTGGGTTTTTTTAACTCTGAGGACTTTTTCCAGGCCTTCCTGGTTTTAAAGGTGAAAAATTGAAATAGAATTAAACCTTTAGAAAAAACCCGAAAAATTCCAAAACACAGCAACCCCAAACCATACTATATTAAAAATAGGAATTAAATTGTGACTTGCCCCGGTTTGTTTTTTAAATTCATGTCTTCAGATGCTTGGTTTCTATGGATTGTTCTTTCCACTTTGTGACTTCTTCAAACAGAAAATGAAAACATCTTTAAGGTATAATGTCTAAAATGCTTCTTATTTGTAGGATAAGGCCCAGATGTATTGTTTTCAGTATTATATGTCTATATATTCACATTCAGTCTTCAGATTCTTGTTAGACACCAAAACATTTCTGTCAAAATATTTGTTATTGCATTAAAAGAGCAGTTGAGGCCATACAAGTCCATTGCTGGGATGGAAGAGGAGGACAGTTTCCTTTTGTGTGTGACCTGCCTCAAATTTAAGCTACATGAGAAGAAAGAAGTTAGGATGTCATGTTTATTATTTCATATATTTCTAGTCCTTTTACCTGTCCATAGTATTACACTGCATGTACTTGGGGGATTTTTGTGTGTACATGTACTCATTTGTGATCATTTGCCAGAAGAGCAGCATATTCTGGATTCCTTCTTTCATTCTGGATTTAGATTGTTCTAGCTATTTATTTAAGAAAATTTATTACATTCTAAAAACGTAGTCACACTGCAACCTGTGAAACTACATCCAGAAAGATTACCTTCTAAAAAGTGTATTATACTTCATTTGTGATCGGTGCATAATTTAATGTCTAAAATTTGATGAGTGAATACTGGTTTTGGTACATCAATATTGTTTTTGTGAGTTTAGAAATACGTAGAGGAATCTATTTCTCTTCCTATGAATAAACCAGCCAAAGGATACTGACAGTAAAAGGAGAAGAAAATTGCTATTGTCTAATATGCTGTAGATTTTATTTGATTGTTGTCTTTAAGAGGATTAAGTTAACATTTGTCATTGGTCAAACTTCCATGGGAGGTTTTTGGTGTTTTCAAACCATTACTTAGTAGCAGTCTAATTTGAGTGAATGAAGATTGGCTAGTTCTCCTCTCCAAGAATGGCCTCACCTTTTTTTTGTCTAATTCTTAGTCAAAAATAGTCTGGACCAAGACTAGAGTCAAGGATGCTTCAACCCAGCCCATGGAAGAGATGAGATGAGAGTTGCTTTTCACTGCCTACAGCTGCCTGCTCTGTCAGATTCCCTCTTGTTCTTTCTGGCCACGCATTAGTATTTTTGGTCTATGTCTTTATTTAATTTTTATAGTTTTCTAAAATAAAGAAATAAATAGCTAATTCCTGTATTAAATTCAGATCAGTTACCTAAGCTTGCTCCCAGTTCCATCTTCAGAAGACCTAATGCTATCAGGGAAGAAGGGAAAGGAGAGGGAGCAAATCTCCCCCTTTAATCACCCGCATGGATTTATTTCTTATTTGTACTGGCTCTGGATGGGTTAAGGGTTAATTTTCTTTGCAGTAGCCTATCATGGAGCTGTGTCGTGGGTTTGTGACTAAAAGTGTTGATAATATGCTGGTGTTCTGGCTGTTACTGAGTGTCACTTGCACAATGTCAAGTCTTTCAGGACCCCTAGTTGCAGGCTGGGTGCTGGGGTGGGCAAAGAGCTGGGAGGGGGCATGGCTGGGACAGCTGGTCCAAACTGCCTGCAGAGGTGTTCCGTGCAATGTAACACCGTGCTCAGCAATGGAACACTGAGGGGGCTGAGGTGGGCAATATTGGCTGGAAGGGGCTTACTGCTCAGGGACTGTGGGGCATCATTCTGCTTGTGGGATTTGGTGAGTGGTGAAGAACACCACTGGGTGTTTTTTCCTCTTTCCTCTTCATTTTCCCCTTTTCTTCACTTAGAAAACTGTATCTGGGCCTGTGTGTTTCCTTGCCTTTCCTGTTCTCTCCCATGTCTCACCCCTCTGGGCACTGTGTGAGCAGGGAGCTGTAAGATAAGGATCTGCTGCTTGGGGTTGAGCCACCACAGGGGTCTTGAACATTCAGACATTTCATTCTGTATTTGCAGTTATACAACTCGGATATGGTTCCAGAAGAAACCACTCATCATTTGTAACTTTGACATTATCTTAGCAATTATTTTGGTATTTCATCTATCCTAAGATGGATCTTGAAAAGCAGTCTAGACTTCCTGGTGAGTGAGGGGAGCATAGTTGACCAGGAGAGCTAGGAGCAAAAGGGGATGGACAAATAATGCTGAAAGAGTTGAGCTGATCTTTCAGTTCTAATTTTCAGTGGCATGGTCTTTTTTTGGCAACGTGTAAGGAATTTCTTAATTGATCCACCTTAAGCAAGCATTATGCCATGCTTAAATACTTTGCTGACTTTATGCCTCATTATCAACACCCAGTGGTACATAAGCCAGATGGGTGTGTTGATCAGCTGGAAGCTTCACAGCTTTTCCAAACTTCACTGAAGTTTTTTTTTTTAGAAGAAGTTTTAGAGTTTTCTTTTGGAGTAGTTTCACAACTAGTTTATAATCGTATGCTATATGAATGATACAATTATTTAAGTTGGAAAAGACCTTTAAGACCTTTCTAAGAGTCCAACTGTTAACCCAGCACTGCCAAATTCACCACTAAACCATGTCCTTAAATACGACATCTACACATCTTTTAAATACCTCTAGCGATGGTGACTCGCCCATCTCCCTGGGCAATCTGTGCCAATGCTTGAGAGCCCTTTTGGTGAAGACATTTTTCCTAATATCCAATCTAAACCCCTGCTGGCACAACTTGAGGCCATTTCCTTTCATCTCATAATTTGCTGTTTGGGAGAATGGTAGTGGTAGGAGAAGGAAGCATAGAAAAAGGCAGAAAAATGGTTCTCTTAAATTAGGGGTGTAGATGAAAACTACAGCTTAATCTTGTGGCTTGGGATGGTGGAATATTAAGCTACTTACATCAGTGGAAGAAAAGTCCTTTTGCATATTAGGTTTTTAATAAACTGTCACATATCTGTGACTGGCTGTAGTTTCAGGAAGTGGTTTTTAGGGTTCTTTGAAACTTGTCTATCCCATAAGCCAGTGATGAGTGTCCTTTCCTTGCCCAGTGCTTTAAGTTGTGTGAGCTTCTGATGCTTTGTGCCAGTGCAGATACAGTTGAGGACTGAGCCGATGCAGATTTGGCAGAAATTAATGTTTTCTGATGCCTTATCACAAAATCATCAGTTGTCAGCACAAAAAAAGCTGCAGGAATGTATGACTAAGGATTTGGGGGATACAGGAGCACTGCCTAGCAGGACTGCCCTTTGCGGTGTGTCTGTGATGGCTTGTGATGTCTGTGATGAGCATTAGCTCAGACATTTTGTAAAATCCTACTTTTAGTACTCCTCCATTTCCTGGGTGTGTGACATGACTGAGATGATCTGAAAAGCATTTGGTTCTGCGTTTCTGGAATGCATTGCTTACATCAGTTGAGCTTCTCAGGAGGGCACAGTGTTGTTCCATGACTTAGTTGTATTTTCAGGAACTGGGCTAATTCTCCTCTGCACTGCTATAACTACTGGGAATTTTGATGGTCTGTCTGGGTGAGGGCCATAGCTAGGCAGTATTTCATTAACTGTTTTCGTTGCACTACTTTACTTTTGCTTTGGATGCAGAGTGTGCAGATATGCAGTACAGGAGCCTTACTTTCATGTGCAGTAATCCATCTGTTCTTCCCTCTGTTCTGATCTCGCCATATTTCATCTCGTAACACGACTGTGTCTTTCAGCCTATTAAATGGGAGATCAAAAGATTAAGGGGATGTGATCCTGCTTATCAATCTCATGCCTAAGTATTTTGGTGATCAAAACCAACAAATCAGATCATTGAAAAAAACTTCCAACATGTGTTTCTGTTCGAATTCACAGTAAAAGATTTCTCATGAGAGCTGAATGTTACAGCCCGTAAAATCTGAAGGGAGCACAGGACATGTTAGCACAGCAAAAATGAGGGAATGACTATCGTTGTCTGTCTTCCCTTACGAACTCTTTATGAGCCTTGTCTTCACTGTGATAATTAGCTTCAGTTAATGTGCTCACACAGAGGCCATACTGGAGAAGACAATTAGCAGATGAAATGTTTAGAGTTAAATTAGTTGTAACTCAGAGTTCTACCTGTTACAGGAAAAAGGTTAAAACTCAGACTTGAGTAATCCAGGTAAGAATCCTTATGTACTAGGTACTGAGGAGAACACATGTTGATAGCTTTTCACAGTTACTGCTTTGGAATGTTATTTTCTTGAAAGGCAACAAATAGATACTTTGGTTTACCTTCAGGTTTTAAAATAAAATGCAAGTTGTCATGGATGTTTAATAAGAACTTCTGTCTTCGAGTTCATAGTAATTAGCTTCATAATAATCTTAAGCATATTGAAGGTTGAAGGACTGATGTCAGGAAACATAAGCATAGAGATTAAAGGTGTTTACTGAATGTAGATTTTGCAAATAGTGGGCTTGGTATAACTTCTGTTGTCATATTCTACTTGTAGGTAAAAAGAACATACTCTCATGGTACGTACAGAGCTGGCCCAATGAGACAGATCAGCCTGGTTGGAGCAGTTGATGAGGAAGTGGGGGATTACTTCCCTGAATTCCTTGATATGTTGGAAGAATCACCCTTCTTAAAAGTAAGGACAGCAGGGATTGGGTTGGGAAAAGGGGGACAATATGCTGTCTAGTACTGTTGTAATAAAGAGAGAGTATGTGATACCTGCTTAGATAATTGAGTGTTCTAATAAATGTTTTCATTGAGACAGATAAAGGCTGCTTTTAAAAAGTTTTTAAAGTCACTCACTTCAAAATTGTGGCTTGTATTTCCCATTAGTGTACACTGCCGTGGGGAACACTTTCTAGTTTAAAATTAGAGAGTCGTAAAGACAGTGATGATGGTCCCATTATGTGGGTACGTCCAGGAGAACAGATGATCCCTGTGGCTGACATGCCAAAGTCACCTTTCAAAAGGAAGAGGTAAGTTGGATTATCTTACTTGATAAATGTCTGGTTAGTATTTTTTCTCTGCAAATTCATTTTATCCCAAACCTTTTATTGCTTGGTACTATATCTTAACATAAATCTCTGTAAATATTCATCTCCAAATATACTTTTAAGTTGTTTTGTTATGTAAGGATCTGGATTGGGTTTTCGAATTTTTACTGTCTGGCCAAGTGAGGTGCTGGTCCTTTTTGGACCTTTAGTAGAAATTTAAGGTGAAAACTTCAGGGAAATGTGAATAGCTGTGCAATTACTGATGTATGCCATGAGACTGGAATTGATACCCCTGTTGTTAAATCTGAGTGGATGTTTTATGACCTCAACGGACAAGGGCTTCTCTCTCACATGAAAGGTAGTAAGTCCAACATTCAATAAGATCTTTAGGCTTTGCTGTTGTATTGCATGTAAGTACCAGTTGAAGAGTAGGGACAACCTCTGCAGAACTTGAAAATTGTGTGTTTTGAGGGAGAGCTACCAGAAGTGGAAGCAGGGTCAGGTGCTTCAGAAGGAGCATACAAATACTGTCCAGCCATAAAAGGGATGCAGTTAAAGCCAAAGACTATCTGGAGTTGAATTTGGCAAGGAACGTGAAGGACAGCAAGGAGTTCTGCAGGCATACTAGAAGACTAGGAAAATGTAAGGCATTTGCTGAATGGGCAAAGGGCCTGGAGACCAGTGTGTTGGGCAAGTGTGTGGTGATGGGGCAGGTCTGAAGTCAAGCCAGGAAGTCAGTCTGGCAGTGAGGATCAGGTCCAGAGACTGCCAGGGAGGTGCATTGTGACAAAGCTGTCCTGAGGACAAGCTGAGGAGCATGTCTGTGTCCCAGCACACCTCTGGCTGAGATGGAGACCAGTGCTCCTGAAGCATGGCACAGACCAGGGCTGAGCTTAAACAGAGCTCTGGGGCTCTTTGTGTTTGTGTGTGGACACTGTGAGAGAGGCTGCCCAGTCATTAGGACCTTTTAGTGCACTTTAGGCCATGACACTTTGTTGTTATTAGTGTGGGTTGGTTTTTGTGTTTTTTATTTTTTTAAATTGAAACAGGTGTTCTGACTCTTTGCATAGCCCATTACATTTTTAATTTGTCTGAATTGTTACTGTTTTTCCTGTTTAACTTTTGTATTCTCACTGGAGGGAGAAAACCAATCCTATAGGCTATGATGAAAATTAGATAATTCAGAGAAATTTCTGTATTACTGTTACTGTTTTTCTTACACAGAACTACCAATGAAATAAAAAACTTGCAGTACCTACCTCGAACCAGTGAACCCCGTGAGATGCTATTTGAAGACCGGACACGAGCCCATGCAGATCACATAGGACAAGGTTTTGAACGACAGACTACAGCTGCTGTGGGAGTGTTGAAGGCTGTGCACTGTGGGGAGTGGTAGGTGTTGATTGGCTTCCCCTAGGTGTTTGAAAAATGTTTGCCTGAATTCCCATTTATAATTGGTAGGAGGACTGCAGGACAGGTTAATCTAGGATTAGATTTAATGAAGACTTGGTAGATACTGGTTGGGCACTGGGTAGGTTTTTCCTCTGCTGGATTGCATATGGTTTTGCTGTGGGGTTGAAACTAGAAAGGTACCTTGCAGTGACAGTGTAATAGCTGTAATTGAGTTGCTGTGACTGAGTTCATGTTAGATGTAAAAATACTTCACCCTTTGTTTTGCTTTAACTGGTGTGTGTGGACTGACCTGAGCTGCTGCCTCAGAGGTGCACATGAAGGGAGACCTTCTGGCAGTTCTTTGTGTTGTTTGGAGATAAGCAGAATTCTTAAGCTTGTGCTTCCAAGTCCCTGCTGTTATAACCCTGATTTATTTATGGTGGATCACCTAGGAAGAATCCTGTTGGAAATTGTGTGAAATTCTTTGGTGTCTGTCCTTGGAATTCCCATATGAGATTCAGAAAATGAACGTGTCTCATTTGAAGCGGTTTACATGTTAGCCAAATAAAAAGCCCATAATCATTTGGGCTTCCTGGCGCAGATCTAAGAAGCATTTTTCAGGAACTTCAGATCTTGGCTTGGAAGAACTACCTTATTTTTGGAGGTTACCTTTGCATATGTAAACACTATAAATACCTTTTGCTCTTTGTATATGTCTAGAAATTAGAAGGGCGGGTTCCCTTTGGGTGAAATGATGCAAATTTGTGTTACAGTGCAGGAATTCATTGACACGGAAATAGAGTAATTGCCATTGGGGAAGAACTGGATTGTTCAGGCAGTAATGTGTTTTTCTGGGAGGGCTCTGAGGTTTTGCAGTTTCCTTCCTCTTCAGGTCAATGATAGTGGGAGCCTTCAACTTCCTGCTTGCTCTGGCTGAGCCAAGCAGGTCAAGAGCTGAGATAACTGTAGATCTGAGTATTTTAAATTACACTTTGCACACAGAGAGACTTTCAAAGGAATTAAACAAACCAGACAAAGCCCCACTCCCTAAACTTGGGAGTCTGTGGAGATGAATAAGAATGTAAATTGATAGTAATTCTTCCTATTCTCATCCTGTAGCTTTGTTACATGAAAATACTTCAGTTTGGGCAATATAAAAGAAATATAAGCATTTCATTTTGGCATAAGGACAGAAAATTTATCTTTTAGTGCAGTATGAAAAATTTGGGACTGATGTCTGGAGAGGAGGAAAATATACAACACAAACAACACAATGAAAATTATATATTTCAAGCTTGATTTGGCCTTAATGATAATTTCTCCTTTCCCTTTCCACTTTCGTATAATTTTGAAAAGCCACTTCAGTGTACTTACATGATGAGAACTAATTAGGGCTTATGATAATGAAGCATCATTGATTAATATAACACATTAAAGTAATTTCAGATATTAGTTTTACCCTAATTTGTAATCTGTGGGTAGATTTCTTTTAAAGCAAACAACATGGATGGAAGTTTTAAAAAATCTGGTTTGGTTTTTTCATTTGTTTGTTTGTTGTTGTTGTTTTTTTTTTTTTAAATCTGTTTGAGTAGTTGAATGAACCTGAAAAGCTGGAGATATTCTGGGTGAAAGCTGGGTGATTAAGGCGCTATGGCAGTACAAATGCATGTGTTCTAATGATGAGATAATGTATATAAAATTCATGTTTTCTGTGAAGAGAAAATAATTCCTGGACTGGCTGAACTGAGTTGATTATTTGTGTTTACTTACTATGGAAATGGATTGAGTTTGCAAAGAAAGCTTTATAATCAAGAAGTTGCTGTAGATTTAAAGAAAGTGGGATTTATTTTAGTAGTTGATAGGCACAAATGTTAATGATCAGTGGGATAATTGGTGTCTTTCAGAACAGGCAGGGACAGAACTGCTGAAAGGCAAAAAGCAGGTTTTGGGGCTAGAGGACAGGACTGGAAACTAAACATAGTATTTTGAAGAAGAAAAAAGTATTTTTTCCTTTTCCAAATATGACAGGGTCTTGATTTGAGATATTTTGTAACATTGCTGGATTATGGTATTTTTTTTTACTGCTTTGAGTATTTACAGTTTGTAGAACTCTGGCTATTGCCAGCAAACATTTTAAAGATTGCACTGCACTGAAATCTGATGGATGTTTGATCATGCTGATTACTTCCATTTTTGTAGGTGATACCAAGTGAGCTTTAGAACTTGGGAAATGCCAGTAAAATTTTAAATTATGGAAACTTTTTGAAGATTTTTACATGGGACATTTGGGGGGGAGGTTTACAGGGACAGCAGAAGGCACTTCATGGTATTGTTGTTGGCAAAACGAAACCTATTCTTCAGCAAGCAGCTTCCAAGTTTGTGTTCCAGAGCCTGAAGTTGTTCGTGCTTTTCTGTATGATCACAGGAATTTGTTATATATTGCCAGACTTCGTGCATTAGGTCAGAAATACTAATGGTAAAACCTGTAGTTTTCGTTCTGTTTTTGAAAAGTTAGAACAGAAAGAGTTGGCCCTTTTGAAAAACAAGTTTAAAGGGAAAAAAAATACTGCCAAAAGTAGTTCTAGCAGTGTTCTAGTAGGGGCTGAAATGGGTTTTTCTGAAGTTGTCTTACCGTTCTGATTTGTTTTAATGCCTTTTTTGGATGTTAAATGAACTATTGTGCTGCTGTTTTGTTTGGGGGTACACAATACCCTCTAAATTTAATGATAAAATCTGCAAGTGCAGAACTTAAAATTATCTGGCAGTGTTTTTTCTCAGTTGTTTGCAAAAGGGGTGTTGTGCTTTGTGATAGAATTGTAACGGTTGGTGATGCATTCTGCTGGACACATAGAGGGACTGAGAGTAGGAACGATACTGCATAAACCGGAATAGATGCTGCTGTGTCAACACATTGGTTCAGATTGAAGTTCTCTTAGTGTGTGAAATATTCTCACAATCTATTTTAATTCTTAACTTCATTTACAAATACTGGTCACTCCAAATGCAAATTTGTATTTTGAAAACAAACATCTGCTCTATAAAAGGTAGATTAATGTAGCTAATATCTTTAATGCCACTGATTAGAAATTTTTCTGAAGCTTTTTGCTGTCAGTCCCTAAATCCTCTTCAGGAGTGTATGGATCAAAATACAGAGACACATTTTAATCTCTGTGAAATTGAAAGCAAAATATGTAATCTGAAAAGTCTCCCTAGCATACTCTCAGTATTTGATTGGGGATTTTTTTCCTCCCGAAAATAGCCTCAGACTGGTTATTTTCTGCTTTATTGAGGTCATGACCTAAATAGAATAAACATGTCTCCTAAGTTTAAAAAGCCCAAATGAACTGTAGTACATCATTGCCTGCTTCCTCGAATGGTAATAACATGACACATATATTTTATAAAATTAAATTATCATCTTGGTTCCAGAAAAGTGCATTTGCTTCTGAAATGTATCAAACAGTTTTGCTGTATCAGCTCCTCCCATGGCCCCTGTAGGTCTGACTTGTGCCCTGTTTGCAGAGGGACAGGAATGAGGCAGGGGGGGTACCTGGGGGCCTGTGAGTCAGCCCAGCAGGAGGAAGGAAAAACTCATCAACCAGGCTCTTTCTGGTTGAGAAATTGTACTTGCTAAACCACTCAGTGTGAGCTTTATCCTCCATGAATGAAATCTTCCTATCACCACATTTAAAAAGAAAAGAATCCTTTGAAAAACCAAACACCCCTCAAAAACAAACACATGGAGCTTAGTTTTATGTGTTTCCAGTGAGGAACAGTTTGGCCTTTAGATCAGAAAGTTATAAGGATTGTAGCTGTTTTTACCTTTTGTTGGCTAATTCTAGAAAATGTCTCCAGAGGAATTACATAAACGGCGTGCATTTCTTCAGGAGAGACATTTTGGGACAAGAGATGATTTCTCCTAACAATCTGAATACGGAGACAAAGCCTCATTCCTGTAGCTCTCTAGTGAGCACAAATAGGGATGTATTTTTAAGGGATGCTTTGTGGAGGCTGCCAGTATTGGCTGAGTGCTGGCATTGTGGCAGCTTAATGTAGATTCAGCTCTTACTCGTAAGTCTGAGCAAGGTGTTTGAGGCTGAGATACTGAGCAGTGGTTGCCATAGTGCTCACTGTCAGACTGCTGCATGCTTGGAGGTACCTGATGGGAGTATCATGTTGGAGTGTTGACAGAGTAAGCCCAGCGTATCTGCGGCATCTGCCTTTCAGCATCAGGGCAGACAAGAAGCCAGTTTAAAATAGAAATGAAAAATCATGTGTTTTGTTGACCTTTCATGGCTGCTTTTACTGCCACTTAAAAAGAAATTGTGGTTACTTTGTTGAACCAGTACGATGTTAATGTGTTTTAGAATTAAACACTTTGTTCGATCTTTTTCTTAAAGATCTGGGTTATGCTGGAATGGGTTTTTTAATTTAAATAATTTGCTTTATCCTTGCCTGCAGATTTTGTTATTCTGTGTAGCATGTTAGTTTCAGCCCCTGACTGTGCACTTCTTATTCTTCTGTAGGTCTGAGCAGCCTCGTATAACCAAAGATGTAATTTGTTTTCATGCTGAGGACTTCTTGGAGGTGGTTCAGCGAATGCAGTTAGATTTGCATGAGCCTCCACTCTCACAGGTAAGCATGCTAAGAACTGATGGTCAGTGTCCTCCGAGTACTAAGTCAGGTTTCACCATTTTTCCCCTCCCTTTTTTCCCCCTACAGTGTGTCCAGTGGGTTGATGATGCAAAACTTAATCAGCTGCGAAGGGAAGGCATTCGATATGCCAGAATCCAGTTATTCGATAATGACATATATTTCATCCCAAGGAATGTTGTGCACCAGTTCAAAACAGTCTCGGCTGTGTGCAGTTTGGCTTGGCACATCCGGCTCAAGCTCTATCATTCAGAGGAAGAACTCTCCCAAAACACAAGTACTGTTGAAGCAGGGACCTCAGCAGACCCCAAGTCTTCGGTTATCGGACTTCAGACTGAGAGCAGAGTTTGTGTGATGAGCAAAGATACCTCTGAAGACACCAAATTCTCAGATGCTCTGCAGACCAAGTACCTGCAGCAGGAATTTATGCCGATAAAACATGAACCTCTTGCATCTCACCGAATAAAAGAAGAACCCATGAATGTCGATCTTGCTGAAAAGACAGTGACACCTAATGACATCGGGGGACAGAATGTTCAGACTAGGATGGATCATGCTGAGTTGACGTCATTAAAGTTGGAAATGGATTCTAAATTTGAACCTGGCAACAAGGACTTGCAAGGCAGGTTGTGCTCTGGAGGTCATGTGCATCCAGATGATACAAGACAACATAGTTCATCATATCCAAAACTGCATGGACAAAGAGAGGATGATTTTTTGTGCTAAATTTGTATATATGGTTTTAAATTCCTTTTTAAACTTAATGATGTAATAATGTAAAGATCGTAAATTGTGAGGCAAGTGTGT
This sequence comes from Campylorhamphus procurvoides, assembly GCA_013396655.1. Lineage (NCBI taxonomy): Eukaryota > Metazoa > Chordata > Aves > Passeriformes > Dendrocolaptidae > Campylorhamphus > Campylorhamphus procurvoides. Next base: position 38,319 of record WBMV01001494.1, read on the forward strand.
GACTTGCCTTTGCATCTGTTACAGAAAATAGTTATGTAGCTTTGTAACATTCCTCAGTGCCTGTCCATAACTGTGAAGTATCAAAGCACTTAGGGCCAGATGCACTGTAAACACTGCAGGTTTAACATAAAGAAGTCTTTAAATAATTTTGAGTTGTAGGTTTTAGAGTAGAGCTGACATTTAACATATATATTTTTTGTAAGATGAGCCAGAATTCTTTTTGACAATTCCAGGCTTTTCCATAGAGCTTATTTATACCAATTTTTTCATTTTAAATGTGTCAGCACTGTAGTGTAAATATCTTTTTAAAAAATCTTTTTAGTGTGATTTATACTGAAATGTGAGCCGCTTAATAAAGGTTCATAATAACAGATTGGTTTTATTTTTGGGTCTGCAAAAAAATAATTCAGTTAAACTGCCTCTCTTAAGTGGTTGTGTTTCTACCTGCACTAATGCATAGGATGCCCTACGCCTTGAGGGTGAGGAGCTGTAGGAACTGAGGTAGAGCTGAGGCATCTTTGTAAATGCAAATTAGTCAGAATGCAGAATCAGTCATCCCTTCACAGGATTCCTTACAGGTGCTGGTTCCAGGCACTCCCCAGACTCCTGCTGTCAGATGTTAGTGTGGAACAGAGAGCCAGACTGTCCTCCGTGTTGTGGGGGGCAGTGGGACACCCGGTGGGCTCCATCTCTCCAGAGGGGCAGGTGCAAGGGAGCAAACTCCCTTCTGTGCCTGCCTCCTCGCCCTGCTCAAGGCACAGTTAAGAGAGCTCCATTTCACATGGAAAAAAACAAACCACAAAACAAACCAAAAAAGCAACCATCCCCCTCAAATCAGTTATCTGACTGAAGTTAAAACAAATAACATTTAAGTGGTTACTTATCAAGCTACAAAGGCCTCAACTTTAGCAGTGACCTGTAATTCATAGAGACATATCTGGATTTGAATTGCTCCCTGTGCTGATAGTGCCAGGCGCTAAAGATACTTGCCAATGTGTGTAGTAGGAAGGTTCCTCGTGAGTCACAGTTTGGAAGCAAGAGGTGTTTCATTAAGAAAATAGCAGCGGTGTCCAAGTTAACTGTCTCTTTTCCCACCTATGGAACACTTGGATTGTTTTAAGCTGTGTTCTGAGGGAAGAGGGTTTCAAGGCTAGCTAGCATCTGGTGTGGTAATGGCAAAACTCTGTCACTTAACTTATTTATTCTCTGTGTAACGTATTCCTGTATAGTTCAAACACAGCTGAATGATGTGTCTTTTTCAGGTAGCTACACATGGCAGTAAACTGCTCTGAGCATGTCCTTCAGCTAAGTATGAAAAACTTAAGATCCAAGGCCTGTTATTTCCAAAGCCCTGTGTACCTGATTTTTGTTTGGATTTTTCTGTAGAACTTTCTGAAAGTTGTACATCCTTATGTACCCAGTTTATAACTCTCAGTGCACTTAGTGATCACTTGGGCTTCATTTGTAGCAATAGAACAACGTGATTTTCAGGTGATGTCTAATTCAGCTACCCGAGGTCCTTCTGTTGCAAATGCTTTTTGCTTATGGGCTGTTAAAATTTAAAACGTACTCACACTTGCCACTAAAATCAGCTATTTCATACATGAGTGCCCTGATTTGTTTAATCTAAAGTAGATCTGTCAAGGAATTACTAATTAATATTTGAATTGCTAAACATAATACCTGCATAGCCATAATTACGTATTAGAGAAGCAATAGAAACATGAGTCTCTTGGATGTGGCTAATACGTCCTTAAGTCTTACTGCTGTTCTCTTGGATGCTGGCTAAGAGATTACTACCACTTTTGCAGCCTCAGGGATCTCGCTTTCCCCTCACACCATGAGCAAATTCATGTGTGACGTGGTAAGTTACTACTCTAGCAGACTCTGATTTGAAAAAAATAATTGGTTCATGTAAGAGTTTGAGCTTTCCTGATAGTAGGAATGTGGTCTCAGCTCCCCTTATGTGTTCTGGATTATCTGGAACCTTCCACCCGTAATCTCTTTGGCTTTATGAACATCCATACACAATTACATGGCCTTCCATTCCTGTTCTCTGTGCTGGCCCTGGGAGAACAGTAACAGCAGAGCTGCAGGTTGTAGTTTGCACCAAGCGTGCAGCTCTCGAGGGTTGGCCAGCTTGAGCAAAACCAGCCGTGCCAGGTACTGCTTTTTGAAATGAAAAATACTCAAAACAACCCCATAAGCTTTTTAGTTGACTTAAAAGAGAAATCCTACCAGTGTGCTGGCGATGCATCTGCTGACTGTTCATGCTGGTTCAAGTAATGTTTTGTAACCTGTTGAATTTAGTGAAGTGTTTACATCCCCTGGGACAGCTGATAACTTTCTGCAGCATAGACCCTGCCCACACTGAAATAATAGTTCTTTGAAAATGGTTTAGCAAATGTGACTTTACAGTTAAGAGTAGAATTTTGTTTCCTTTTGAAGACCTGTTCAGTGGTCTTGGCTGATGTGGTCTTGAGCTTCTGCTCAGGTATCTCCTGGTTCTGAGATTTTACTTTTAAACTGCCATATTTTCCACCCATTGATCACTTTGAAAATTTTAAGAGATTACGAGAAGTGGCAGGTTTTTTTACAATTTTTATGCTTTCTTTTGTTTTTTTGAGACAGACTAGATTCTCACTTTAAGCACAATTCCTTGCAGACAGAATATGAATCATACTGGGATTACCAATGGCTACCAGACCTCCCTTTGCATTCACAGGTGTCAGCTTTTAAAAGAAAAAAACAAAAGTGTTGTCTTCTCCCTGTGGTGTGTCCATTTTGATGGGGTTGTTCTTTGAGGGAGGAATACTGAGAATTTCACCTCCCAAATTGTTCATTAGCCTGACAAAGGTCTTGCTTTGGTTTTAAATGGTCCTGTGCTATAGCCTTTACTCCTGTTGCATACAACTTCATCTTCAGACTTTTGCTTCAGCAATAAATCTTTCATGCCTCCTGGTGTACTGAAATTAGTCCTTGACTGCTGCTTTCCCCACTTCTCTGCATTTCGGCGATACATGAAGCTTTGTTACTCTGGCTGAAATCTCCAGTGTTTTACTTGTCTCTCTTGGCCCTTGTTCTTGTGCAGACTGGAGAGATCTGCCCAGGGCCTATGGCCTGCCTGTGGCACTGTTGACATCTCCGTGCACTTGCAGTGGTGTTCCAGTTAATGATGTGCAGAAATTTAGATGTTTTCCTAGATCCTGGTACATATTTTTGGGTAGCAAAGGCTTGTGTTGTTACAGTTGCTACCAGAGCTTTCAAAGCGGGGAGGGGGGGGGGGGCTGCTACTTCTTTTTTTTTATTATTATTATTTTTTTTTATTACTGGATCTTTTGAATTTCACTGGCGACTGACTTCATGTGTTACATACAAGTGTTACTCAGTGTTGTGTCACCCCCAGCCCTCCAAATGCCTGCAAATTGACTATGAAAGAACATTTTCATTACAGGTACTGCTGGCATGCAGATTTTTCCCTTCGTTGTTACTATAGTGGATATTTCATTACTACTTTAACTGAAATATTAATTCTATCTAGTATTAGAAATAAAGTATTATTTCAGAAGGTGATGATTCAATTATTCATCTGTGAAAGAATTCCTTGGTGAAATAAAGTTGATTTTTAAGCAGATATACATGTGCACCGTAAATAAGTTGGAATTGCAAATGATGTAGGAAATGGAAATCTGAAATAGTCAAGTGCTGTGAAACAGATTTGAAACATTACAGATTTGGAAAAATGAGTAAGTCTTCCAAGAAACAGGACTGGTATTCATTGATCAAAACTACTGTTTTCTGATATCTGCATGTGAATAAGGATGCTGAATTGACTGAAATAAATCCATGCTTTTTCCTTGCTCATTGGCAAAATAAACTGTTGTGAGATAGTAGACTGCCACGTGACCCTGCTAGGCTGAAAGCTGCACATTCTGATCAAGAGAGCAAAGAACTCTGCAACTTCTCAAGTGTCATTTTACTTGTTTTCTTCTAGTGGTCAGGTACATAGAAAGCTTTGCCTTTAGTCCAGCACCTGTACCATACCCTGGATATATCCAAGCTGGAAATGGAAAGGAAAACTTTTCACTGCTCTGTGCTTTGCTGTGAATGACTGTCGAGAATGTTTTCTTTGATTATGAGTCACTGCGTTCAGCTGATACTTTATTACTTTCTTAAACAGATGAAATGCACTTTAAAACTGTATAATAGAAGATACTGATATTTTGTGCAGATCCCACTGAATTTGCAGTGTATTTGGGAAAATTTGGGGAACTGATTCTCATCAGTCACTCATTTCATTTTTCTTAGAAATGCAAATTGTGTTCTGTTCAGAAGCAGTGATTAACTTCACAATATCTAGGCTGCTGTTTCTGTTAGAATCATCAGGGATACTGACTTTGCAAATCTAGTGTATTATATTCTAACCACTGTTTTTCTCTGTGCTTTGATGCTGATATTATCTCTGCTTTGGAGCTGTACTTGAGTGCCAGCTAAACATTGATCTTCTCTTGTTCTGGTCATGCTGATTGATGAGCCTACTGATGAGGGCGTTAGTCCTAAATAGTCCTTTAATATTTGGTGTACAGATACCTGATACAAACATTGATTAAAACAGCAGTTTAAACTTCTATTTTTATCAAGTTTGGTTTTTCATTAGCTATTTTGATACTGTGTTTTCTTTTACCATTTAATTTGCTGTCCACTGGAATGCCAGTGCCATGTTGGGAAGAGCTCAGGCCTGTGCTTTTTATGGAAGCTTTTCTATGTGGTTGTGTTGAGACAAAATGGGGCAGTGAGCTGAGAATGCTGTTCCCTGTGTGTCTCAAGATGAAAACCTTGAGAATTAGATCGGTGTGTGGGAGACCAATGTAGCATAGTCAAGACTGCTAAAGCTTTATCCTAAGCATGCAGTCACAACACTCAGTAATGTGCCCATCTGACTGATGCAGTTGAGAGTTAATCACAGAAAAGACCTTTTTTTGACTAAACCCCATCTTTTACAGTGATTTCTTTATGAACTTTAGAGGAAGCACTGAGATAAAAGCTAACCCAGCTGAACTAAGCTCGCATTCTCCTTTCTTCCCTCTTTCTTACTCTTAAGCTGTTGTACTGCACTGTGTGGAGACTTTTCTTACATTTCCCTGCTTGGGATATTTGCTTTGTTAGGAGAGGTAGATTGAAGGGGATGATGTTACTGAATTTCAGATTTTCTTACTTTTTATCCAACTTCAGTACAAGTACTAGGAGAAAATGTAGAATGTATATTGAACAGTGCTGTGGTGATCCAACTGCAGAGGATCCTTAAATTGCCTTAGTTCTCAAAGCCTGATGTTTTCAGCAGCAAGTTGGTACCCAGGTATTTTCAGGTCTAAAAGGCTCATATGGGAGATGAATTCCATCCAAACCTTAAAAAAATAAAGGCACAGTGAAATGGTACAAACACTTTTCCCAATTCAGCATAGTTATTTTTACTTCAGTCTTAACGGAAAGTGTGATGTGTTGCATGCTAGTGCTGTGTTTTCTGTGCTACTAAATTCAAACAACCTGTTTCTGAGGATGCAGTTATTCAGGAGCTTTATTACTGAAAAGCCGTTATTTGTTCCCAAAATAGTATTGATGTTACAACAGGGAACACCTTATATTAAAATTTTGACTTTCTGGGAGTCTTATAATTTTCACTTTGAATTTCACTTTGTGCCACCCAACTTCTAAACTGGGCGAATGTGAAAATTTCCATGAGGTTACTCAAAGATTTGCTTCTGCACTACAATGCAGATATGCCAGAAAACAATACTAATAATCAATTTCTTCAGTGATTGTGTTCCTCAGTGCTGTGCCCTCTCTCTCTGGTACTGTCCTCAATGCCTACTAGTGTGTTTTGTGTGTGTGTTCACACCTTCTTGGTGCATTTGGTGTAGGAGGGCATGGGTATGTCACATAACTGCATTTTCTGAGTATAAAGTGAACAGAAAACTGGATACTGTTCTAAATGGTGACAAATCAAGAAAAGCAGTATGAATTGGTAATTGAAAATTATACTTTCATGACCTTTCACACATATGCGTTCAGCATTTAATCAGATAAAAGTAGATGCTTGCCTGCAGTGGATGCTGAAGCGTTCAAACTTGTGTAAGTGACTGGAAGAGAAATAAATGTTGTGGAACATATCTCTCCACGCACAACAGATACGAGCAGTACAGATAAATGCTTCTATTTCCTTTCAGGAAGCTCTTGAACTGCAGTTTAAAACAAAGCTGCTGAAGGCCAAGTTCTCTCCTCTGCCCCATCAGCTGCCACAGGGAGCTGAGACAAGGTCCTTGTGTGCCTTTCTCACCAAGCAGTGTGAGCCATCTCGGCACCAGCCCCTCCTGCTCCCTGCCAGGCAGTAGATTCTGCTTTTCAATTGTTAATTTAATGAAGATCAGGTGGTAAATTTAAGGCAATGCGTGAAGAGTGCTGGTTGCACTTCCAAGCTGTGGCCAGTGCCTTTGAGAACAGTGTAATTATGAGCAGGTGTAATTAAATCCCACAGCAGCTTCTGGAAAGGTCACTGTAGGCTACAGTGTAGTTTGTATCATAAATCCTTTTGGATGAAGTTCTGATAGCACAGGAAAGCTGTTCAGATCAGTTACATGTGATACAAAATACTAAGTCAAAGGGTTATTGCTTTTGTCCAAGTACACCTGTAAGGACAAGGGACTTGGAAAGTTGAGCACTTCCAGCTGGCACTGTGTGACTTCTGTATGACACCAGCAAGAAACATCTACTTTAGCTTTCAAAATCACTCATTTATCTCAAGGTTTGCAAACCTTTAAAAAAAAAAGCCAATCCCCCAATCAAAACTGAAAGTGTTGATATTTTCCTATTGAATTAGACGCAGTAATTAAAAGGAGATTTGTAATAACTGTGTGTGCTTTAGTTAATTAGGCATGCCAAACTTTCAGATAATTGTTACATCTGTGGAAGAGAAGGGGCTTATTAAGGGGGCAGAGTTGCCATTCACGGCCCATCTTGCTAATAATACACCAAGTTCTAATGAGGCCAGTTCTTATTCTTCCATCATTTGTTTTAAGTTGTAACAATCAGTTCCCATCCCCCGCTCTTCTGAGTGGCGTGGGGGTGTTTGGCATCCTGTGAACGAGGCTTTTTGGATTTCTGTCTTGTGAGAATCCTCATGTGGGGAAGCACTGTGAGTACTGTTTTATGTTTGGTCCATACCATACCAGAGATATGTGTGTGTCACCCGATGCTCATAACCTGGGGCTGGGTATATAGATTTGTGTTACTATTTTTAATATAATAAGAGCTTATGAATATTTTGTACTTTCTTGATAACAGCTACAGTTTAGATTTCTTTTTTCTTTTCATGGTTTCTGCTTTGGCAAGGTAGGGCAGCCAACCACTTTGAAGCAAAGATGACTTAAATTCTTTGTGAAGGTCATTTGTGACCTGATGTTCTGAACTGAGACCTGTTGCCTTAGAATGGAGCATCTTGTTTTCTTAGATAAAGCTCATTCAGGAGTCTCCAGCAATTTGGCTCCCTTGAATTTTTACCCATGTCTGGGAGATTGAACAGCAAGAGTAAATTCAAACACTTCAGGAAGGATTTTTTTTTTCCACAGATGGGTACAGTTGAATGTCTACAATTAAAATTTTATCAGTGAGACACTTTGATCTCGTCATGTCCTGTTACCCTAGACTGTTTTTCCTGGGTTCTTTTCATTCACTTGACATTCTTTTGTCCCTAGGAACTTTAAATGGATCAGTACCTTTGGCATGCATGTTAATAACGTCCTAGACAACTGCTCCATTTGAATTTGGTGTTACTATAGCTCCTGGAGGAGCTTTAGTCCACAAAATATGCTTATAATTCCAGTTCTTCCCACTTGTTCACTTTTTACGCGAAGAAACTCATTTGTTCACATCTGAGTTTGCCAGTACTCCCTAAAGCCAAGGCTTCCCCTCCTTTCCCATTAGAAACTGTCCTGTTAGAGTACCCCTTGGGGCAGGTACAGATGCAGCACTGAACTCACCCTGTGGCTTCAGTCTCTTGCAGCACTGGGGATATCTCACGCAGAGGAATCACTGTTGTCTCCCTCTTTTCTGGACCTTAGGACTGCTGGCACAGTTCAGCTCCTAACCTTTCTCCCCGGGGTTAATGTCCTGGTTATTGGCTGTTTCAGCAGCTTAGGAAACAGTGCTTATTTTTAGGCTGGAAGTGGACTCTCACTATAAAAAAACACTGAGTCACTTTTTTCCTTTTCTGCTCTTATTTGGCAGCTGTCAATTGTTGCTGATTGTTAAAGCAAATTTAGCTCCTTATGGAAATTACTGTTAACTGGTTATTTCTTGATTTACAGCATAAGTAGCAGAAAATGTTGGTCCTCTTTCCAGGGATTACTCAATGTGCTGAATACTCTGGGTAGAACATTTGGAGTTCCTTTGAGAAGATATTCTGCCTGCATGTGAAGAACCTGTATCTCATTCCATGTAACAAATAATAGTAATCATACTAGAACAGCTAATGTTGAACAAATACTTTTATTTACAAGAGCATATGTGAGTTTTAAAATAAAAAAATGGAACAAGTCTACTTTCAGTCTTCAGCTTGTTTTAGATAAAGTCTCCAGCTTGACTCATTTGACTTTCTAGTTTGAAGATCAAATTCGTGGCAAAATGGCAATAATCTAGTAATTTGATGCCAATTGTGGCACTGAAAACCACTTGGCATAGCTTAGTCCCTTCGTACATAGAAGATATTGTATCCAAGTTCAACCATGCCCCCAATCAGCAGGGCCCACAGTGGGATGAACACGTAAGCCAGTTTCATGGTGGTGAAGCGCTGCAGTTTCGCACAGAGGGCGAGGCAGAAGGTCAATTTCAGGAGCATTGCAATGAGGTACCAGGCCTTCTTCTTGATGTTCTGGGAGCCGTTGCGAGGGTCAAAGCCAGACTTGCACCGTCCAGCCATTTTTACAATTAACATAACTACAAGAATTGTATCGAATATCCACACTGGAATAAAAATGAGGAACCAGTTCCATGGGGCTTTCTCATCCAACTTCAGCACCAGCATGATGAGGAAGAGTAACGTAAAAAGCCATGTCAGCAGTACTCTTTGTGCCAGGGACATTCTCATTTAAACAGCTTTGAGAGGAAGTCCTTCACTGTCAGCAACAACCTAACAAAACAAAAAGGGGAGGGAAAGCATCAAAAAAGAGCACTACACAGCCATTAAGCATATTCCTTAGAGAAGAGCAATTTCTGGCTCTTGCTTTCCCTGCCTTCCCACCTCACCCACACGCTGTTTCCTAGCACTTCTTTTGTAACTACCTAGCTCAGCTCAACACTGTTTGCTCCATTCCACTGTTCCCTTCAAGTGCCTTAAATCACCTGTGTAACTGCCTTAATATAAATTTGGTCTGTGAAACAAACTGTGCTTTAATCCTAAACTGGCTGTCAGACTCATTTAGGGATTTTTGAATGCTAAAAATGTACTGAGGCACTCACAGTTAACAGCTGAAAACAACAAAATAACCACAGGAAAATGTAAACCAACAAAGGAGCACAAGTAACAAACCCTCTGAGAGGTCCTGCAGAGCTGCAGGTGAAGTGACCCGGGGCTGAAAGCGAGCCAGTGAGCAGTGCACAGCTTTCTGTCAGGCAGCAATCCTGGAATTACTCAAAGATATGGATCATGTTTGCTCTCTGGCAGGTATCTCCAGCATGCAGACACTGGCTGACAGGAACACTCTTTGGGCTTATTGGCTTGAGAGGGCATTTAAATTTCTATGTAGTCATGACAAAAGAAACAAGGACAAACGCATCTGCCACTTCAGTCATGATAGTTTTTTTTATTCCTAACTGGAAAGTTTTCACCACTGCATTTGCCAGAGGCTTTTCATTACAAGCGTAAAAAAGCAGCAGTGAGCAGAACTGTCATCTTCCTCTAGATTTCATGCTGCAAAGATGAAAAACTAATATATGCCAGCGAAATGGTGCTGAAATAGGTTTCTTAATTATTTTAAAAATTAGAGTTTAGAAATTATTTAATTCCCTTTAGAAAAGTCATATTCTTTCACCTGAAAAAAGAAAATGAGCTTTCATTTATTCCAGATTACAAAAATATTTGAAATATTGAAAGTGAAATGTTGTGTTCTGTCTGAAGCATCTAATCCCCTGCACCAGATGCTGAGGGAAAGACAAGAGCTGCTTCCCCTCTGTCCCCTCCGTGCCCCTGCCCACAAGCTGCTGCTTTCTCTGTGGTATTACCAACCCTCACAACATCCCCTGACTAAGCCTGTTAAACGCACCCAATGAGCAGAAATCTACTACCACCTTTTTCTTTTTAACTGGCTTACTTTTTTGCCAGATTAGGAAGCTGAACAAATTCTGTGCTCCGAGAAACTTTGGAACTGGAAAGGAGGGAAGTCAAAGTTGCTGCCTCAAGTGGAGATGATCATTTTGTACACCACTAAAATTATCCTGCAATTGAAATTTGTGTCTTCTGACACAAAGTACAACAGATTTACAATTTTGTTTGGTCTGGATTTGAAATTTGAATGGATTTGACTTGGTGGATCATAGTAGGACTTATTTCAAGGAAAAGATCCAACTTTGATTAAAATAGTCCTAAAATTGGAGTTGCTGTGAGTGCATCCCCTCTTTGTGTTGGAGGTGACACTTGTGTGACCCAAGGCAGGTCAGTTCCTTCAGCTGAACTAGCCAAAATAAAAAAGTGTTTAAAATGGGATTTTGTAATCTGGTTTTCACAGTCTCAGTTCAGCTCAGATCACCAAAGGGTCTGGTGAAAGGCAGTTACGGGCAGGGTGGAACCAAGACCCCCACCCTCGCCTTCCTTGGGGAAGGGGTGATGTTCAGCAGTGGCACTCAAGAGTTAATTGCTAAAGGGACAAAAATCAGATGAGGTTTAGACAGCCTTGTCCTGCTCTTGTTACAGAAACAAACCCAAACCAGCTGGCAGGTGCAGAGGATTACAGAACAACTATGTCCTGCCTGAAGCATTTCCAGGATTTTGAAAACGCTTCCAATATTCTCAAGTTTGTGGCTGAAGTCTTGTCTTGATCTGAAGTTTCAACATTCCTTTCATGAGAATGTTTTTTCTAAACCAGTTCTAGAAATCAATGCCACAAACACAACAAGAAGGAGACTCTCTTGTTAGCAACCTGGAGAAAGCAGAAACCAAAGAAACAGACTGGAAACTTAGGCCTGAAAGGAAAAAAGAAATTCAACACTGTTAGAAGTATCAGGTTATCAGATACTCAAAGAAGGTGCTATCACCTGTCTCTGAAGGAAACAGGAAGCTACTGAAGATGTATTACATGGGGCTACTCAATTTTAAGGTTGCTCACTTGAAAATATTTTCAGTTTTCCAAGTGTTCAGAACCACTTTGTAACAACTCTAAAAAGCAGAGGCAGGACATTCAGCATGGGATGTTATGCTGTTGTCTGACTTAATAGACGTAACTGCAAGATTGGGCAGGGCTGCAAGGCCTCAGTCAACTTTAGAGGATTTTTTATGAGAAGTCATGAAATTCCAAGTGTGTTTTAAGATCTTAAGTCCAAGTTAAGAAAGCCAACAAATTTCGAAGACTGACAGCTAGGGATGCAGCTGACAGGATGATGGAGGGTTTGATTACATGGAGCATCTCCTGATGAAAGAGATGATAGGCAGATTCTTTGCTCCAGCAACAGGGTCAACACTGGGAGAAGGTACAGCTGTGGTTCAGGGCTGGACTGGCTCTTCTGTGAGAACACTGAAGGGATATCACAGGCAGAGCGTGGAAATTAAAAAGCTCTTGACACCTTGTAGGACCTACATAATCAGGAAGTGGAAATTTTCAGTGATGAGAAACATCGAGGAGCATCACTGACCTTGGTGGGATGATCTGCACTATCAGGATACTACAACAGCTCACTCTGTCCCATTTAGAAGGAAAAAAATAAAGAGGAGGGAACCTTACATGTGACATTCAGCTCAGTGGCAATGATAACACAGATTTATGCGTTTAGATTTAAGCCTTGAACATCGCCTAAGAAACGTCCTGAATTTTTTATTACGCTGAAACCAAACCCCAACTGGATTAGCTGACCTTTTAGAACCTAATTAGGTACTCAGTAGGAGCAATTTGACATCTAGAAGGGAATCCCGCGGTAGACCCTGTTCGAGACGCCGTTTAAGCACAGCTTTGCCAGGCACAGCCCCGGCCCCTCCCCGGGCCTGGCGGAACAAGGCCCCGCTTCCCCGGCCGTGCTGGGGCGCCCCTGAGGCCGGGGAGCCCCCCCCGCGCCCGCACCTACCGGCGGTCCCGGCGCATCGCCCGTCCCGCGGGGCCCACGCTGTGCTGAGGGCTGAGGGGCTGAGGGGCTCAAGGCCTGAGGGGCTGAGGGTTTTGTTTTATGACCCACCTGCCGCCCTCACGGACCGCCCGCCCCGCACCCCACGCCGCTCTCCAGATTGGTCAACGGGCACGCCCGTCCCGCCCTGCGCCTCTCCCATTGGTCGGTTGGCACGTCACTCAAGAGAGACCAGGCCCCCCCAGCGGCCGGTGACGCCCCTCAGGCTCGGGCCGCCCCTCGGACCGGGGGCGGGTCCGCCCTTAGCCACGCCCCGCTTCGCCGCCGATTGGTGCGTGGGGCTGTCAGTCATCGCGGCCCCGCCTCTGCCCGCCAGCAGTTCGCCAGTGCAGCCCGCCCCGACGCACTTTCATTGGGCGGCGCAGACGCCAGTCACGCCTTGTCCCCGCCCTCTCAGGTCGGGACGGG
>WBMV01001494.1:51496-130255 GCA_013396655.1 Campylorhamphus procurvoides
GGCTCCCGCTCCCCTCGGAGCTGCCCCCGTGTCGGGTGATGCGACTTCACTCCTTCCCTTTAAAGGTCCTGAATTTTAGTATGCTCACCTTCACCTCTGGCCTCCTCTGCTGTGTTCTTGTGTTGTACGGCTTTCCTCTTTTTTTAATGTTTTATTTCTTATTCCTTAGCCCTTTTTTATGCCCCTTCTATGCTGGACCAGTGACAACCTGGCTACAGCTTGTCCTTGGTTTTCAAGCTGGGAATCAAAATGTTAGGTAACTTCCCATCAGTTAAAGTTTCTGCTGCCACTTTCATTTCTCTGGTGTTTTGCGTGTTACCTTTTCTATGCGAAACAAAGTAGCTGGGTAGAATTTTTTCCATGGCAGTAGCGCTATCCAGTTGTCTTTCTTTTGGTTTTGGTACATGGTTTCTGTGTGGGTGTGACTCAGGTGTGTCAGATTCAGGTAAAGTTTTCATCCTTGGTGTCAAGGTCTGTGCTTAGTATTTTGCCTTTTCTTGCTTTTACATGTTATTGGTCACTGCTGAGTCTTGCATTTTGTTCCCAATTTGCCAGTGTCTTATCCATCAGTCATATAATTAACTGGAAAAAAGTAATTAATTGGGAAACCTGACCTGTTGAAAGTACTTTAATTAATGTTCTTAAATTCTTTGTGATGAAATGTTCCTGCAGAAAATACAGCTGGTTTTACAGTTTGGACACACGAGTTCTCTAATAGGAATGAAGCTAAATACAGTGTGTCATCAGTAATTTGTCTGCTTATAGCTTCCTTTTGATGCTGTTAAACAGATGGTGGTATCTGTTTTATCAGGGAGAAGTACATCTCTTGAAATAACCTGTTAATCCTAGTAAGTGAATCCTAATATCTTTAGCTGCACATGGAGTGGTCATTAAGTGTCAGAAGGATGTATTTCTGTTATATACATTAGCACTTGGCATGAGACTTCCTGGGGTTAAGAGGCTAAAAGTGTTCTGTGAATAAATCTCTGGGTTATAAATAGCTGTATGTTTTTGGCTATTTCTGTAGCTCTGAAGGTTTTGGTGATCTTCTTTGATTTGCCTCTTTATTTGCGACTCCCTAGAAAGGATAATCCTTTTCTCAGAAGTCTTATTTCTGTTCCAGTAAGGTGTGTATGAACTGATGTATCATCCCCACTGTACAGTATTTGCAAGCAATTTTCATTTCTGAAGGTGAAGGCTGAGAGCAGTGCTTGGAACTGGTGTGTTTAAGATCCTGATCCATGTTTGAAGTGGAATGTTTGTGCAGTTAAATGTTCTGTTGCTATGTTTTACTGCCAATGTGTGTTTGTATTTTGGATATAAATATTACAAAGAATAAAACAAGCCTGAGTCACCTGCAAAAGGATCTGGAAACCTAGTTGGTTTAATTCAATGCTTGTACTAGAATTGTTTTCCTCTTGTATTGTGTGGAATGTGACATACAAATAAATTGTCAGTAATTATTGGGAACTCCACGGAGCATTTCAAGTATTCTGGTAGAACTGAATTTCTCTAAAAGCAGAGTTTAGCTCAGCTTGTCTCAAAAAGTTGGTTCCAGCTGTATCCATAGATGCTGGACATCGGTGTGAACTCTGGGAGAACTCAAAATCCTGTGGGTTTTGAAACAGGACACAGATTATTGGTGTGTATGAGCAGGGGGACACAGGTGTGCTAAAGCATTCCAGTCAATGCTGCTGGAGGCAGCTGACCAGGCAGCGAAGGGTGGAGAGGCTCTTGGAGTGGAACAATGCTGTTCCTGTCACAGCTGGCAGGGGTCACTGGAAAACAGTGGACATCGTTTCTTTCCTAATTCTCCGTAGCTACATATACTGTCTTCCCAGGCTCTTTCTAAATATCCTATCTTCTACTTATTTATAATAGAAATTTTGTTGAAGAAATTTGTTTCTTTTCTCAGGACCTCTGTGAGTGAGAGTGATGACAGTCAAAGATTGGGTTCTTTTTTGTTTCTGAGGGTGCTCTTTTCATAATAAACAGCATTGTCTATGGATTCGTCACTGGACAGTTTATGTGAGTTTTTAGCAAGGCTTACTAAGGGTACAAAGCTTGTACAATTACTTTCTTTGTCTGCCTTCTCCCTCTTGAGTCACTTCTTGGATACTGAAAGCAAAGTTAATTACAACTAAAAGACATTAAGTACCTACACAATTTTTACAAAATTGACAAATTTTTATAAAGCTTTTGATAGGTAGTGACCAAAATTAATATGCCTACCCAAAAAAAGATGGTTATAATTGAATCCCTTCCCTCTTCAAAGAGTGAGCAACTGCCACAGTCTATGCGCTAAGCTCTGAGCCATCATGGTGCCTGCTGCTACTGGCCCAGCCAAATAGTTGGGGTGGTTGTTAAGATGGGTGGGGGGCAGGGAAAAAATGATGGGTGAGGTGGAGCAGAACAATAGGGAGCCACAGGACAATGGTGAAACAGGCTTAATTGCTTCTGCCCACGAGCAAGGCAGGCCTGTTTTTTCTGTAATGCCTTTTTTTGTTTTGTTTTATGAAGGGAAAAAAACAAAACTCTTGGGGATAGTCTTTCAGAGGTACTGCTCCCTGTGACTGTTGTAGGACATTTGGCCACCACTTACATAGAGATAGGTGATGGTTTGAAAAATAAGACTTCGAAAGCTTTCAATATCATGTTTTGTCCCTTGTGTGTACTGTGCTGTTATTCATAAAGGTCCTTTCTGGGTGCAGAGGAAATGGTTAACTGCTTGAACAAATTATATTCAAATTTGTAAGGAGAACACAAAGAGCTTAATAAATTGCCTATAGGGGAAAAAAGAGTCGTAATTTGGGCTATAATGCATTGCTGTATAATGTTTGGGTATGCTCTGCATGTAATCATAGCATAATTTAGTTGAAAGGGGTCATTGGAAGTCATCAGTCTTGTTCAACCCCATCTCAGAGCAGCTTCAAAGTTAGAGCAAACATGTATATATATAGAGACAGCCATTATGTTGTCAAGAAATTTGGAAATACAGCTTATGTATGCAATGTCAGGTTTTTTTAGTTGAAGGGAAGGATATCAGACAGTTCCTAGAGCTGTTGTCTTATTTCTTAATTTACATGGGGAAAGGGGATTTTTTCCAAATTTATTTTCCACTGAGAATACTCTTTAAGTGAAACATGTAATGTTCAGCATTTAATTCTTTGCTCATTTGAGGTGGTCTTGGTAGATGCACTCCAGAGAGCCTAGATGGCTTCCTGGAATGCATCCAAGCATTGGATTGAACTCCCATTTACAAATAATTTGTTGCTCTGTTCTTAAAAAATAAAATGCAATTGCAAAGTGGGAGAAGAAATTAAAGCAATATTGCATCAAATATGAAATCATGCAAGCCTTGCACTTTGGAAGTTGGCCAGCGCCAGATGCTTTTGGGGTTTAGGTGGTTGGCAGATGCTGGCTTGGCAGCTGAACACTCTTCATGTTGATCTGTCTGAGGGACAGTTTGTTCTGTGTGTTGCTCGTACTCTCCTTGGTATTGGCATCTGGCTGTGCAGGGGTCGAGTTAAGGGGGGAGTGTTTGTATGGCTAAATACAGCCCAGTGACCTCTTTGGATGTTTTCTTGCATTCTGGGTTGTGAAGCTTGAGATTCCCTCAGCTGTGTGTTGATTTTTTTTTTTTATATTTTCTCCTTGTTACTGTGTGTTTAAATAGTTGCTTTCTTTTCGAATGGGAGTAAAATCTTGGCTTCAATGACTTCCTGTGGTACTGACTTTAACAGTCTAATTATGTGTTGTAATATAATATTTCTCTGTTAAAAATTTGGCTTTGCTATCCTCTCAGCTCAATTAATGAATGAAGTTCCCTGTATTGTTGGAAGCTGTTGTTTTCTTGACTGTATTTTCTGCATTATTTCTTAAAGCCTCATTTAATTTATTAGAATTCCTTATTTTTCTGTTTGTTCTTGCCTGTTTCAACAGGAGAGTCTTTTAAGTGGTTGGTAATTTATAGCCCTTCTCAGAATACCTCACACAGCCTTTTAATATTCTTCCAATAAAATATGCGCTTCAAATCAGGTTGCACAGCCAATCAACAGAGCTGTACTCTAGTGTTTTCCTTGTCATTCCTCTTATTCTAGTGTCTCCGTGTTCTTCTGACTGTAGTATATGGGATAAAAGAGCTCCCTGAGCTGCCAAGGTTCCTTTCTGGATTTGAGATGCCTGTTTTTGAAGCTTTGGGTGGTGTGCACACTTCGCCTCCTCTGCTTTCCCTTATAGATAATATTGTCGTGGTTGATACTGAATTCTATTTATGTTGCCTGTTCATTGTTAAACTTGATCCGTGTTCTTAAGCTTTGCCAATTTAAGGTTAATTGTCATATAGAAATGTTACTACGTCTAGTTGTGTTTTCTTCTCTGAGGTATAAAAGATAAATATAACAAGCACTGCTGGACCTATTTACGGAGGCTTAAAATTTAGAATAATAGGACAGGGTTCAGTTCACTCCATTTCAGTACTTAATTTTGGCAGTACTTTGTAAAAACTCTAGTCTACTGGTCCAAATAGGAAGAGGAGAGGAGAGATAGTCTTAATTAGTCCAGATTAACTGTGTTAGTGATGCTTGAGAAGGCTTGCAGAGAGAGATCCAGTGTTCAAGCTGGCTTTGGTCAGAGCTGCCTCAGTGCCAGCAGTGGCATTAGTGCTTGCCTTATTCCACGGTCCGTGGGGATGGGTTAGGGTTAGCCCATGAGAGCTGCTCTCATACTCAGCAGCTGCACTCACTTCCTTAAGTTGTCTCCTGTGTGATGGGCTCTGGTGCTGATGAAAGAGGAGTGGAAGCTGGTGACCGAGGAGGGGTGGTGACTGTGGTAGTACTGGCTTAGGGTGGTTAAAACCCTTGTGAAGCCTTACTAGGTCATTCTGACCTTTGTCATTGGTTGTGTGGACCTTATGTGTCTTTAGGGAGCGATTGCTTCTGCTGGAAGTTCCCTCTACAGAGCTCTGGGCGCCAGAAGGAACGTGGGGCATCTCTGTTTATTTGTAAGCCACTGGTAGCTGTCAGCGCCTGATGAAGCAGCAGCGTGATGAGTTCTGTGTTTGTTTTTCTAGTAAAAGTCTGATGTTGGCATACTTAGAAAGCTGGAAGTTGTGATTTCTGGATGCTCTCATCCTTAAACATGACACCTTGGGAAAGAGGTAGCCACCAGGGCATGTGTATGCTTTATGAAGTCCTGACTGTCTACTCTTGTCACTACAGAGTGCTCAGGTGTATGAAGGCTGGTGGAACATAAAGAGACCAGATTGGGAAGATTTAATCTGAATTTAGTTTTGGGATTAGGGTGCTTCCACGTGAAGGAGAACAGGGATTTGTGTGTAGTTTGCCTTGGACTGGCACTGAATGGAATAGCTACAGGCCAGTGGTATGTGATCCAAGGATCTATGCACCAGAGCAGGTGATCAGTGGACGGCTTTGTGCAGTCTGGATGCTGCTGTTAATCTTCATTGTCCAATTAGCCCATGGCAGTGAAGAATGTTGACTCCAAATTTTGTTCAGTGTTCTGGCTGGTTTTGATCTGTGGCACTGTTTGCTTTTCATAGACAACAGTCTATTTAGTAGTCTTTGACATGTTTCCAAAGGCTCTTTGAAAGTCCACGTGTGTTCTATCACTTGCTCTTGTTTATCAGTTAGTTTGACGTGTTCAGAAATACTGATAGACTGAGACATGATCTTCCTTTGCAGAAACTGCTGATTAGACCCTATCAGGTAGTCTTTCAGGTATAATAGTGTTTCATTTTTAATGATTGTTTTGAGGATCTTGCCAGATACATATGTAAGGCTTGTTACTCTGCCATTCCGTGCTTGGATCGCTTCAGAGACTTTTTAAAGAATAGAGACTCAGCATTTGCTATGGTTTTCCTACAGAACAGTGGCTGTTACAAGAGGCAGCAGCTTTTCCTGACAGCTCAGCCACTTCATGCCTCGGCTGCTTCAAAAACTTACTGGATAGTAACTATTTGTAGAACATGATGCAAACTTGGTGCCTTAGGAGTGGTTTTCAGCTTCCTGACTGTAGTCATTGAGAAGCCACAACTCTGCTGTGCAGTGCCTGGTGACAGATAAACAAGTCTTCCTAAACACAAGTCAGCATTTCCAGTGAGCAAAATTTATTGCTGTGTTTAGAATCACAAGAAGGAGAAAAGGAGCATAGTATTTTATTTCAAGGTGGCTACTATATTTGGTTTGTTGAGATTTTTAAAGTATTTGTTAAGGGGGCTTCATATATAAATTAAAAACTTATAGATATTCTGTTCCTTGATGAAGTTGTTACATTTGTAAAAGCAGATATATACTTGCAATATTCCAGGGATTTCTCAGTATAAGTTTGCAAATGTTTAATAGGATATGTATCTATGTATATAGTATTCAGTACAAAAGAAACAGTAATTAAATAGAACAGAACTCGAGATTGACCATATATTGTGTTTAATTTAATTTCTAAAAAAGATCCAGAATTTTCAGAAGTGGATTTTGGATCTAGCATGCCAGCAATTACTGTATTTAGATTAGTGGGAATTTTGCAACTAACATCTCTTATAGAAGATAAGCAAAATTAACTTGATTATGGTTCCACTTAAGGGTTTGGATTTGTCTACTTTATTAAACAGTAGAGTATGTTTAAAATTTAGAAGCTTTCTGCTAACTAATAAATACTGCAGCAGGCTCAAGGGTAAATCATGAGAGGTGTAGAACCCTGGACTTCTCTGTACAGTGTCCTTCCCCCCCTTGTTTTTGTGAGTAAGGTATCCATGAGATTGTGTCATGTCACTTCAGATGGAGCCATGAACTAGTTATGTAACAAAATGAGGGAACTTGCACAGACCTCAAGGCTGAGGGTATAGATTCCAGAAAGGACTGCAGCAGTTGCAGCAACTGCACGCAATGTTCTTTTACCAGGAGCTGAAATAAATCTCAGAAATCCTGATAGTCAACATTTTGTTGCTATTTCAGACTGTTGTGTAATTCACTGGCAAAGCAAGTATTTATTTGGAGACAGTTATTTTCTGTGGTATTTTCTTGCCTCAAATGTTGGTGTGTTTGCTGTGGAAGTGAAGATGGCTAAGCTGAGCCTACTTCCCATCAGAATCTGAAAACTGTTTCTCTCAACAAGCTGGGTCTGTGAGCTCTTCCTGCCTGGGCTGGTAAGTGATAAAGGGCATGAGCTTATAAGGAAGAATAAATATGCAGTGGCAGAAATGGGGCCAGAAGCAGTGGTTTGTGGGCAGAATATAGAGGCTTGAGAAACTATCAGTGTTTCAATACCTGACATCTTACTGGAGGCCCAGGCAGGCATGAACATGCTGCCAAGTCTCTGTGTGTGTCATGATATATGACATGTTTGGTACATCTCTGTTCATAAAGAATGGGGCTTGATACACAGCAGCCAGCATAGGCACTGATTCATATTTTATTGTTCATGCTATTGGCCTGATAAACTCCTCCAACAAACAAAACTCCCCAAATAGACATCTAGGAATGTTCAATTCTTTTTAAGTCTGTTTTTGGGGGTGATTGTGTTTTGGGTTTTCCATGGTTTTGTGCAGTTTTTTTTTTGTTTGTTTGTTTTGTTTGTTTTGGTTTTTTGTGGTTTTTTTGAGATAGAGTGAAGAGCAAAGTTTGAAGTTGACTCATGAGCAGCATTTTAGGAATGCTGGTATCCAGTTTTATAGTTGTGTGTTCCTTGGGGAAAGCAAGTATGTTAATTGCCCTTTATTTACAAACTATTACGACTTTGGATTGCAAGAAGACAACTTGAGGGAGCTTGGCAGGCATGGCAGCAAGATTACTTTTCATGCTGGTTGATGGAAATGCTCCTTAGGTTAGCAGTGTCTGGGTTTTTCTTTTTAATTGAACTGTTTTCCTTTCCTTTTGGCCACTTCAGGTTTTCTTGAGGCTCGGTGAAAGGAGCATGATAAAACCTTCACTGAAAGGTGTGAACCTGGGAGTGACAAGTTTCTCATTTGCTTGTATACGATTTGCAATTCTGAAATGCTCTTTTGAGAACAGCGATGCATAGATAAAGTACTTAAAAAGAACACTGAGTGCATCACATAGTATTTGATGTTCCCTTTCAAATAGGAAATGTAGGTTTAATGGCTTACTTGTAATGCACATGAAAAAGAATGCTTTCCTTCGGAACATTGCTTCAAGGGTTTAATCCTGTTCCTTGTGGCAGCGGCAGAAGTCCCGTGGATGTGAGCGTGGGAAGGATGACTCGTGGTGAGTTCAGTGCTGTGTCTGCGTTACACTGGTACCTGCGTTGGTTTGTTACATCATGGCAGAAGCAGCTTTTCAGTCAGCAGCGGGTGCCTAATGTGACTAAGCTGTTTGTTGGGCTCTTTTAAAATTAACTTAGAGAATCCAATACTGCCGGCAGGTTGATGATAGCGTTAACTTAGGTTTCGCTATTGAACCTTGGAAAATGAGGTTTTTTTCGTCATTATTTTCTAGTTGTCATGAGCAGTTGCAATATTTTAAGAGAGTTTGTGTGATACAAATGTTGCTACAAAATGAGCCATCGGCTTTACTGTTCTGATTCATCGTCTTTTCTTACTCTATATACCAGGGAATCGTAGTGAAATTAGTGAAACTGTGGTACGGAGGATCTACATAATGGTTAAACAGTTCTACCGTGGAAAGCAGCTGAAACCAGGTTCTAGGATTCTCATGGCTTTATGTAGTAACCTTTAAAAAACTGCCTTTAATTTGCTGCGAAGATAAGCTCTTCTGAAGGTAATTAAAGTCAATAGTGTTTTTAAAAAAACATTTGAGAGAAGTGCCACAGTTTTGCAGTTTTACTCCTGATGATGTCTAGTGAACATACCAGCTTCATTGTTCCGTGATCATAACGAGTAGAGAAGGACATTCACGGCTTGACTCAACAGCGGGATGGTTATCCTAACCATTCAGGTTGGGATTGTTATGGAGGAAACAGGTTCTTTGAAATACTTAGTGATTCAGTGTTTACTGGCAAGGAAAGCAACTTTTTGCCTGTGTGTCCTTGCTTGTGTTGTATTTTTGATTATGTCCTTTTGCTAATTCACACTACTTAGACTTGCATAGTCTTAAAAAAATTGTCATTCTCTTTGTCACTGTGAGGAACACAATTTTATTCTGGACTTGGAAGAATCCAAATTGCTTTCATTTACTGTAGACTGTCATTTAGACATATATGCATTCATGTCTGCCTAGGGTTGCCAAAGCCCCGTGGATGAGAGTAAAATTTCTAAATATACTTACTTTGAATTTATTTAAATCCTTTCTTACACAATAAGCACTGCAGTGCTGCAGGGCTTGAATGGGCATTTAGCTACCTGAAGACATCTAAATATAGACTTCTGTGGCTTTTGAGAACCTGCTCATTTGATTGTGAGGTGCAGTGTTTACTTAAAATGGAGTGTGATTATGCCCTTAAATGGGAAATAGCTAAGAAATCCCACTTCTGAATAGGGATCACCAAAACGAGGTAATCCTCTTTTAGCCTTAAGGAAGTAATGAAGTTTTGATTAAAACTGTTGCTTGTTATTTGTAGCATTAACTCTGAGTTTGATGGAAATGTAGCAAGCAGCTCTGAATGTTACAGAGATGCTGTAATCAAGCTTTTATATCTGGATGCTCTGTCTAATCTCTGAAGTTGGGAATATTTTTTGTGTTACTATTAAGTCTCCAACTAGTTGAGATTAAGGTTGTACAGCTGAGTGCTAAAGCTGGTCCCTGTCCTGAATGCAGATATATTTGACCCAGAGCATGGAACAGATGGCTGGGTCCGGAGAGGATGGCAGGAGAACCAGGCAGAAGAACAGGCAGTGTTCTGTTGTGCTTGTGGATGTCTACCAACTCTTTTCACTCTTGTTCACTTTTACCTAGTTGATACTGATGCTCTTTATAGTTTGGCTTGTACAGGCTGATTTCAGGATCAATGTCAATATGAACTGTCAGCTGAATGACAGATTAACCTGTAATGAATATGCAGAGTTCTGAAACTGCTGCAGTACTCAGGCTCCAGTCTGAGGTGCTCAGGGAGCTGTGGGCAGATGCAGTCAGAGCCAGTGCTGCAGCTGAAGTATCTTGACTCGTTACCACCCATTTCTCATCCAGATAAGCTATAGCTTCAGGCCGAGTCTGTTAAATTCATAATGCCTCACTTCCCCTCCTTAAGCCTCCCCAAACCAAAAGACAAACCAAAAAACCAAATCACAGACAAATCCCAACCCCTGCAGGCAGAAACAGTGGCCAGAAATAGTTAAATAAGCCTTTTCACCTTTCATTACAGTGCTGTCTCAGAAATGGTTGTGTATCTCTTGAAGAAAGCATGTGATATTTCCTTGTAGAGGTATTTTTATTTAGCACACACACTGTTTTGAGACATCCATCCCATGACTTTGTCATATTTACTTTTGTAAGCATCATATTTGCATTTGTTTATGCAAATGTGTATGCAAATATGCTTTAAATGCCACCAAAATAGACTCTATGGAGGATTTAATGTAGAGAGATTCTTAAAAATACAGAAACCATGGGTAATATAAATAACACATTTGATAGAAATCAAATTAAACTACTTTGTTATTCTTGCTTTGTAGGTCTGTGATGAAATTGTTTCTTGAGGCAAAGGATTTTTGAGTGAATTGGAAAACTACTGCAAACAAACATTACTGCCTTTAATTATCCAATTTTAGCCATATTTGACACAGCTCAAAGTCTTTGATTCATAAGGTAATGTTGAGTTTCTGAAAATTCAGTGACCTTGGAGAAGAGAGATCAAGTTGATGTAGCTGTTGAGGGAAAGGTTTCTGTGCAGGTTCAGCAGTTCTTTAGTGCTAATAATGATTTGCTCCAACCTCTTTCTCATCCTGGGATTATGGTGGTAGGAAGCAGGGTATATTGTATGTGAGAGGGGATGTTGGTTTAAGAGAAATGAGAAGGAGTTGCAGATCCTCCAAGATGAGGACACAAAGGAGGGGAAGGCGAGGGTACAAGTGTGGTCAGTACCTGTGTGGCCCCTTTCCATAGTGGCGATGCAGGTCATGCATGTGGAGGCCTTGTGAGTGGGGAAGGGCTTTGTGTCACTTTGAGTCTGTAGTCCAGTGTAGCAATGGATTTTAAATTTAAGTTAAATAAGAAAGCAAATCCTATTGTAAACTCTGCGTGAGTCAAGAAGGGTGACCAGCCTATGTTGTGTGTCAGGTTGTATCAAAGTCTCTGTTGGACTCTTTGCTTTAAGTGTTATAAATATTACTATATTTATTGTGGCAATGAATTCTTAGTAATTGATAGTTGCTTTTAGAAAAACAGACTCTATTATCAGAAACAAATAGGACAGAAACAATTGCATATCTTGACACAGTCATGGCTGCCATCTTTAAATGACTTGGTGTGACCTACATGAAGATATTATCAACAGTGGGAAAATTGCAGTGTTTGTTTGCTCAGTTGCACCAATCATCACTGTTTGGATATTTCTGAAATTTGCACTGACTGTCTTGTCTCTCTGAGACATTTCTTGCTCTTGGGTTGTAATTTTATTTGAAGTTGTATAAGATATTGGAGCTGCACTGTTAGAAATCTTAAATATAGTAGGGCTTTTTGGTATTTTCTCTCTTTTTGAAAAAAAGTTCATTTTTCTCTTTTTTTTTTTACCCTTTGTGAAACATGAAAATGTATGACATTGTTTCTTAGAAATCCCTAGGAGCTGATATATCAATCCATTTGTTGAAGGTTTGTGTTATAGTGTATATGGTGCATATCCAAACTAAAGACAGTATCTTTTAAGCAATGGTGCTGTGTAAAATAGGAGTACATCCATACACAAGACAGAGAAGAATGAATAAAACGTGTCAGTGCAAAACTGAATCTTTTGGAGCATCATTTTTGTAAATAAGTAGAATCATACAATATACTGAGTTGGAAGAGACTCACGGGAATCATCAAGTCCAACTCTTGGCCCTGCACAACACAGTCCCAGCTTTGTGGCCCTCCTTTGGACACTCTCTAGCAGCTTAATATCTCTCTTGTACTGCAGTGCCCCAAACTGCCCACAGTATCCAAGGTGAGGCCACCCCAGCGCAGAGCAGAGCGGGACGATCCCCTCCCTCGTCTGGCTGAGGATGCTTTGCCTGATTCCCACCTTGGACAGGGTTGGCCCTCCTGGCTGCAAAATCAATTTGAGGTGGGCCAGGACCCCCAGGTCCTTTCCTGTGGTGCTGCTCTCCAGCCTCTCATTCCCCAGTCTGTACGTATGTCTGGGGTTGCCCCATCGCAACTTGCCCTTGTTAAACTTCACGTGGTTGGTGATTGCCCACCCCTCTAATTTGTTTGGGTCTCTCTGCCCTCAAGGGAGTTGACAGCTCCTCCCAATTTAGTATCATCGGCAAACTCAGTGTTCCTTCCAGTCCAGGTTGTTTATGAAGCTGCTGATGAGAACTTGGCCAAGGATGGAGCCTGCCGAACCCCACTAGAGACCCACTGCCAGTCTGAAGTCACCCCATTCACTGTAACTCTTTGTGCCTGACCTGTGAGCCAGTTGTTCACCCATAGCATGATATATTTATCCAGCTGTGTGCTGGACATTTTGTCCATTTTTCTTTCCAAGAAATGTCTTGGTAGATGGCTGTGTGGAGAGGGCATTTGTAGAGGGAGTATTTGTGATTTTTGTGCGAACAGCTAGTATGATCAAGTAATCTAATATCTGCTTTAAAAAGAGAAAAACCTGAAATATTTTGTGATGAACAACATATAATAATGTGTCATGAGTTACTCAAACGCTTAGGTGTTTCATAAAGGCACATAATTTATTGCACAGTTTTGGTTTCCATCCCATTTCTTCCATCTCACATTTTTCTTGGCCTATCTGTGCAAAAGCTGTAAACAAATGATGTTAAATCAAAGAGAAAGATCACATTTAATCTTTCACTATAAAAACTGCCTACAGGTTATATAAGGTGTGATATTGTAATTGATACTGACAATGTTATGATAAGTGTAATATTTTTATCAGAAATCAACCCAGAATTACATGTTTCTTTGTTTTTTTCTGAGGTTTCAATCTTGATGCATAGTTTAGTGTTTGGGGACTAAGCTACTCCTCTTCCTCCTTGCCATCAGTGAGGCCAGCCTGGGGTGCTGGGCCCACTTCTGGACTTCCCAGCATGAGAGACACACAACCTGAAGGCTTTTTATGTTCATTTTCTTTTTGCTTTTTTTATCCCTGCATTAGCTCTGATTGCATGAAAGAAAACTTTAAAAATTAATTTTCAAGATACAAATGTTTTATGTAGGCTGGAAGTTTGGTTTTTGGGGTTTTTTTCCCCATTGTAAGCTAATGACAGTGACATCAGAGATTAACTAATGCTATTAAATTAACTAATCTGTTACCATTAAAGCAAATGTGCTACTCTTTCTTGGTTTTCTCTTTTTGACTTAGTTTTGTTCTCTTGTTTTCATGAGGGTATTAATATTATGATTAGTGACGTTCTAGCACGGATTCTTTTTTCCCTCCAAATGTATCTAATAGTCTGTATGAATTTTTCTTGCATTTTATAACATGATTATTCCCAGACTTCAGAAGAGCTGAGCGGGGCTAATAGCTATAGGTTGCTTAATTTACCAGGAAAAACAGCTGCATGTAATACCACTCTGATGAGGTTCTCATGAAACGATGACAGATCTTCTCTGTGCAACCTGTGTTTTTTACTGGAAAGGAAGGACAAAACTGAGGCTTCTGTTGTCCTATTGCAGCAGATTTGTGGTTTTTTATTTGCTTAAAGGAGAAAACTTGAACTCTTACTAAAATAGCAGTGAGGCAATATGTAAATATAGATGTTCAGTGCTTTTCAGGTAATGGGAGTGTTTCTGCATTCCTTATCTTGGCCTTCGTAGGGAAGGTGGAAGTAAATGACTGTCTCTTTTTGTTAACAGCCTAAAATGACTCTGTGAATTCAGTGGAATAAATGGCGTCCAAAGTAACTGATGCTATAGTTTGGTACCAGAAGAAGGTAAGATTTCTCTTTGTTTTTATGGTGGCTTATTGTGTTTATATATCAATTATAACAAATATAAAATATTTCTGCATTGCTCATTAGCACTGCATAAGAGTGAGTAGCTTGAAACTCTTCTTCCAAAAATGAATAAATATTTAGTGACTGTATCTAAAGAAAGGTAATAGCTTTTGGTCTGTGCTGGAAACTCCTCACTCCTTTGGTTACTTGTGCTATAGAACAAAGGAAAGAAAATTTTCATTCTTAGTAGAAGGTTAATTAATGTACAGGAGAATCTTGTTTCTATAGCACAGAAAAAAATTCAAAAATCCTTGTATTTAGGTAGAATGTAAGAATTGAAATGTATTTGTGTCAGCAACAAAAAACTAATCCACACCCAACAGAGATAGGCTCAGGATTTTTAGTAGTCAGGAAAAAGAGGAGGTGAGGGCAGGCAAAGAAACAGCTCTCATTTGGAGATATAATTACAATATTGCCTGATTGCTGTATCTTTTGATTCATGTTTGCACATAGAAATGTTGATGTCTCTTTTTAATATATGATTTTGACAATTTCAATCATCATATCCTCTGGACATTAATATGCCTATTGGCTCATTCAGTTAAATTGCTTTTAAAAAGCTGAAAAAATTTCTAAACTTTGAGAAGGGCATCTTTACTAAGACATAAATAAGGTGTGATGATGATTTTTTTTTCCTTGGCTCTCAATGGTTTAATAAGTTTCTGTGAGTTATTGTTCTCCTTGGGCTCACTGATGGCCATGGTCTTCAAAAGAGAATTTTGGGTTAACTTCTACACAGCAACAGTTAATTTCAAGAAATAAGCCAATACTGGTATGCTTTGCTGAGGTCTTTACAACAGTGAATTAAAGGTACAGATGAAGAAAACCAGGAAAAATAATTTTGCCGCCTTAATTTATACCAACTGTTCAATTACATATTAAAAACTTGAAAATAATTCACAATTTAATGAGGATTTTTCATTTGTTTTTTGTACTATGTACTTTTTCCCTTCTTTTATTTAAGCTTTACAAAGAGTATTTATGTGAAAGTACTAGTGAAAGTACATTGTGGTTTAGAACAGTTTCTTGTTTGCAGGTCCAGTCCCAGTTTTTAAAGGTTTGGAAGATGACTTATAAAAGATTTAATGTAACAAAATTCAGTGCAGGATCACATGGAAGAGGAAAACGATGCTGATTTTATCCACTTGCACTCATTCTGTCTTAAATTTAATTCAGTCACTGTATAGTGATATTAGGATACTGATGGAATTTCCAAGCACGAGCTATGTGTGTTTGGTCTGGCCAGGACCTCTTTTGTCAGTGTAAGAGATGCTGGATGTCAGAGCCTCCTCGTGTCTCTGAGGCTGTTTTCATTGATGGTGATGCTCTAGTCTTTGGACAAATCTTTTATGGTATTCAGCTTTATATATAAAAGATCCTTTGATGCAAGAAAGCCTGCAACTCTGTAAATCTTAAAGGAAGTTCATGCTTGTTATCTGGTTGGTTTTTTAAAAAATACAGATCTGTTTTCCTTGGGTATACAGGAAAAAGAATGCCATACATGGTATGCTTCAACTTTCCATCCTTCTGGTGTTAGGAAGGCGGGATCTCCTGCTGAAGAGTCACTGTACTGTGACCTCTGCAGAGGGCAGGCCTTCTGTTCTTGATGTAAACAACACATTCCTCAATTCTGCTTTTCCCAGGGCACTGCTTCTAACAGGATTACTTGTTATCAGTGCAGATCATTCTTTTAACCCTTGTTCTGTCATTTTTTCCAGTGATTTCATGTTTCCATTTTTTTTTTGTTTGTTTTGTTCATAGCAACTACAGTATTTCTGCTGCAAATCTCTGCAGGCTTCTACAGAGGTCTGCTTGGCCAGAAATCACATGGTGCCTTTATGGCAAGGAGTTGTGGTGAGGTGACTTCTGTTTCTTCATGAAAAACTGAGCTGTCTTCAGGAGGGATAAAGTCTTGCATAAACCAGACGTCAGTATTTTCCCTGGTGTGGACAAAATTTAATTGCAATCCACATGTGGACTGAGGTCTGCCCAATGAGCAAGTTATGCTGCTTTCAGTATGAGGAAGTGGAATGTTGAGACGAATGGCTGTATGGGAGAAAAGTTGCATCTCCTGCAAATGTTTGTGCTAATTAGATTGTAATTTCTTAGGTATCATATACTGAGAGTTCTCCTGGATCAGGCAGATAACCTCAAGGGATTCTTGAACTTTGTAGTGTGATGTGATCTGTTCCTGGGAGTATTTAGACTCTTTCACGTGTGCCCTTTTCATTTATTTATTTGTTTAAATTTCCTACATGGCACAGCATTTTTTTTCTCCCACGGATTTATTGTTTGCACCAAAGATTTCAATTTGGGGAACAGGAAGAGCTGTGCTAGTGTTTGGTTGATACCAGACTTTTTTTTTGTCTTTTTTTGATACATTTTTTTATTATATGATTGCTTATGATGGCAAAATACTGAACTCTGTGAATTGGTGGTTGTTTATAGTTTTAAATTTTTGTTTTTATTTTAGTTATCAAAGTTGTCCCACTTCCCTTGCCTTTTGAATCTACTGATTCATCACAACAGTAACTGCAATTGAAAGTGGAGAGGGATCAAAACTTGGCATATTCTAGCAGTAGAAGTTTGTTTATGGAGCAAGAGAGAATCACGGTTATGACTTGCCTGTATGATAAAATAAGAAAAATAAACTGTTGTTTTGGGGAGGTGTTTTCAGATTAATATGTTGGTGTATGGATGCCCTAGGACTGAACATTAAGAACTTCTGGCATTTCTAGTCATACATGAACAAGAAGTATTTAAGTAGGTTGAGGCTATGTAAGAAATACTGAGCAGGTAAGTTGCTCCTTGTGTTTCTTAGTTTTCAATTTTAATGTATATTTTGACATATTTATTTTATGTGTCTCTCTACTGAGTTTCAAAGGTCTGTTGGTTTCTCAAACAAGGGACATTTTTATATTTCTTTAATGGAAAGAGTTAAGCAATTGAACTCTTCCAATCCTACTTTAGGCAAGTTTTGCAAACAGCATGTTTACTCATGACTCATACTATTGTCTGAAATTGAGCTCCTCACATGGGGGTGATTTAGTAATACCCATAATTGTTTAAAAGGTCAAACCTTTTATTATGTAAACTTGTTTTTTTGCTGTGGCAAAAAACTTTCAGTGCATTGAAGCTCTTGATTACTGTCCTGTAAAAAGTACAGTAATCAATTCTGAGTTACTTAAGTTGGATTGTAAGATTTCAGACGATGTATTACAGCAGCTTCTTACTCGAGATAGAAGATTGCATGGACAGAGCTTTAGTGCTTCCAGTGGTTGCATTTCCTAGTTGGTACAAAGGCACAAAATCTGCTAGATACAGGTTGGCTCTGTAGAAAGTGAAATCAATTAAACCTCTGCAGTGTTTCTGGCCGCACTAGGGAGCACAGTGCTGAGATCCTCGTATGTCAGACGGGATTTGTCTGCTTTGTTTTCAGCCCGCGGAGCTGCCCTGGTTCTTGCAGTGAGGGAGTGGCTGTGGTGTCTGCATTGCTCTCTGGAAGGGTTCCAGACAGCCAGCAAGCTGCTCATCACATAGACGCACTTTGTTAGTTAATATCCTCAAGATTATGTGTATTTACCAGAGTACTGAATTTGCTTCAGCTTTATAACTGATTCATTTTATGGAGAAAGCCATCATAATGTTCCCTCTGAAAAAAATCTGACACCCCCACAAATTTTAAACTATTTCAGTATCTGCTGGCATATCTTTTATATGAGTCTTGATACTTGATGTATACTTGAAGTATTGCCTCAGTAACAGTAACTGATGTTAAAAATAATAAAGTTCTAAATAATTTAAAATAGTGCTTCTATTGCTTGTAACTTTTTGCGTTAACTTCTTATAATACTTGGAAGTTCTACAGATAATTGTAGACATGGAATTGTCGGTCTGGTTTCTTGTTTGGAGACTGTATGTAAATTTACCTCAGGAACTTTTTGATTTTCAATCCTTACAGAGGCGTTGCTGCTAAAATGGGGAACTTTCCCTCCTGCGATTTCATCAACAAATTTGTGTGATTATGTTGTTGCTTCTCTTGGAGATGGTTGTACGGGAGAGCAAAATATAGCGTAATGAATTGTAGCTGAATCCTGCACCTGATAGCGGATCAGTTAACTTTGCCAATGGATCTTTCCACGGGTTTGGGTTTCCCTTGGGTACGGCTGTTAAAGGGCACCATCAAACAAATGAGATGCTTCCTCTCTCATGGCTTTAAAGGGCAGAATGAGAGTTCTAACGGCATTGCTTTAAGATCTGGAACACTCAGTGTTTTACAGCGCATTAGTCCACTTCTATACTTGCCTGGGTTGGAAAGGACATTAAAGTTAATCTCGTTCCGGTCCCCCACCATGGGCCAGGACACCTCCCACCAGACCAGGCTGCAACTCGGTAGGGAAGGTCGAGGCGAAAATGTTGAGTACATCAACCTTCTCTGTGTCCTGGGTAATCTCTCGTTTCCTTCCGGAGAGGGCCCACATTTTTCCTAGTGTTCTTTGTATCAACAAACCTGTAGAAGCTATTTTTTGTTGCCCTTGATGTCCCTGCCCAAGTTTAATTCTATCAGGGCTTTAGCTTTCCTAACCTGATCCCTGGCTGCTCAGACAGTCTCTGTGTATTAAGCTAATAAAGGTGGAAATAAAACTGAAATTGTCTTTCCCTGAAGCCACCCGATTTCCTTCTTTGTGTGATGCATTGGCAGCCTTGGCACCAAAGGCAGTTTTTGCCAAATGGGCAGGCTGTATGGCTATTTTACCTAAAACTTTGGATGCTAAAACTGCATTGGTTTAAAAAAGTCAAAACCTGACAAGTGCTGGAGCTGGCATTGTGACAGCACTGAAGAAGAAAACATGTTTAGGTAGTTTCCTTCCATGTAATGAATGCTGGGATTTGGTATTCAAGCAGTCACCTGGCCTAATGTGGGTTTGCCTTCAGCACCTTGTTTGCTGACACAAAAGTCCAGTTTCTGAATCTTGTGCAAAAGGTCACTCAAATGGCTGCTGTGGCTTTACTAAGCAAGCTTGCATTTTGCCTGCCTGCAGGCTCCCATGCCTGCTTTGCCTACTACATTTCATATATACATTTTAGTGAATTTGGTCAGTTAATTCCAGTTAAAACAAAGACTGTGAATCTATAAGGAGGTGAACCTATCTGATGAGGGGAGCAACAAGATGAAATTCCTCTGTTTTGAGAGGTATTCTCTGATTCTTAAATTGTTTCATTAGGCCTTGTCTAACTATAACATTCTGTTTTCTCATCCTGAGTAACCTGATTGATCTTTCAACCACCCAGATGAATGCAGTGGCACAAGCAAAGTGTGCAATGGGAAGTGGAAATGATCAGGGATGTAAAGGCACTTCTGTTCTAAAATCCTAGTTATAACACTGGTAAAATTGAGGGATTTTCAGTAGTCTTCAGGGAATTATACTGAATAATGAGACTGCTACAGTGGTTTTCTTTTCCCAATTACATCTTAAGGCTGTTCTGTTTTGTGCAAGTACACTATCATGGAAAAAAAAAAGGTTAGAGGTCTTAAATCCTTAAGGCTGGGAGAGGAAGTGGGTGGTGTTAGCAACAGTGTAGGCAGTGGACCAAGGGAAGGGATTATTCCCCTCTGTCCAGCTCATGTCAGATAGCATCTAGGGTGAGACCTTGGTTTGCAAAAGAGAGGGCAAAAGGGAGCACTTGCCTGCTATTGCATCTCCTGCTTTGGAGGCTGCAGAGAGAATTGAACCAGGCTCTTCTCAGACGTGAGTGGGGATTGCAGGGGAAGCAATAAGCACAAGTTGAAAAGTGGGAAATTCTATTCAGATATAAGGATAAAAAGCTTCAAGGTGAGGTTTGCCAGGCATTTAGGACAGGACCCCAGAGAGGTTGTGAAATTTCTGATCTTGGGAGGGGTTTGGAACTCTGCTCGATAAGTCCCTGGGTGACCTGGTGTAACTGGACCTGTTTTGCACAGGAGGTCGGGTTACGTGACCCCCAGAGGTTCCAATCTGTGCGATTCTGTGAAGACTTGAGTTTGAAATTTGAAGATGAGTAAACATTGTCATGTGAGATTGTGCTTAATTGCCATTAATTACGGAGATGGAATCTCATTCAGTTTGTGCCTGTTTTTAGGTTTTGCTATGTAGTCCACTTAAGCCAAAGAAATGGTACCCAAAGTTACCCGTGATTTAGGTCACTAGGATATAGCTTAGAGTAGATGTTGGTTATTCCTGTATTCTCGTTTGATTTAACCTGCAAGCTGTTTCAAACTATTCTTCTGTATATAGGGGGTTTTTATGTTTAATTGTGCAATAGAAAAAGTTGTTTCTTGGTTTGAGTAGGTATGCTAAAATCTGTAAGCCATTACTCAGGGCAGTAAATAAGCACAGCTGACAGATGTTAGCAAGAATTAATATGTAAAGAATAATCCAGAAAAACTATTAATACATAGCTGATGAATGTTTAAGTAGCTATTATTGGACTCTGAAAGGGACAGTGTCTCTGAAGTAAGCCTTGATAGAATTATTGTTCAGTGAAATGGCTGTAAATACAGTGCTGCTGCAGTTACTGCCAGAATTTGAGCAGGTCATTAGTTGGCAATTCAACTAGTTAAGAATGAATAACTCAAAGTTTTGAATTCCTTAATTTTACTCTTTAATAGTTGGTTTCAACTCTCCCTCTGGGGCTAAACAAGGAGAAGGGAGAGGAATAATGGAATTTTTAAAATCATAAGTAACAATTTTGCAGTTATAAATTCAAAGCTCTCCACCTTAGCATATCCTACTTTAATCCCTGCCTTGTCCTTCTCCACTTGACTAAAAGTTACTAAACTCTTTAGTTTTATCAGTGTTCAGCTATTATATGGTGATTTCTGTCTGTGGTTTATTAGCTAAGTGTGACTTAGCTTAGCTTGTCTGGTCTACATATTTACCATAAGCAAACTGAAGAAACTCTTGAAAATGATACACATCCTGGAAAAAAATCATCCTAAGAGTAGAAATCTACTACAACAGAGATAATTATACTACTGACCTATTAGAATATTGCCTTTGCTGCAGTGGGGATCAGTTCCTATAAGAAAGAAATGAGTTTTAAAATAGTTTCTAATAATCCTGTTCTGCGTTTTGAGAAAATGAGATATATTTTTAAAATTAGTATTACATGCATAGAAATTATTTATATATTGATATCTTAATACTACATTTGAGACATAAAATTATATAGTTATTTTGGTAATGTTGGACTATAAAGGTTAGTAAAGCATATTAGCTAATATTTTAGCACAAAATATTTTAATAAGGTGTTAAATTCTGAGTTTCATTGGTAGACAGTCCAGGGAAGCAACTTAGTTTTTTATTTACCAAACTCTGTGTCTTGTATCTTTGGGATTTGTAATACCATTGTGATGTGTCTTGTAAAAGTGTTTAGAGGTTTTAAAGAGCAAAGCTTAGCATGCAGGTTTCATTATTGATAAACATTAAAGTTTTAAGATCCAACAGGAAATACTATGTATTCTTAGGATTATAATCTTTGCTAGT
This sequence comes from Campylorhamphus procurvoides, assembly GCA_013396655.1. NCBI lineage: Eukaryota > Metazoa > Chordata > Aves > Passeriformes > Dendrocolaptidae > Campylorhamphus > Campylorhamphus procurvoides. The sequence continues at coordinate 73,100 of WBMV01001494.1, forward strand.
CTGCATGGTCATACATTATAAATGTCTCCTGAAATATTGATCAATTCCATTAGAATCAGAAGGCCTTGTGAGTATTGGGCTACAGGTTGATACCATCACTACATTAGCTTAAACCGAATATCAGTGTCGTTCACAAAGCTCAAATTCAATCTTGATGCACATGTGGCTGGTTATGAGAAAGGCACTGGGAAGAAATATTACACAGTGCAAAAGCCCTTTCCACTGGGCTTTGCTTGAAATAAAAATTGCTGTGTTTTCAATAGCTTAACTGGTTACTTAGGCTAATTGCTTTTAATGTTGTAAGACCAAACTGCACAGGTGGTAAACAAATCTTAGATGCATAAAGAAATGTGATCAAATGTTTTCTGATGTATTTGATTGGGAAGGAATAAGTGCAATTATTTTAGATAATTTCAAGAGGTGCACATATCTCTTAAAAACAGAACGTGTAACATGGAGTCTGCACTTAAAAAGGATCTCAAATTTATTTAATCTTTCAATAAAGAGCTAGCTTTAACCAGTTTTACCAAATACATAATTGTAGAGCTTACTGTCCCATGCCAATTCACAGACAAATTAGTACCTTTTTTTTACAATTAATTACTTGTGAGAATTTTTTTTCAAGAAGACCTATTTGGAAATTTATTATGCTTAGTTAATTTAATGTTAAACCCCTGCTTTTCCATTGTGAAAGTGTGACTGCAGTTTTCAGTCTTTGCATGTAATGTCTTAATGCTGGAAATTTTTATGGCTGCTTGAAAAATGGTTAATTCTGCAAATACATAAAGAAACAATTCCTTTCATCTTCTTTACTTGGTGTTTATTGAGGCATGGGGGTCTTGAGAACTGAACACCTCAGAGGTAACTGATGTGGATAGAATCTCAGCATTGAGGAGGCCTTGGATGCATGCTTTATTGCCTTTAAGTGTATATAAAATAACATCTGCTAGTTTATCTACTTCCGCTATAGGTAGGTTATTCCACGATATCTGTGTAACTTATTACTGATGCATTTCTTACAACAGCATTGTGTTGCTGTTGATGCTTGGTGATAAAAGTTGTTTTTATAAAAGATGAGATAGGCTTGTTATCTTTTTGTTCACTTATTTTCTGCCATATCATAACAAAAAAATGCTGAGAATACAATTTTCAGATCCTTCTGGATTAGATATTTCATAATTTAAATTAGAATATATTTCTGTGTGAAATCAGATTAAAACTGGGATATTGTGTTGTATAGTTTGCTTAAAAAAAGTCCATTGCCAGTTGTAGATCACTGATGGATTGAAAGCATCAGTGGCAAACAGTCTTGCAGTATGTCTTGAAGAGATTTTAAAAGCATTTCTTACAGTTGTATATGTAAAAATGGGACAATTCCTTTGACTTTTGTGCTTTAAATTCTCTCTGAAGGATACTGCAGCACTTGCAGCTATAATGGATGAGACTCCAGGCAGAGCTGTTGGGTTCAGGAGTGCATAAGTACTGGAGCTGATCGGGGCATCCTGTTGGAACAGTTCCAGACAGGGAAGCTGGAGCTCCTGCCGGGCTGCCCTGGGGACAGTTGCATATTGAAGGAAACCTTGCTTTGATCAAGCTTTGTGTATATTTAAATTCTTCAGGTTCCAGCCTGATCTTATCTCTGGAAGGTTATTCCTTCCTTTTATTTTCCTTCAGAACTTAAATTTCTTTGGCACTGCTAGGTGCTAGACTTCTTTTCAGTGTCCTCCAGGGATGTACAATTGTAAAGAAGTACATGAATAGCCAAGAGCTAGAGCCTACATTTGAGTTAGATTTACATTGGATTTAACCTGAAACAGAATTCAAATGCAAATACCTTGCAAATACTCTTTCAAAAATGGAAGTCACTGGTGTTCTCAATAATTTAAAACTGGGAAGGTTTGCTATTATTAACATACGTTCTTCATTCACAAATTACATTCTTGAATTTAATTAAATACAGGTGTCTAGCATTTCTGGTAATCATTATACGTTATAATTTAGTTTGTTGAAAATGAAAAACACCTTTCAATAACTTCTGCAAAACACATTTCACAAACTCTAAATGTGCTTTTGTGTCATAAAGGAGAGGAAAAAAAAATAAATGCCTGTGTTTTTTACTTGCCTCGTTTCAGTAACGCTGGTTCCACCTATTTTTGTTGAATGTGGGAAATGAAGTATGCCAATATCCAGTATGCTACTTTATAATCATGGCTTTGTTCTCATGGGTTTTCTTCTGATACGCTTGAAAGAGAAGTATAGAGGGATGGCTTTGCAGATGGTGAGAAGGGAAATTGAGTATCAGATCTGAAACTGACGTGCTGAGTGGCAGGAATGCTTGTTCCCTAAAGTGCTTTTAAAACTTTGTTAAAACACAAAGATGTGGTATTAGGTAGATTGAAAAAGAACCTCCCCCCGCCCTGCCCAAGATAACCCCACCAACATTGTAGAGATTGTAATGGTACTTGCTGCCCGTAATTCTCTCTAACTCCTCTCAGTTTGCAGCAGTGTGCCTTCACTTAATAGCCCTGTGCTCAGACTTTAATAACTGAGGTTGTGCAGAGGTCATCCTCTCCTCCAATAAAACAGTTGTAGAACACCATGTCCTTTAAAATAGTTTTGGCTCTTTTACTTTACCTGCTGCTGGAAGAATTGCTTTATGGGGCAACTTTGAATCAAGAAAGATGTGAGTGACAAAATCCCTACTTCTTGTCTTTATGTGGAGATGGAAGCTGTGCTACCTAGGGAGGGAAAAGAATGTTTGTAGGAAAACGTAACTGTCAAATTTTAAATCAGTCAACATCCTTGCCTTAGGTGTCTTCTGGGATCTGTGTTTCCCAGAATTCCTTCCACAAAGTGTGTTATTTGTCTAAAAGAAGAGAAAGCTGTTTTAAAGACTTTCAACTCTACACCAGTTTCAGCAATGAATGGAATTAGGAATAGAGTTTGCTTTGCAGCTTTATTGGCATGAAGGTTTCTTTCCGCATTTGGTTCTTGCATAACAGAGAGGGACACAGACGTGCATCCCCTTCTCTGGCCTTGTAGCAAGAGATTTTTTTTTGAAGTGAGGAGGACACAATATTATGCAGCACAAAAATTCCACTTGGGGCTCTTAGCAAATTTAATGAAAACCAGGAAGGCTTGGAAATGCATTTGAAATGTATTTAGAGAAAAAGCCAGAACAATTAGTTATAAATGCCTGGGTGGAGTGGTTATTCAATATATTGACTTTTTAATTGCTGGCTGTTAGCCAGGTGGAGTTAGATCTTAAACTTCCTTTGATTTAATTATTTTAATTGTAATAAGTGTTTAATTCTTCCCAGTGCAGTGCCTGACTCCCTAGTTATTTTCCGCAATCTCATTTTTTTCCCAAATGAGAGGTGTAAAGTATTTATTACCAAAAAAACTGGAGATTCCCCCCCCCGTCAAAGTTATAAAGTAGCAAACTATAGATATTGTTTAGCTCTTATGAATGGGAAATAATACTTAAATTTGAGAAAGGGTAATTTGGTTAACTGTTCTTTGAATTTTAAATGTGCTTTGAGCTTTACCACCCTAAATTAGAAGTTTATTATTTTTTCCCACTGATTGGTTTAGAGGCAGAGAAGATGCCTTTAGATTTCTCTGTTTATGGGTGTATTTACCTGTTGGCTTCCCTGGGTACATTTTTACATTGATGTTGGTTCCTTGGTTGAAAGATCCTTTTTAACAAAATGGCTTCTGTCTTTTCCTGTTTTATAATGTCTAAATTAATGTTGAAGGCTGAAACAGTAAAAGTGAAATCAGAACAATCTTTCCTGGTACAAGGTAGGTACACTAGTGCTCAGGTCTCTTGTGTCTGTCACAGTTGTGAACTGAAAGGAGTCATACATTCCCTTGCAGTGAGGTTGGATTTAATCAGGTTGGCTCAAATGAGGACAGTTGTTCTTGCCTCTCTGTCAGGGGTCTGACTGAGCTGCTTGTATTGGTTCTGCAGGTTAATAAAGGATCTTTGAGTCTCAGGAATTGTCTGTCTCTCCCTCGTGACCTAAAAGTGATCTTGCACTGAACTGCTCCAAGGTTGGGATCTGAATCAAACCCCACACACCAGCAGTGTGTGCACACGTTTGTGCATGTGATTTGTGTGTCTAGGTTGAACTGCTGGGAATGCAAGGCTTTAAAACTGCCAGAGTAAAAGAGATCATTACCGAGTATTCCCTAGAAATACTATTTGTGCAGAGTTCAAAGCATCTGATGATCTTTGATAACTTCTTATGAAACTTGGGTGAATTGTCTCAGATATTGACTTATTCTTGTCACAATCTTACTTGGGAATTTCCTGAAATTTAAGGTTGTCCTTCAAAATATCTGGCAGTCATAGAGTGGCTCTCCTGGATAAGCAAGTGCACAGGAATTTTTTGAATTAACTACAGCTCCCTGTATTGGTGGTTATTTAATATAACAGAACCCATCAAAACTGGTCTCAGTGCTAGGATTTTAATAAGTGCTTGCAGGATCCACATGCTGGTTTTGGCTGGAATAGAATTAGTTTTCTTAGTAGCTGCTCTGTGCTTGGTGACTGGGGTTAAACTCAGCAATCTGTGGTTCTGCACTTAAAAATACACAGTTTTCCACAACACTCTGGTGAGGTTAAAGCCTGGGAAAAAACACTTCCTTTTTATTTCAGTTTTGTAGCTAAAGACCTGCTCATGTTTAATAAAACTAAGTTATTTAGAAGAGTTTCATGAATAAATAGACTAACAGCTAAATGAGAGTGAGCAAATTTGGGACTAGGTCTACCAGGAGCACATTTTCATCAATGCTTTGGTGGGAAAAGGGCAGTTTCCTGATATTCTTTGAGTTTCCCCTAGCCTATAACCTAACTGATTACCAACTTGACCATAGATTTGTTGGTGTATGCTCTTGAGAGAGAACACTAAAGGCCATGTAGCTGTACAAGTGGGAGTGAAATGGGAATTATAGAGGCAGATGGTTTAAAAAATACTAAATTAATTGAAGGTATGAGTTCAACTACACGTGCATGATGTTTCTCTAAAGTTAACTGAAAAACCAGATCAGTGTTGGTGCCACAGTTCTGCTCGCTGTCAGTATGGGCTGGAATCCTGACCTGGGGTGGGAAGGAGCGTGGTCTTCCCAGCCCTCTGACTTGCACAACTCCTGGGATGAGCTGGGGCTGTCTGTGTCTCACCTTTCCCCTCTTATCACAACTCCTCTACAGATTAGCCAGACCCTGTCCAGCCAAGATGGAATGGAGAAGATAAAGATTTCTTTGTAAACAAGTCCCTCCCATAAGCTGCTGGCTTCATGCTTCTGTTATTGAAGGTTGGGTAATTTTGTTTGATCAATGTCTTTTAAATCCTAATGTTGATATTTTTTTCTGTATTCTTTTTAGATTGGAGCATATGATCAACAAATATGGGAAAAGTCAGTAGAGCAAAGAGAAATAAAGGTAATAATACAGCATTTCAAGATGTGTTTCTTTTGGTGGCTGATTACGCTGATGTAATTTACATTGTATGTTGTGGTATTTATTAATGGTAAAGTAAAACTAGACTTCTGGAGTGTAACCAAATGTAATCAGCCTACTGTGCTCTGTTTATTTTACATAATTAATAACTGCAGCATTCAGTGTGAAACATATTTTCGTATCTTAGTGCGTTTTACTTCTTTTCACTTATCTTAAGCCAGGGCTTAGTTGTTTTATTACCTCTGTCTTTCACTTTTCTTTGTGATGAATTCTAATGTCAGTTATCTGAGCTCTCTTTGCTTTCAGTTAGTTACCTTATACCTGCAGTTTACTTTTCCTCCTTTATGATGCTGTCATTGTTTTGTACAGTTTATTAGACTGGTAAGTACCTCAGGCTTTGTTTCTCTGAACAAGCAGTTTAACAGCGTTCTGTGCATTTTGGTTTAACTAACAGTGCCATCAGTGTCTGCCACGTTGCTGAATTGCTTTGGAGAAAAAGAAATCAATCCTGTATGTGGTAGTTTTATGGGTTCTGTATTATGTCATACTCCATGGCGTTAACTTAGTTAACATATTCTTGCAATTAACCTTTTTTTCCTCAAGCACTGCATGCAAGAAATATGGTATTGCTGCACAAATTTCAAGGTGTTGCTAATATTTAACATCAGTAAAATGTGCATTGCTCCAGTTTCCCCGGGAGTGAGTTTTTTCCCCTCCCTAATGCTTAAGTAGCTAAATAAAACGTGCAGAGGGACTTGCTTATCTTCTGTGGAAGCTGTTCCTGACCTGAGCTTCACAGTTCCCTGGTTTCTGTACAGAAATACACACAGTAAGTCACACCCGATGGTATTTCAGCCCTGGGGGTGCCTGAAGGGGCCTGCCCATGGCCATGAAAACCAGGCACAGCTATGACAGGAGTTCTTGTGGCTGCTGTGTAATAGCACATTCTTCAAATGCTTATTGCAAATAGTGTCCTGTGCATATTCAAAATACATCTCATTTGGCTCAGGAGTCCAATAACTAACAAATGGTTACTGCTGGTGGTGTCTCTATGAGTTTGTGGTGACTGAGTTTCATGCAATTGGGGTAACACTGAGGCACATGACCAAGCTCAGGCATTGCACATCAGCGCTTTAATATCAAAGCTTTGACATATCGTGTGTGTGTGTGTATATGTATAAATATTATTAACTTTACTAAAAATCTGAAAAATTGTTATTTTTTATAGAAAATCTTTTACTATAAGCTTATAATTTAGTTAGAACTATAATAGAATCTATTAAGACTGATTCTAAAATTTGTGTCAGAGAACTTTTACAATAATAGCCACTACTTTTAAGCATTTTTCATTACACTTTTTTTCCTGTTACTCACTGAAGTGTGTTTTGGTGCTGAATAGAAATTACATGAACCAACTGAATAGATCTGAGCGTTATGAACCACTATGAATATTTTTTTAAAATAACCTTAGTTTGAAACAATGCTGTTTTCCATGTATATTACAGATGTTTATGATGCATTAAGAGAGTGGAGAATTGTGTCTGAATAAATGGAATTCTTTCACTGCATGTGGCAAAAAGTGCAAGAACCAACTCAGTGTAGTCCGTGGACACTGAAAGTATTTGCAGTTTGACCAATGGAATTTTTAAAGAATGAGTCACCATTTCTTTTCCTATGAAAGTGGCATCAAATTATACTCTTATTTCTTTTCAGAATTCTTTCTTTAAAATGAAAACATGATTTTAGCCACAGTGGTGATTTTTTCTGATGATTGTGCATGTTTTTCCAGGGGATTATTTCTTCTAAGGGCCACATCTTTATTTAGGCTTTCGAGAAAGATCTTGTCGCCCATAAGCACTAATACATTTGAAAATGACATCATTCAGCATTTTCTTTTTAAACTTCAGATCTTTTTATGAACTGAAGTGGCTCACTTATGCAAGATTTCACAAAAATCTGTAGCTGATTCTAGAATTATAATTTTCAGTTCTAATTATGGGCTTCTTTTCTCATTCTACATAAAATTACTGCAGTTTTAGGCCTGCTGTTTTGTAAAAATCTTGCATATTAAGGTTTTGGCAGTGCTGAAGTCTGCAATACAACTGGTTTTCTGTATTTGTCATCCTCAGAGCGGGTTTGTCCTATCCGTGGTTCAGTTCTGTGTATTAATTTTGTTCTGTCTCAAGTAAACTCCCATTTTTCTAATAGACACATCAGGTAATGACTACATATCCAGCTCATTGTAAACAGTTGGATTTTTAAATTTTATCTTTATTTCAGCATGAAAAATAAATCCAGTTGAATTTAGATGTGAGAAGTATTTGAACTGCACTCAATTGAACATTTTGCTTGATATTGTTCGTATGAAGGTTAATGTTACCAAATTTTACTGATCTGTCTCTCACTGATAATAATTTCATTTTTATGCTTTCATCTATATTTGGTATTTACAGTTAAGTAGTGTTTTTACATGTGGATGAAATATGGCAGCGGTAGAAATGTACAGTTCACCAGTGATTTCAACTGCTTCTTGAATGAATGAAAAGAGTTAGATGACTTTGATCATATTTCCATTTGTATCCTGAATATTTTTTGAAATATTTTATTTTACTGTGCATGAATTGTACTCTGTGGTTTCCTTATTGGCTAATGTGGGTGGCCAAGAGTTTAATCTAAAGGGAACAGAATAAACTCACAGCTGTCTCTGAGACTTAAAAGTACAGCATCACATTTTAGCATTAAAAGCCAACTTGAAAGCTTTGCAAGAGAGTTTGGCATTTCAGTGATGGAAGATGCTGTTTCTAAAACACAAAATAAGCTTGCTTTTCTTTCTGCTGCTTTTCTCTTGTAATTCCTCTTGGAATTTTTTCCCTCTTTTTTTAATTGGCTGATCTATATTCACTATTGAGAAAAAATTCAATACTTTTCTAGAATTTGGGTTTCTGAGGGTTTGCTGATTAGTGGCTCCCGCCTTGCAACATGATTTGCTATGTAGGTTTGGAACTAAGGCATTGCAATGTAAGCATTTTGTGAAGTTTTAATTAGACATCTAAGGAGAAAAGAGATTCAGGAATGTAATTTGCTGCAAAAGTTCTGAAAACCTAATAGACATGTATTACTAATTCTTGCAAGTGTGTGCATACGTTTTCTGCATAATGCCAAGCCATGGGAAGTGAGTGCTCAGTGCAGAGCTGTGTTTGAGAAATTGCCTCATGGGTCAATAATTGGTTGGGTTTTGTTTAGACTGTAAAGTGTGTAAAAGGCATCTATTGTGCATTTTTCCTTGAAATGTTTAATTTTGTTTAAATCTATGATGTTGACGTTTGTCTGAATTTTCAGTAGTAGTATAGGTTAAATGCAATTACTGACCACATAGATATTTTTGTCTTTTGTATTGTCTGTCATCTGTATGAAACTATTTTGATAGTATTTGTCTATTGCAGGGTTTGAGAAACAAACCAAAGAAAACAGGACATGTGAAACCAGACCTCATAGATGTTGATCTTGTAAGAGGTAGGTCTGAGCTAGAAAAAGCTGGATTTATCAGTGTAAAAATAACAGCCATCCCATGTCTTATAACAAGAGTGTATTAGTAAGTTTAAAATAAACCCAAATGAGCCAAGCACAACCAACCCTATATAGCCCTTCTCTAAAGTGGGTGGATAGGAAATATTGTTATGTGATGATGTCTAGATTAAACTGAAGGCTTAGGAATTTGATTTGAACTTTGTTATATAGATAGAGATTTTGAAAAGAGAAACTTGTTCATTGTCATGGATAAATGTTTTAAAGTTGTTAGTTCAGAAATCTCTTATTGTCATGCATTCAAACTTTTTCCAAATATTTTGACATCTAGAGGAAAGGTTATGTTGAAGTTTCTGGAGAGTTAAACTTGTACAGGCCGTGACTGTTTCCTGCCCGTTTTAAATAACGAAGCAGCAACAGAAGGTTAGATAATGTGAGACTTTTCTAAAAGCCTTTATTTAGTTTTGATTTATTTTTATCTTTACATAATTTCCCTTGTGCCTCTTGACGGGTAGGGAAAGCATTATTTAGCATTTTTATCCATGAGCCCAGCAGCCAGCACAGTCTCCTGCATCCACTCCAGGTAGCCACATAGCTCCGGGTAGTTGCTCTTTATGTACCACCAGTCCTTTTTATCCCCTTAGCCCTCACTTTCACCACACTTGGTCCTCTCCAAATCACCCAAACCCCTCTTTTCTCCTACCCCTGGTTTCTTCCCTTCATGTCCTATAGTAAGTCTGTGCAGTCTGAGCTCTTTTTCCCCTGCATCCCTTGATGAGTCCCACCTGCCCAGGCAGCATCTCCCTTTGCTCTGAAAGGGGACATAGGGAGCAGCTCCCAAGGGCGCCTGGTGAGGGTGTCACACCAGGACAATGGGTTGATGGCTTTTCTGGGACAGGCCTGGTCATGGTGTTCCTTCCATAGTTTGGATTCCCGTTTTCTGCTTCTGTCCTACTCTGGCCTTGGGGGCATGGGCTGAAGATGAGCTGATGGGTCCAGAAAAACGCTGGAAGGGTTTTATTTGGACTCCTCTTCCTACCATTATCTCTTTTAACCTCTTCTGTGGGGATACGGATGAGCATTTTTTACATCAGCTAACAATATAACTTTTAAAAAAAGGGAATGTGAGAGAAAGAAACAAAATCAAATAATATTTCAACTTTAAAGAAACTAAGAAACAGGGGTAGACCACTTCAGTATAGTGATATACATGAATAGCATTTAACTGGCTGCTCTGCATGGATGCATAAGTTGGCATTACAGTAATTTCGGTGCTGGCAGTGTTTTACCTGTGGCAGCACAGAGCTCAATAATGCCAGTTCTGCTTGTAGATGAGGTGGGGATGATGTGGCAGCATGCAGTAGTTGACATTTCCAGTCAATAACTTGGCATAATTAAGCCACATCCCCATTAAGTAAATGTTACACGGTTTTCTAGCTGAGAATTTGGAGGAAGAAAAAGAAATGGAGGGATTTGAAGAGAAAGAATGTTTGAATGAGAGAGTTAAAAAATGGTGTGGAAGGAGAGAGAAAAGTATTCAAGTCATTTCCCTGCTCCTGGGGCTGGTCCTCACTTGTGTGGATGCACCTCAGTGCTTCTCAACCTTATTCCATTTTCCTGAATGACACAGATAGAGCAATTTACAGATGTTGATATTTTAGATCCCTTTGCTGTGTTGGGAAAGGGCTCTGCTGTGCCTGCACGGGCATGTAGAGTTTTCATGTGACTTTCTGCTGCTTTATGTCGAGTTTCTGATACCTCTATGAAACAGAACAATTTTTAATAATTTATTTTAAAATAATTTTGACGTAATAAGAAATGGCAATGTTTTGTTATTCAAACATTCCAAAGTATAGGTATTTGTAGAAATTGCTGATAATGGCAGTCAAGAGGGTACCAACGACTTATGCTGGTTTTGGATTGAGGAGATGTGAAATGGTGGAAAGATGAGATTTAGTCAAACAATTGTGTTGAATAATTTCTCCTTTAAATAACTATCTTAACTACTCTGCTATTGAGCAACTAGAGTTTTTATTAGCCATAAAAATGAAATAACTATGTTTCTTTTTTTTTTTTTTTATTAAGGATCTGCTTTTGCTAAAGCAAAACCTGAAAGTCCTTGGACATCTTTGACCCGCAAAGGAATCGTGAGAGTTGTTTTCTTTCCGTTCTTCTACAAATGGTGGCTACAAGTGACATCACGGGTCATTTTTTTCTGGCTGCTTGTTCTTTACCTTCTCCAAGGTAGAGTTGGATTACAGCATCAGCTTCAACTGAGTGCCTTGTTTTAACCATATGGAAGCTGCAGTATTGCTACTTGGTTCACTGTTAAGGTTCATTCCAATATTTTCTGAAAAATACTGGAATGGCACAGTCCCAAGCATATGTCTTTTGGTTAATGTTTCTTTTACATATATAATAGGGGCACAGTGAAAAATTTAAGTATCTCCTCGCAGCCTTTCTTCAGCACTTTGCACCCATTAGTTTGTCACCTCTGTATATAATTTAGGTTTTCAGGACTATCTAATTCAGTTCAGGACTGAGCAATATTGAAGAAACTGTTGGCTTAGGTAGTGCATCTTGTCTTGGGTTTTTGGTCTGTCTGGTACTTGTGCAGATCAAGAGCTCTGATCAAGAAACAAGCCTGCCAAGCCTGCCAAGGTGTGTGCAGCCTGGTAGGATGATCGGATGGGCCAGTTTCCAGTTGTCCTTCTGTGTGTTTTGTTACATCAGAGCCAGTGACCTTCTAGCTTGTACTTTAGTCCCACCTCAGCCGTGCTCCTGAATGACTGGCAAATGAGTGGCTTATTGTCCTCCACTTCTCCTATTTTTTCTATTGCATTGAGGAGACTCTGCATCTTAATTTTCTGTTTCCTAGATTATAGAAGGGCATTTGGGCAACTGTTAACAGACACAGAAGGGAGTTCACAACTTTTGGGGTATTGAGTTCTAGCAATCTGACTTTGTGATTCTCTAATTGTATGTAATATATAGGAGGAAAACTAGAAAGTGAAAAATGCAATGGAATGAGTCAGTATCTAACAGTGTGAAAGTCGCCAAAAGACTAAGTGTTTCAGAAGTATGCACAACAGAAATGGAACAGAAGGTTAATGAAAGTTGGGAGCAATTTAACTACTCCGAGAAGCTAAGTGACTAATAGATTTTCCACTGAAATCAATTAAAATACAATATTACTTTTTTAATTTTGTCATCTGTCAGTTGTGAATCACTATCATTTGGAAATTTTAATTAAAACAAGATATGCAATTAAAAAAAAAGACAGTACCTATTGTGTGGTGATGTTATCAGCTATAAATTTATTTTCATAGTGGCAGTGCCTCAAGACCTGCAATATTGACAAATACTCATGTGGCCTCCTATCAAGAGTTGTTCTTATCCCCATTTCTGGAATAGGTTCCTAAGAAGTATTGTTGGGTACATTAGCATTTGCCTGTACTACAGTAAGAAATCTCATAGTGTTAATAGTTACCACATTCATAGGTGTCTTATTCTGAGAAACACTATTACAGTAATTTTTTATGTTCCTATTTGTAAATGTATTTTAAAAAATATACCCACACTTAATTTGTGGAGCCTTCATAAGACTCTAAAAGTAGCAAAATAGTAAGACAATGCAGATTCTTGTATTTAAACTGTGATGAATTAGCTGCAGAGTTTTTGATAGTTTTTGAAATAAAAGAATATGTAAGTGAAATGAAATTGACAGATTTACTTATTGGAAATGACTTAAAAGAGCTCCCCACTCTCCTCCCTCCGCCCAAGCCCTTCTATAAATACTTTGCTTGTATTTTACTTGGAAGGTGCACTCAGTTATTAATTTTTGACAAGATTGGTAAGGCAGCACCAAAACATCAAGAATCTATGAGGGAAACTTAGGAACAAAACACTTAAAATTCTAATGGCCGCCTTTCTACCCTGAATCTGCATTTTGTATTGTAGCTTGGACTTTTTGTCATGATGACAGAGTCTCACTGACACTGTTGTAAAACGGCCAACTTTATTTTGTTTATGCATGTTTAATTAAATTATTTTATTTAATTATGGAATATTTTCTATAAGTTTAGGAACTGCATTACTTGTAGTTACTGCTTTAAAATTGATTAGCTTTAGCAGGACACTTGCTAACATTTATGTAAGTCTATAGAAAAAACTCTTTGCTGTAGATTTAAACTCTAGGTTTTATTTGCATTGGTCTCCTTTAGTGTAAAGTGATTAGCACAATGTGTGATAAGAGAACTACAGACAAATGTTTTTTGTTCAAGGTCACAGAACAGGACAATGACTTAAGGTAGAAGCAAAGCCTTTTTCTTATGACCCTTATCCACCTAGTATATAGTATTACAACATTTTTACTTTAAAGATATTTTTATATTCTAATGGGAAAATGAAGTATGAAGTTACAATGTTTATCTCTGTTGTGCTTCTTAAGTGTGAAGCAAGAAACTTCTATAGTGATGTAATGGTTGTTTATTGTGGTGGTGAGATACATAAACATGTATGTATGCATTTTTAAATTTGGCATTGCAAACATTTGAAAGCTTCAAATGCTCTAAAATAAATGCTTGTTGGTCTTTGAAAGGTATGGTTGCTTTCTTTGAGACAGCTTTTTGCTCAATGTCATATAATTTCATTTGTGTTTGTTTTGTGAAATAAACTACTGTGTTTGGGAGAGTGGAAGTGTAAATACTGTAAGGAATTAATTAAAAATGCTATGAGAAATCCTGTTCTGATCACTCCTACCTATCTGTTGGTAGGAGTAATTCTTGGATAACCTGAAGTAGAGCGTATTGACACACTGTGCAGAAAGAAATTCTTACAATAAAAGATAAAAAGATACTCATATAATAAATGGATACCCTGTGTGTTCTATGCAAGACTTTTGTGCTTTAATTTAGGAAAAAGACTGAGTAGAATTTAGAAATACAGTTTTTCCACAATCTCAAATAATTCCATTGTTTTGTATGTTCATTGTGTTTCTAATAGTGCTTACCTTGCTAAAGATCAGTTCATCAAAAACATGTCATATCCCTTTTCAGTGGAGCACATCACATCCAGGGGGCTGCTCTGTTAGGTGTGGCTTCATGTGATGTTTTTTAGGTGTTTGAATGTGGCATGTAGCTTTGCATGTGTCTGCATTTTTCTCAATTAATTTCAGTAGAGAACTGGTGAAGGTTCTTGAACTTGTACCATGTATTTCTTGCACGAGGAGTAGGTCTAAGTTATGGGACTTGCACATCTTACAAGAACAAAACCAAGTTTTCATGGGATGTGCAGATGTTAGGAACAGATAATTAGATAATTCCCTGTTGTGTTTCTGAACTGTCTCTTGAAGTTTCTGTGGTTTTTGATGGTTTTTTTTTTATTTTTTTTGTTTGCTTGGTTTTTTGTTTGTTTTGGTTTTTTTTCTTTTTTACTTGATAGCTTCTCTCAGCTGAGTTACAGACACAGCACTCCAAACCAGAGAGGCAGAGCAGCAAGGACATAGAATAAGCAGAAAAAGAGAGGGGTTGCCTCTCCTGCCTGCCCCACGCCTGGTGGATGCTTTCAGTTTGACCTAGGGCCTGTAAAGATATTTCTCAGGGTTGGGCTCTGTGTACAGGAGCAAGAGTAGCTGCTGGGTGTTGGCTGTATATGAAAGGTGGTTATGGGATTACAAAATTAACACCTAGCGATGGAATTGGAAGTTGCTCCTTTGGCAACCACAAGTGCTGGTTGGAGTCCTGGTCACTTCAGCTGGACTACCTCATAGTTTACATGCTTTGTCTCTGATCTTTCCTCACTGCTAAACAATATACACGCAAGTAATATGAAATATACACAGGTTCTATCCAGCTGGGCAGTTTTGTCTCTTGAATGAAGTATGATATTTAAAATGCATTCTGCTATATTGAAGTTTCTCATCTCAAGTCTCACTTCTGGAATTGTGCTGTGTTTTTATAGGTGATACGGAATTAAATTTGTCTGGGCTGATTTAAGGATGACATATACTTTTTGAGTTTGTCTTCTGCAGATGTTCCACTGTAATTTAAAGTTGTTTCATGACAGATAAAACTTTCCAAATGCTTTCCCCCCCATTTCATTCTGCCATCTTTTTTTGAGCAATAACAATAGTATCACATAGTGTGAAATTAAAGATGGGTATTAAGAAAGTAGGCAACTGTTTAAACTTTTATTGCTGCTGTTTTTTAGCAATTATGATTTCTTGCTCTGATTTATATGAGGTAGTTTAAAATGCAAGTGAAGGGCTACATCTGACTGGTTTTGTTTTTAACAAAAGCCATATAGCGAGTTGGCCATTTCAGGCATTTCACATACTGAACTCAACTTCATTTCCCTTCTTTTCCAGTTGCTGCTGTAGTGCTATTCTATACAGCCCAAAGCCCACATAATATACCTCTGACTGAAGTCATTGGGCCGATATGGCTAATGTTGCTACTTGGGACTGTGCACTGTCAGATTGTTTCAACACGAACTCCTAAGCCACCTCCCAGCACGGGGGGTAAAAGAAGAAGGTATAGTCTGTGTTAAAGTACTTTATAATTTAGGATTGTTAAACTACTGTAAAGAATGTGCATGAAAAAATGTAGGGGTTAGAGTCTCTGCTTTGCAAGAGATGAGAAATTGGTGCTCTGTTTTTATTTGAAACTTTAAAATGGGTGCTTAAGTGGTGCTCTTTTATGCATTGGCTAGTCTATGCATTGAATCTGAATTTCTGCCTCAAGACAGTTTCTGTCTGAATAGTGGTAGAGTGGCAATGTTTACATTACTGCAAATTTAGTTATATAACTCTGTGCAGTACTGACTAGTGATCTGTGGGAAGCATACATTAAAGGAGATGCTCCCTGAAGTGTAGAACTTAAGTGTTCCAAGCATTCCACTGACCGTGGTTTGCCACAGTGAGTTGTCCCATTAAAATGGGAAACCCTGCAGTAGTGAATTTGGTAGTCTTAAGCTTCTGATGATGAAATTAAATGTATTTTGTTCTTAATTGTTATGATGTGTTATGCTTAGTTTTATTATTTGGCATTTATAAAGTTTATATGATAAAGCTTAAGCAAAATACTTTTGAAACCTCGCTTGTTTTTTGCATGCTTATACTGCTGAACACATTACAGAACTAGCAGATTGCACTTACAAAGCTACCTTCCAATTTTAATCTCTTCTGATGAAGGAAATTAAGGAAAGCAGCACATTTGGAAGTACATAGGGAAGGAGATGGCTCTAGTACCACAGATAACACACAGGAGGGAACAGTGCAGAGCTACGGTACAAGCACCTCTTGCAGTATTGGCGCTGTCTTCAGAGATATCTGGCATGCTGCTTTCTTTTTATCAGGGTTTGTATTTATTTAAGGCTTCATATGTGTCAGAGATGCACTATCCCTTTTCTAAATAAGTAAATATTGATGTAATGATTAAACTCCTGTTGATCTAGTTTTTGTTCTTAATTGCAAACTCATCTCAGAATTTGAAAATGTACTAACGTGTTGTTTCTTGACTTTTGCAAATGCTGATGCAATAATTTCGAAAAAATATTGAATTATCACAGAATAATTTGGGGTTGGGAGGGACCTTTAAAGATCATCTAGTTCTAACCCCCTTGCCATGGGCAGGGACACCTTCCACTGGAGCAAGCTGCTCAAAGCCCCATCCAGCCTGGCCTTGAACACTTCCAGGGATGGGGCATCCACAGCTTTGCTGGGCAATCTGTTCCAGTGCATCGGCATCCCCCCCAGTAAATAATTTCTTCCTTATGTAAAACTAAACCTGCCCTCTTTCAGTTTGAAGCCATTACCCCTTGTTCTGTCACTAATGCTCTTGTAAAAAATTCTTCTCCAGCTCTCCTGTAGCCCCTTTAAGTACTGGAAGGTGCTCCAAGGTCACCCCAGAGCCTCTTCTCTTCCCTGGGCTGCACAAGCCCAACTCTCTCAGCCTATCTTCACAGGAGAGGTGCTCCAGCCCTCTGATCATCTTCTTGTCTCCCCTCTGGACTCATTCCAACAAGCCTATGCCCTTGTCATGTTGGGGGCCTCAGAGCTTAGCGCAGTAGTCCAGGTGGGATCTCACGACAGCAAAGTAGTCAGTTAACTTTAGTTAAATTATATTTTGATGTAGGAGTACTCTGTGTGGGCTATCAGGAACAAACCAATTAATTTTCTCAATCCAATGAGAAAAATTCAACTCGTTAATTTGACTTTATTACATTAGCTGCTTTTTACTTTGAGAGAATGCTTATTGAACTGTGTCACTGCCATCAAATCGCACATTGTTTTCTGAAGGATTCAAATAAGCACAATGTTTGGTTTATAAACACTGAAGATATGTTTTGTAGTGATTGGAAGAAATACCTAAACTCGTTAGATTCCGGAGCTGTTTTGGAAATGATTGATTTGCTAATGCAGTAGTGGGCAATTAAAAAGTTTTCAAGTGTTCAAGATATTGTATATGTGCTGCATTTTGAGTGCTACGTGTCAGCATTTATTAGCAAGTGAAAATATGCTCATAAAATAGTATGAAATTGAGAAAAGGGATACTGCAAGTTATTACATTGATGTTTCACTGTGCATGCTGCATCTTAAATAGGGCAACAATAACATATCTGATATGTGCTCTTAACCACTAGTAAAACTTATGTTACATTATGTTCTGGAAATGTCTACTTGAAACCTTGAGGAGGTTTTAAAAATGTTTAAAAGTATTGCAAGAGCAGCGTTCATTTGACTTTTTCCTGTGTAGATTAATCTAGCTTTGATAAAGTCTGGCTCATAGCGATAGGCACCATGGCTGTCCTTTGGGTCAGAATGCATTAGTTTCTGTTACATTTCAAGTGTAATCTTGTAGGCTTCTGAATGTTTTCCATTCATTGAAGATGCTGATCTGCAATAAGAAGAGGAGTGTTGGAAGATCCATTCTTTTCTTACCTGCCCTCCTATTGGGCTCAGTGTTCTCAGTTGAGAAGGGCGGTGTGGAACTTACTCTAAAGATTTCTTTAAACCATTTAATGAGTTGGTGTGTGTGTGTGTATATATATATAGATGTTAAGCCTCCATGATGACTACTTAGCATGTACAGTATCTTCGAAGGATAAAAACCACAGAGTGACTGAGAATGCTGTAAATAGCCCTTAGTCCTTTGTCATCTCTTGAGCTGCAGAGGCACAGTTGTTCGTATGTCTGGAGCCATACACACCATATGAGGAACTTGTGCAGTTGAAAACCCACCTTTTTTGTCCCAGGGAACCATGCAGTTCAGTTTCTTCATGAATTTTTTTTCATGGTAATGCAAACAGCTTTGTCAGCACAGTGGGATGGCAGAGTGGGACTGGGAAGTGAGGAAGGAAGAGCACAGTGTGGAGTACATTTACTCCTTAGTAATGGTGCTTAAGGAAAATCTATGAAACCTCAGTGCAAGGAAGCTTGACAGTGATGTCTGTCCTGTTTCCTAAGACATATTTGGGAGCTCTTTAGATAAGCACATTAGGCTGTCTCAGTGTTTATTTACAGCAGTTTTTCACCTATGTTAAACTTTAACATACCATTGTCTGGCATTTTAAGTATAGGTCATAAATACACAATTTCAAAATTAACCCCAGAAATTGTGTTCTCTGCTTTAGGGCAAGACTCTGTGCTTAGACCATTTGCCCACACTCAGATCACTGGTAATCTGGAACTGTGTCTTCAATAAACATCCTTTTGCATGGCAGAACTCAATCTGACTGATAAAATATAATTCTATACTTTAATCCAGCACAGTGGCAGTTCAGAAAATACTACTGATTAGTTTCACTGGAAAAGAGGGCAGTATCCAAACAGGTGATTTATTCAGGATGTAGTTCTCATTCGGGACTTTGCTCTATGCTCTGTGTCCTTGCTCCAGTGGAAGTCTTACAATTTCTCTCAGAGTTTTGCTATGGGACCAGGGAGGAGAGTTTTTATGACCAGTCCCAATGGAAATACATAGGAATAGAATACTTGACAGTGAAAATCTACAGTCTTCCAGAAACTTTATTTAAATCTTCCTTAGTATTTTCTCTAGCTGATGCGTAAGTAAGACGAAAAGTCATTCTTGACTTATCTTTTTGCATGTTTTCAAGCCTTTTAAGACCTTGGATTTATTCATAGTGTTGTCTGTCTCACTCTAAATACTTTTAGTTCTAGCATAAAATTGTAAAAGTTGATTAATAATGTATATATGTATAGTAATTATAGGAAATTATACATTTTTGTCATCTAGGGAAATACTGCTTGTTTGTTACTCTTTCATTTTTTGTTTCTTTTTTAAACACAATATAGTGCATGAAAGCCTAACTCTAAGCCCAAATGTATGTTTTTTTGGCACTTAAGTTTAGGGATTCTTAAAAAAAATAAATGGATTTTATGTTAGTAGCAAAAAAAGACTTCAGACAAGCTGTTTTTCAGAATGAGTCTTAATTGATACCAGATGAGTGGTATTTTTCTTGCAATTTTAGCTCTTAAACATTGCTGGAGTAGGGAAATTCTGTCTGTACAAATTGTGCATATGTGTCTGTGTTCTTTCTTTCTCTTATATGTTCTTATTCAACTGTTTGAGGCTACTTCTTCCTAGTGGCTTTAAAGTTTCAGATAAAATGTATAAAAAACTTCTCAGTTCAGATTTGAAGGCTTGTCCTGGCAATCCACTCATATAGCTTAGTAACTTGTAGAGAAAGCATCTCTCTCTGGATGTTTCTGTGTGATGAGAACTGTGCTCGCTTTTGCACTGTTGGAAAGAAATGTTTTAAAAATGCTGAAAGTATGTTTAATAACAACAAATTGGCCACTCTGGATTCTTCCTTATTGCAGATAATTTAATACTAGTGCTACTTCCTTAGTACTCACAACTGACCTAATTGAAACTTTTACAATGATTTGCCACTTAAAGGCCAGTACTTGCTTTATTCCAGATGTGAAACAGCAAATATTTTCCACTCAATAATAAGCTAAGATTTCTCTGTCTTCAGTTGTCTTATCTTCATTAACTTGGTTAAACAATGATATGAAGGAATGGCACAGAAATAAAGTACTAATATGTTCACTGGTGATAGTTTGACCTTTTTATTCAAAGCCTCAGTAATGCTTTAGATTATCTTAATGGACCTAGAACATTCAAGGTCCTTCTGTGAGCTCTCACATTGGCACTCTGCAAACAGAAGGCTTGCTGTCTGATCTCCAGCACACCACACATGCCAAAGCATTTGCTGGCTCTTTACCTTTGTAAGCTTATAGTAAACCTTAATCCATGCAAATATAAAGTAACTACACGAAGTGTTTCTGATAGTTTCTATTCTTTCAGAAATGAAGTTGACCAAGAATTTTGGAAATAGGTCAGGGCATACTAGGTGAGTTCTATAGCTTCCTGCAAGAGAAGTGGAGCAGCAGTGCTTTGCTTTAAAAGAAATGTAAATGTTAGCTTTTTTCCTAGTTAGAGGTAAGGAAATAAGATTAAAGATGGGAAAGGAGGATGAAACACCATAGTAACGTTGTCCCTTCTCTTCATTATTTTGTCTGCTTTGCAAATCCTTTTTGGATTTTTTCTGCTTTACCCAGCTCTTCCTAGCCAATTTTTTGTGTTCAGGACTCCTCTTTATGTGTGGGATACCTTATCTTGGAAAGAATGTGAGGCGACTATCCAAATTCTCCCAATTTGTTTGATGTACATATTAAAGAGCAATTTAATCTTCTACTGTGTAATCCAAGCCCTCACAGAATGCTTCACTCCTTAAAGAGAAAGGCAGTGCATATTCCCTCACAGGAGCACAAGATCATCTGAACAGTTTCGTGGTAGTTCTATGACCTACACACAGTGTTCTACTTGTAATAGAAATGAAAAATTCTGGAAGCTTTATTTTTAACACTCTCCTCTTGCCCTCTCCCCCTGCTTCCCCCACCAAATGTTCTGGGAATCTGACAAACAAATTCTAATTCACTTCAGGAGTGCAGAAGCTGAAGCAAAGACTAAAAGTAGCCTCTGTCAGTAAGGTAGCAAGCTGTTATTCCTTTTCATTCCTTCATCCACTGCACTTTCTAGTATGGAAGTGTAATCATCCAAATGTTTGCTTTGAGAAAGCCTTTTGCTTGCTTTAGATAGTCTTGCTGCTACATCCATTGACTAGGAAAGGGCCTTGATTCTAGAGGATGTTAAGGAAGACTGTTCACCAATGTAAGTGGTCTTAGGATTTTGTGCTTTGAAAAAAGGCTTAATTAGTGCATAAGATATATTGAAAAATGTTGCTGGGGTGTTACGGGATAATACAGAAAAGGGTAAATCCCCTTCTGTTTAATTGTCAATAAGCAGAGTGGATTTGAAACAAAAAATGTATGTGTGCAGAGTATTAAACAGCATGTTGGTTTGCAGCTTCAGGAAATTGCATGTTTGCTTTGAATTAATAACTCTTAAAGCAACTTCTACCACACCTCTTTATTTGTTAATATACAGTAGAGAAATTTCTTATTTACATTTGAGGCTTGTGGTTCTTCTATTGCCAAAGTTGCTGTGAAGTTTTAGTTTTAAAACAAATGTGTCCTTTTCTCTTTTGCTTGATACTGGTGCACATTTCTTTCACACACTGACAGTTTATTTTGTAATCACTTTAGAAAAGGGTAATAAAGATTAAATAGTTACAAATACTGCATCAAATGTTAATATTGTTAGTTTGTGGTCATCTTAGTAGTAGAACTAGAAAAGGATTTGAGAGGAATAAGCAGGATTTAGGCTGGGAAATAATTGAGAAAATATTTAATACATGTATTTGTTTTAAATATAGATCTAAGAAAGCAAAAAACTCAATAGATAAATCCACTGAGACTGATAATGGCTACGTGTCCCTTGATGGGAAAAAGACAGGTAAAGGCAGTGAAGAAATTGTGCAGGCCCAGGAGCGTCGATGTGAAGTGATCAGGCCAGAAGAGACAGCGTGGAGCGCTTCGACAGCGAGAGATGCCTTCAGCAATCACAGTCACCACAAAGTAAGTGTGCTTCTTGCTTTCAGAGCGGGATTATTAACTTGGCAAATGATGATGAAGTCAGAATTGAGGTGATGAAAGTTCATCTTGAGGCAGAAACTTCACTCTTGTTCTGCATGATGTGCTTTTTCAGCAGTGATAACAATTGAGGTTGTCTTATCAGTTCCAAGCATTTTACATTCTTTGTGAAATTCAGCAAATCAAGAATTTTTAAGAAAAAGTGACTTGAAACAGTTTTAAATTTCTTTGATAGAATGGATGAGATGTTGTTTATGTTGAAGTTGCTTGGTGAGAATACACCCACATTAGAGGGAAGTTGGCAGAGACTAGATTAGGGTCCTCTCTTTTCCCCTTCTTCTTATGTTTTCCTCCAAAGAAAATCAAAACATTTCAGTGCCAGACCAAAACACAGAAGAGAAGATGCTCCAGACTGTTCTGCCTGTCCCTCTTTCTGTATGCTACTCAGCTGTTAAAGGGAAATGTCCTGCCCTGGAAGCATCTCAGAAAACAGAGTTTGTCATGGAAGAAAGGATGGTGCAAGGGGAGGAAGGATTTGTTGTATTCACAGGGAGCAGCTCTGTCCTTTTTGCATTTCATTGATGACAGCAAGACTCCTGAGGAAACTTCACAGAGTCCTTTCTGCTTATCTTATAATAAATGAGAATATGCAAAAAAGCTTTTCACAGCGGGTCTTTTGCTGTCCTTTTTTCATTCTGTTACTGTAAGGGCTACTTTAGTTGAAAATCAGGGAAATGAAAAGTGAAATAAATTAGTGATCCCAGTATTCAGCATGGAATCTATAGCACTTTATCACTGGGAGAAGAGGCAGATGTTAGCCTTGTACTGTGTGTGTTGATAATTCACTGCAAGAGTGTCTGCTGTCACAGGTTTGTTAGGGTTTTTTGGTGGTTTGATGTGTTTGTTTTGGTTTTGTTTGGTGTTTGTTTGGTTTTGGTTTGTTTTTAATTTTTTTTCCCAATGTGGATATGTTTCCTCCAAGCCTTTCTTGGTAGGTTCTATTGAGGTGAAATCACATCTAAAACAAGAATGTCAGATTTTTTCTTGGGTATAATATGAACTAGGCCTTCACTTGAAAGATATTTGTTTTGATATTACAATCTCTATTTCATAATTCTTGCTGTACCAATTAATTTTGACGCTTAAAAATACATTTATATCTGTTTTAGCTGAGCACAGATAATAAAGTTGTAGAAAGAAATTTGATTTGAGTAGTTGAGAACAAGACTTAGTGTATGTGACTGTATGTCTTACTAATACTGTATTTCCTGCACTAGGATACTCAGAGGACTGTGACAAATTTATCAGATGAGGTTTCCAGTGAGGAAGGGCCTGAAACTGGATATTCTTTACGTCGCAATGTAGAGCGCACTTCTAGTGATTGCACACTTCGAAACAGGAAATCTCACCATTACAAGAAACATTATCCTCTGGAGGTATGTTCATATCTATTGCTTCTTGTCTGTAAATGGTTAAAACTTCTTAACTTCTTATTGGATAGCTATGTTTTTTTCAAACCTTTTTTCCTCCTATATTGGGGTTTAGGAGTCTGTTAATTGGAAGTCGTGCTGATGGGGAACAGAGTTTAATGACAGTGTTTTGAAATTAAGAGGTTTTAACTTAGTTTGCTTGAGCTTCATCGTATTTTTCAGTTTGTTATAAGGAGCCTAAAATATGTTTCATGGGTCTTGCATCAGACTATGGCAACTCTGTGACTGTCTCTTGACACCAGTTACCTCCTCTGGGAATTTGCATTGTTGCAGAAACATAGTTATTGGCAATATGGACATTTTCATTGTGCTTTTTCTCCACTGAGTTAGTATTTTGGATTCACTAGGTTTCTTGTGGAGTAGCCTGATTGACTCTGAGGTTTTGTTCCCTGGTGTTTGTTGAAACAGTAATTTAAAATCTTGTCATGAAATCTTAACAAAATTGTTAATGTGTAGAAGTCCTGAAATCTTAGAGACTTCATGACATCACATTTTAGAAGAGGGGAATTCATAAATTCCATAGTAGCAGAGGTCTTAATTATAAGGACTCATACAGTGAAAGAGAAAGAGATATCTCAGTGTAGTTTTGTTTATTTTTATATATTTAAAAAATAATACTATTTTTGCTAATGGTATGCAACTTAACAGGTATATGGAACACTTTCTTTAAAGGTTGTAGTGCTGTTTTTCCACTAAGCCTAGGAGCAAAGAGTGAAAAGAGTAAAATCAGCTCTGACAAAAGTCCTCTGGCAAATGGGTTGATAGGCAGAGCCTCATGAGTAAACTCTCTGCTTGATATGAGAAATGTGTCCTTGGAAGGGCTCAGATATTACTTTCTCTGATCACAGCTGCAAAGCCTGGATGCTTTGCAGAGAAAACTTTTTTAGATGACCTTCTGTTCTTTCATTTCTCACAGATTTCGGTTAAAAAGTTCAAGAAGTCTTATTGGATAATTGAACAGGTTGATCCTTGGAAATGTTTGTTGCCTGTTACAGAAGAGGTCTCTTGACTATATCCTTGTGCAGTTGTGGTGCTTGACAAGAGGAAGCAGAAAGACACCATTACAATTATTTTTCTTTTTTCTTTCCTCTCTTTAGCTTAAATATATTTTCTCTTGCATAGAGTGCTTCAGAGCTGGGGAAGACTGTGTAGATACCTTCAGAAACTGAAGAGACAGAATTTGCTCCACGTGTAGTTCTGGCAGTCCTGTTTTACCCTTGTTCCTCATTTACTGCTCTGACTGATGCCACAAAAGAGGAAGCCTTTCTTTGTTGTTACTATCTCGCCTCCCCCACACAATGACAAAGGAAATGAAACAATAGTTTTAGCATCAGTGAAAGCTTTCTTTGTATTAAAAAAAATAACTTAGTAAAGTCTGTGGATTTTCTTTTACCTTCGTGTTTGTTTGTCAATTTAATTGTTGTTTGAGCAGTGTTTTTTTAATGTTCTTACTTTATTAACTTCAGCCCTCAGTGGTACCCAGTAGTGACCACCTTCTATAAATATTTTCATTTTTAATTTTTAAGAAAAAAAAATAGGTCAGATTTTTTCTGCATTGATGTTATCCCTCACTTTGTAAAAGGAGAAATAGTTCAGACCAATTTTTTCTAAATATTTCTTTACAAAATTGTTTACATAAAATGCATGAAGCATAGTTTCTAAAAGATCGAAGAACGTTTCTTCAGATAGTAATGCTTTACAAATCATATTAAGTTAGTATGTCTGTTGAAAGTTTGCTTAATTATTTTTTCAGTGTAAAAAATTGTGAATGTTCTCAAGAGAAAATAGTAAAAAAATAAATTTTGTGTTAAATTGCAGGAGGATGGCAATGAGTAACTGGTACTGTTTTTAATACTGCATCCCTCTGTTACAGGAAATGGATTCTGTTTATTGGAGAAATTAGTTAAAAACTATGCATTCTTGTCCTGAGGACAACAATAGATTTTTTCATGTGTTATATGCATTGGGAGAGTTGAATGTCCCAAACCTAGTATTTTTCTTTCTTTATTTAAGATCTGGATAAAATTTGAGTTTACTAAGGCATATATGTTTCCCAAGTGCAGTTGGTTCAAAATCATTAAAATGACTGTGCAGATTATGCATATACCTGGCCTTAGCTATGTGTACCCTTGCTTGTTTTTCCTCTATACCTGAGGCATTACTGTCTTCAAACAAGCTCAGTCTGTCTTTGGGAAGGTGTGTTAGTAGTAACAATGTGATTTTAGGAAATTTTGAGAGTCAGAGTTTCAGAAGTCTGAGATGTAACTGGAGTCTGGCTTGATAATTGCTGTTTAAACTCTAAACTAATGAGTTTTAAAAATGTGTAAAGTAATTGCCTTTTAATAGTTAATATGATTTGATTCTTCATGTGGTCCCCTCCCCAAGAGGGCAGGGGCTATGGACTGTTGCTTTTTTTTTTTTGTACAGTGTCTTAAAATGCACAACGTCTTAGACACACCTTCAATAACATCCAGATCTTTCTGGTGGGAAAGATAATGGATTGGGACACACAAACCTAATTTGAACTTTATAACTCTTCTGCCAGGAAATGATACAGAATAAAAAAACTACATGAATTCTGATGCAAATTTCAATTGCAGGATACCCCTAAGTCAGGTACAAGCTGCAGTTCTCGGTGTTCAAGCTCCAGGCAGGATTCGGAGAGCACGAGGCCAGAGTCGGAAACGGAGGATGTGCTGTGGGAGGACCTGCTCCACTGTGCAGAGTGCCACTCGTCCTGCACCAGCGAGACAGATGTAGAAAGCCCTCAAGTGAATCCTTGTGTGAAGAAAGAATACAGGGATGACCCATTTCATCAGGTTGGTACCTGCCAATTGTTTGTGTTTTGTCATATGTCACAGGAGGCGGGGGAGAAAGAGCTCTGTATCAAACGATACTGACAATGCCAAAGTGATTTGATAGAATTAAAACAAGGAAAATTTGATTTCTGCTACTCATTCATTTGTCAAATGAAGAGGATAAAACAATATGCAAAAATAGCTTATAGAATATTTGAGTGTTTGAATCTTAGTTCTAGTTCAGGTCAAGTACTGATTAAGTTTCCTCTTGTGAATGGTTCTGTTTGGTTGGGGTTTTTTTTCCTGTTTTGGGGTTTTGTTTTGTTTCTTTGTTTTTTTCTTTGTTTTTTTGTTGTTTTGGTTTTGGGTACTGTTTTTTCCCTGCCTTATTTTTTTTTTCCCTATTGGAATTGCTTTTTTGTAAGCACTTATCAAACATCTTTGTTTGCTTATATAGAAATGTATATACAGAAAAATAGAAAGATGGCATACGTAGTATGTTATATATATGTATATCTATATAATGTCACAGGTATTATATATGCCTAATTCTATTTACTTTTTTTACCTGAAAGCTAATAATTTATTTCCCTTCTTTAATGCTATTGTGGCAGCATATAGACAGTAATTTCTGAAAATTAGGTGTTTGTTTGGGCAACACTTCAGTTGCCACCTGCCTTAGGCTAATGTTGGACAGAATGCATTATTAGTACTTGATCATTAACAATCAAGTTTCATTCTTCTTTTAATGAAATCCATTCATACATTTCAGTGCCAGTTTTATTTGTGCGTCTTATCTTTAAGTTGCATGTTAATTACATTAGTAATCTAAACCATTTAAGTAAAGAGATGGAGAGAATGTGAAACATTCTACTGGGTGAACATGTCATGTGTTGGTAGGGCATCATCAGTACTAAGGAATGTCATACAAGGGATGACGTTAATGCTACTGAGGAAAAGAATTTCAAAAGACAGGCTCTTCACTCACAGCTGGGATTGAAAATGATGTATTTGTTGATTTTAAAAAACAGGGCACCTCAAAGCCAAGCCTTCTACCCCCAAAAAATAAAACCAAACAAAAAACAAGAGAGAGAGAGCAGTTTGGATTTCATAGTCTTTGCTTTTTTGATTTATTTTTAGTTCTTCTTGCTTGCATTCCATAAAACCCTAAAGTGAAAGCCTTGCAGTAGTGAGTTGAGTTGCTGTATATGTGTTGACTTGGGTTTTCTGCAGTTGAGGGTTTTTCTATTTGATTGCAGATTGTGTTTTTGAGTTTCAGCTTCTGGTGTTGGTACTCCCTCTAGAGGGAGACCTTGGAAATTTGTGGCTAAGAAAGTCCTGCAACAAATACTTGTGGTGTTGTTTTTATAATATCAACAATTCTTTTTTCATCCAATGGAAATTAAAAAGGAGATAATTGAGCGCTTAGCAGAATACAAAGATTTCAGGTAAATACTGATAAAGCAAGCTATAAAATAAAATAAAGGTTTACTTTTAATCAAAAAGGTAAAATTTAAAAATAATTTCATATCCCTTTCCCAGCCAGCACCTCCACTTCCAGCAGTGTGATGCACAGAGTGCCAAGTGACTAAAGCTGGGAGCAATTCTAATCACCTGAGTGGGAGAGGAGTGAGACAGGGCTGAGAAGGTCAAGAAATGGCCTCAGCAGAACTTGTCACCTCAACATTTGTCATATCCTTCACTGTTCACTTGGCTCTGTGGTTAGAGAAAAAGGTCACTCAGCTCTGAGTGCATTCAGTAGATTAAATTGGGATTGCTTGGCTCTTGGAGCAGTGTGTATTGATAAGACACCTACCAGTCTCTGAGTCTTGCCAGATACAGTTTGTGTGTGGGGAGTCTTTATCCCTAACAAGGATTGTGAAGTACACAAATATCATTAAGAGCAAATTTTAAAGAAAGCATTTTCCTTAGGCTCAACTTGAGAAGTGTACTTTCCAGAATGTTAGGGGAAAAAAATAAGAATAAAAAAAATCCACTGAACATGGCAGAATTAAAGATGACTTATAAGTAAAGCCTTGTTTTCATATTTCTCTTCTCTTTGATATGTTTGGATTAAAAAGCCAGTAAATCCTTAATCACAGTAACTCATCACTATTAGGAAACAGAGTATGGAAAAGGAGAGATCCCTATGCTCACAGCTGTTTCTTGGAAAAGTGGATGATTTTGTGGAATGAGGTTAATATATAGTAGAAGTAAATGCAATATAGCAATATTTGCCAGTCTAAAGCAGGTTTTTGTGGCAGTATATTGCTGAGGAAGGCATATTGACATGAAGGTAGATTTTTAATTCTGATGGAATATATTCCTTATCTTTCCCAGAGTCATTTGCCTTGGATCCACAGTTTAAATCCAGGACTGGAAAAAATAAGTGCAATTGTGTGGGAGGGTAATGACTGCAAGAAAGCAGATATGTCTGTACTTGAAATCAGTGGTATGATAATGAACAGAGTGAGTACTCATTTTACTTTATTCAAATATTGTATTTAGAAGTCTAAGCGCTACCAAAAGTAAGCTTGTTTTATGGTTGATGTTTTCTCTTTTTTTGTTGTTGTTGGTTATGTTTTTGTTTGTTGTGGATTTTATTTGTTTAAAATATCTTTTATTCACGTTATTGTTCTATGGCTTACATTACTCTGATTTACTTGTTACTAGCAGATTAAAGAGCTACCAAATCTTGAGTGTTGGGCCAGTAAAATGTGTTTGCATTGTTAAGCACTTGCTAATATAGCCAACCTCCCTTTTATTGTTACAAAGTGATGCCTTGAATTTATCTCCTTGATTCTGGTGAACAAATACTGTGTTGGGTTAGGAATATACAGATCTGACTATGGATGCTAAAGTTAGGATGGGGAAAAAAAGCTTTCCTCTTTAGGAAGCAAACATGTAAGAGAATCAGTGGGATGCCTCACTACTCCTCCCCCTCTTTTCCTAGTACTCCTTTTCAGGAAACGGTTAGAAAAGTATTGAATTGATGTTGTGCTCTTTTTCAATATGGACAGAGTAGATATTTTGTAGGGTGGAACATAAAATCCTAGCGTAGCTTAACTCACTAGTTCTGACAAGTTGATACTTACCATCTCCAACTTGCTAAAAAGCAACATATTCACAAACCTGGTTCTGATCTCTACCTGGCTCAGAGACTTTACAGGTTTGGGGACCATCCATAGCAGAAGTAAGCTTAGCAAAGCACCACAGAACTCCAGTCCTGTCTGCACTTTAAACACTTTAATTCCATTAAAAAGCATACAGCCTAAACCCAAAACACAAGTAGAAACAACAAACAGGATTTAAGCAGCACAGTCTGACTGGTGCACTTTGCTAATTCAGCATTCGATGAATTATCAAATCAGGAATATGCACCAGAGTTCATTTAAAATGTTATGCTGTTGGGTTTCTAAATTATTTGTCTTACTTGGTTCCTGTGCATTAAGTGCTCTTTGAGGACTTCCTTTTTCTTCATAGTAAAATGTGAAGATGTTTAGTGGAAGTTTTCATATAATTAATCAGGTTATAAAGTGTTCTTTGTTGTAAGACAGAAACATTAATGTTTATTGAATTAATGCCAAAGTCATTAAAAATTAAAAGTATACTTTGTTTTCTTTTTTTTTTTAGGTGAACAGCTATATACCAGGAATTGGTTATCAGATTTTTGGAAATGTCATATCTTTAATCTTGGGTTTAATGCCCTTTGTCTTTCGACTTTCCCAAGCTAAAGACCTAGAACAACTAGCTACACATTCTGCCACTGAACTTTGCATGACTGCATTTGGATCAGATGGAGACATTCTGGTCCTTTCCATGGTTGTAATAAGTTTTGTGGTCCGTGTGTCTCTAGTGTGGATTTTCTTTTTCCTGCTCTGTGTAGCAGAGAGGACGTATAAACAGGTACTAACAGCAAACCAAGAAGCTTCATTTGAAGCAAAACAAAGTTAAATGTTTGCATTTTTTGACGTGGTGGGGATTTTAAACTTGTTTTCTTCAGCACCCCATGATTCATAGATCAGTGATGACAAACACTTCAGTGGGCTTGCACTTAAGATGATTCAGTTGCAATGGTCTGAAGTCTCTGGAGCTAGATGTTGTTTTTCCTGGAGAGCATTTCTGAGGGAAGACTGGCTCAGTGCATTAACCCAGTGCTTAGCTGTCTCCCACTTTGTCTCAGGCTTCCACAGCGAGAAGGAGCCTCAGGAAAAGACCTCTGTGGATTTGCTGTTTGTTCTATGAGTGTGTTTCATTCAAAACCTTTAATTCATAAAAATCATAGAAAGGACCTTTAATTGATAAAAATCATAGAAAGGTTTAGGTTGGAAGGGACCTGAAAGATTATCCTGTTCCAACTCTCCTGCCTTGGGCAGAGACGCCTTCCACTAGACCAGGTTACTCAAAGCCCCGTCCAGCCTGGCCTAGAACACTTCCAGGGGTGGGGCGTTCCAAGTGGTTCCATCCAGACCCTACCCAAGAGCCCTGCCTGCTTTGTTGTTAAATCATTTCTGTGGCTGGAGATCATGAGAGGTGCTGTCTGAACTAGTGTACCTGTTCTTCTATTGCTTTTTATTGCAATTTAAACTTTCAAGGGAGCAACCTTACCAGCTGCAGAATATAGAATATTTGTTGGTCTGCAAAAGTAAAGTTTATATACTTTCTGTTCTCAAATTGTTATAATCAAAATATATTATGTAATATAGTAGAATAGACTTAACCTGCTTCAAATAATAATTTCTGTTGAAAGGAACTCCTGTGATACAGGTACTCTCTAATGCAAATGATTGGCAGGTTTGGGTTTTTTTGCCAAAATTTTAAGAGCACAGCAGATCTGTTGTCTAAAATTTGAAGAAAGGAGCTCCACATATAGCTAAGTGTTGTTTATCATTAGAATATGGAGACTTTTAAAATGTTTTAGTGTATTTCCTCTTCTTAATAATATGCTACACGTATTTCTGCTTTATATTAACATTTTTATTTACACTGGTACATTGTTCGTTACTTTGACATATTAAGTGAAGCCCCTTTCTCCTTTTTTTCTCTTTTTTTCTTCTTTTTTTAGTACCTTTTAAAATCAATTAGTTGTTAAAGTAATTTTTTTCCCTTCTCTGCAGAGGCTACTTTTTGCCAAACTCTTTGGCCATCTAACATCTGCCAGAAGGGCGAGAAAATCGGAGGTTCCTCACTTCCGCTTGAAGAAAGTACAGAATATAAAAATGTGGCTTTCTCTCAGGTCCTATCTAAAGGTGAAATCATGCATATTTTGGCTTTAGTAAAATTTTGATACATTTGATACATTCCAAACATTTAAAAATGTGTATTTATGTTTTAACATAACATATCTCCTATGCTGCTGATGGAAGGTTGGTGTTCTGGTCTGAGTATTTCCTTCTGTGCACTTAGCATTGATGCATTTGTCCCATATACGTTTCATTTTAGTGACTCTGGATCAGCAGTGTCTGCAGGCAGATTGTGAGAAAGGAAATGTCTGGATTTCACCTTGAAATAAAGTCTGAATGTGCTCAGAGTTGGAGTCTTGTCTTACTAATGCTAGTAGAAAAGTCTCTTGGCTGAGAGTAAAAAGCAACCACTTGGAGTATAATACCAATAATATCTTATTGTAAGAGCCTCACCAGATAGCGTCATTAACACGCTTTATTGTGTTATTAATCTTTATTAGTCTGTAAAGCAAGACAGTTTATGTGTGTATTTGGGCTGTGAGTGTCTATGTGTCAGGTGAAGCTACAAATTATGCCCAAGTACTATTTGTAAGACATTCTGATCCCTGAAATCTGCTATTAGTAACTTTTAGAAGTAGGAAAAGCTTTTTTGAAAACATTAAGAAGTTCTGGCATGAAGACTGGGGAGTGTGGAAAGCAAGAACTATAAGCAAGGAAAATTTTTAATGTAAAGCACAATCTTAAATTAGAAAGGTGCATCATCTTAAGAGGAATTGAGGTGATTAGTTTCCAACACTATCTTGAGTTACGAAAGTGTCTGTTTGGGCGGGTTGTGAAAAAGAGGTATCCTTTACACTGTACATTTGAGAGACCTTGTAGTCTGGGTGGAAAGGAGGAAAACATCACCTGGGTAATAGAATGTAGTTTTGATGCATCTGGTAGCATTGTTGTGGAAAAAATGTCTCGCCTTCTTTCCTCACAACCACATTTACATATTTCACCTTTTCTCATGCCACCAGGAACATTTGTATAACAGTGTGACTAACTAAAAAAGCAATCAATGGTCAGAGTCAGGTGCATAGGGAACTGACCCAGCTGAGAAGTAACCAGTCAAGAACAGTAATTTTGACCTCCATCTGTTGCTTCCCTTGGTTCACTGGGTGGGTCTGTAACGCCTGTGCCAGCAGAGTGCAAGGAATGGAGACAGGCAGCTAAGGAGCTGTCTCCTTACAGTGGTGCTGCTGGCAAAACCTGGCAGAGCATCTGTCCAAAATACACCTTCATATCAAACTGAATGTGTGTCCACCTGTGCAGGTGAGAGCAGGGCCATGGACATATCTCAAGTCTTGCACTGCCCAAAGACCCTGGCTGACTGTAGAAATACCATGCGCATCCCTGCAGTAGTAATTTGCACTTCAATTTCTTTTGCTAGTTAAGCTTTCTCTCTCTTTCTCAGAGTTCTGGGGTTGTACCTTTCATGTGTACACCTCCCATTCATCTCACTTTTATGCAGTGGCATATCTGGAGAGCAAAGTGGAGAAATAAATGTTTGTGATAGCCTGTGCGCATTTTGATGCAGCACTGGAGTCGAATTCTTTAATTAGGAGGAAAAAAAGAAAGAGGAAAAGCTCAGTGGGTAGAAACAAGTCTTGTATGTAAAAAAGAGGCAAATGATGGAAAATACCAACCATGTGAAATCATATCTTGATATTTGGTTGTGATCTGGTGTCTAGAATCCTTTTGTTAGCACTGATTTGATACTTGGGGTTGAAGCCTAGTACTGTATCAAAGTTGTTATGTCAGGGAATGCTGCATAAATAAAAGTTACTACACATCATGAAAGAACTGACTGAAAAAGTGGTGAGTGTTTTCTTTTCTCAGAGTTACCTTTCAGTGCTTGCATCTGAATTCATCTCACGTGTCCTCACGGGTATTCAGATTACTGACATCTAGTATGTTGTATGGGACTTAGATTGCCACCCTGTGAGCCATGATGAAACACAGGTTCAAGAAGTGATTCCCAACTAGTTATGCTGAATATCAGTGCGAATGGGAAGGTTTTCATTCACATCTCTGCATGTCCTTTCTTTTCAGCGTCGAGGTCCTCAGCGCTCAGTTGATGTAATAGTTTCATCTGCCTTCCTACTGACTATCTCAGTTGTGTTTATCTGTTGTGCACAGGTGAGGAAATTTTACTTGTGTAGACACAGCCATGACTTAAATAGGTCTTAAAACAATTTTGAGTGTCTTTTGCATTGTGATTTCTAGTGAGCTAGAAGATCACAGTGAAAACCCAGTAATAGCTGTTACAGTGTTTCAGAAGATTGAGCTCCATTTTATAATGTTCATTTAATCTACTTTAGTGTATTTTTCTGTAATAGCTAAATAAACTTATTATAGCATATTTCCTAATATAATCTTGACAAATTTGAAGGCTAGGCAATGGTGTGGACTTTCACAGGGTGGCTTCTGCAGCTGGGACAGTGTGATTCTTGGGGTTGTCCTGTGCAGGACTAGGAACCTTGTGGGCCCATGCCAACTCAGGATATTCTGTGATATTTGTTTTTGAATCTCTGTCCTCTTTCATTTTTCATTGTGGTTTGTGGGACACTTTTTTTTCCCCCCTAACATTTTACATCAAAACACACTTTTGCAAGGACAGTTGAGACCGACCTTGATGATTTTTGTGAGAAACAAGCTTGTTGGCTACATTTGCCTGCCCTCTAGTGGAATATCTCTTAGTAAGCAAATCTATGTTTTAAGAAGATTTCTACTGCTTAAGATTTTTCTTTGAGATTCTGTTTCAAAATGCAGGGGAGCTTCTGAATGGCTTCTGATTGTATTCTTTACAGTTTCTTCCCTAGTTAACTCTATTGTGTTTGCCTGGTAGCTAACTATAAGTGTTTTATTAAGTATGTAATTTTGCAATAACTGTCACATAAAATTTAGTACATTTGAGGGTTTATTTTGGTTTTTATCCCGTAAAGCATTTTTGCAAGATTGAACACGAGTGTAAAATTCTTAGATTATATTGTTTTGTATTGCTCTAGGGATATGAAAAGTAAAAGTGTCTTAAGTTCTGATTAAGCCTTTCAGAACATATGTTTTCTCAAACCTTGTGTCTTTGATACACTGTCAATTTAAAATTATGGTTCAAAAATCTTATATGTCTAAAAACCTACCATGTGTTTATTACTGGGAAATGTTTCTCTGAGTTGTGGAGTTCTCTCTTTTCTTATGTTGTAATGTAGTTATTACTTCAAATTAAATTTTGATTGTTTTTTTCCCTCTCTGTTGTTTTCAGCTGCTTCATATGCATGAGATCTTCCTTGATTG
Source organism: Campylorhamphus procurvoides (assembly GCA_013396655.1). NCBI lineage: Eukaryota > Metazoa > Chordata > Aves > Passeriformes > Dendrocolaptidae > Campylorhamphus > Campylorhamphus procurvoides. The sequence continues at coordinate 107,914 of WBMV01001494.1, forward strand.
TCACTACAACTGGGAACTTGTAATTTGGTGCATTTCACTAACTCTTTTTCTCTTAAGATTTGTTACTCTTGGTTCTGAAACCAGTAAAAAGTACAGCAATACCTCAATATTACTTACAGAGCAGGTGAGAATTTATATAGACCTATATTTTTATATCTAAACAAGTCCTTTATCGGGTAGGTATCAGACATTTTGGATGTATTAAAATGGTTTGGATTAGGGAATTAATTATGGTGTAGTGAAACAACACTTTACAACCCAAAGCTCAGTTTCTGAGATAAGTGTGTGACTTTGTTTAAAAGTTGTAAGGAACATTTGATATGGCTGTATCCTGATTTCTGTTTAAGTGAGCGGGCTTAAAGGTACCGGTATAAGTAATTTGATATAACTTAAGATCTAAGAGAACACAAACATAAAAAGTAGTTTTTAAATAGGAAAAAGAAACCTGAAATCTTAAAGTACTGGATGGGAAAGCAAAAGGTTTGAAAACACACTTATCCTCTACAAAGTGAGTCTCTTTTTCCAGTTCAATAGCTTTGACTGCTAGGTCTGCTCTCAACTCCTTGGAAACCTTTTCTTTCAGTCATCAGTCAAGCTTGGCTTGGCATCTGTGTGTTTCTTCTCAGGAATGTTCTGGTGGGTGTTTGTACTGCAAAAACCCCTCTCTGCTCTGCCTGGCACTGCTGATAGTTTTCTATGCTAAGCATGTTCAATTAGTGTTAGGTAAGAAGAAATCTGTTTCTTCTTGGAGAATTTTCACACTGGTACAAAATATAGCATTCAGGGCAAGATAAAGAGGCAGTTTGAGAAACCTTCACAGGTTTCCTACAGAAAATGTGTTAAAGTTGGAGAATAAAATCTTTCAAACTGCGTGTCCTAAGGTTGAGATGTGAAGCCTTTGACAGATGGTGTAAATGTCTATGTGCATATCGTTGTCGATGAGAATTCATTGTCTTTGCCCAAGCTGACCTGGCTGGACACTGAGAATCCACACTGCCTGCCTTGCCTTGTCCTCAATGTGTTGTTTTGCACAAGTCTGAAACCTCTCAAGGTTCCTGAGCCTGGAGTGTTGTATTGTTCTGTTGATCCTCAGAGTGTGAACAGTCTCACGTCTCAGTGAGGATTATGTCACTCTTTCTGGAATGGAAATGGAGGCAAGTGTTTGGATTGGAAAAAATGCAGAGAGCAAGGGGAGAGACACATTGTCAAGACTTTCTCTTGCTTTCATAGCTTTCTATACTATGCTCTTCAGGAGAGTCAGTATTTGAACATTTTAGTCTTGCATGGACATTGAAAGAAGCACTTTCTGTATGTACTCAGAACTTAAAAAAAAAAAGAATAAAAATAAAAATTCAGGAAGTGCTATGTCATCAAACACTTATAATGGGATAAGCGGGATTCAGGACAAAGTCTTTTTCCTCCACAATGCCTGAGAGCCTTATGAAATGAAAACCAGAACAGAATTCACAATTGTTTCTCAGAAAATGGAAAGGATGCACCTCATCCTGGGTAGAATTAATTTTGGACTGGTTTCACTTGCTAGCTGGATACTTCAGCATACTTACAATATTCTGGGGGTGGACTCATGAAAGTCTGACATTTTGGCTTTTCATGAAAGGTCAAGCCCAAACAATTGACTTTTATCTAAAAAAGCACATCTGAACCGGTGTTCTTGAAAATCACACACTGCAGTTGTTGGGCTTATTGACAAGAGAACAAAGCTGTAAAACAAACAAACAAAGACAAGTACAATGATGACAACAATAACAGGGAAAAAAAAGACCAACAAGCCTCAACTCCCAGATTCAATTTAAGTGGTTCACGGATAAGATGAAATTGCAACTTCTACTTTCAATCTGCAAAGTTCCAGGCATTTCTGTGTGTTTTAAATTCAACCTATGAATTTCATGATTAGGAGTCATGATGGGAAATTGGAGATCAATTGATTTACATAAAGGGATCTTGACTGTACGTTGTTTGCCTGTAATTTTTCAAGTCTTCTGAAGGTTTTTAATTGGTCTTGTAAATTTGTTGAGCAGAAGGCAATGTCTGGTCTGATCAAAGTTGTCATCTTGCAGGTTTTGAGTCTCAAAATAGGTGTGGTGGGTGACTGTGTGTATACAAATTCAAACTCCTCCCCTGATTCAAAGTTTGTTATTCACATTAGTGAAATCATAGTAACTGTTAAGAGATTTGAACCTTCCTAGGGTTTTTGAAGTTGCTGATTAGAGCCTTTATTTTTAGTTTAGTCCTGTTTACAAAGCTCGAATTATTGAGATCAGGAATTTTTTATTTAAAGATTAGAATGAATCTCTTTGCCTCTGAAAGCATAATTTTACTTTAAAATTAAATTGAAGGTCCAGAAGTTTAGTATGCCTTGGAATATATGAGGCATATTTTTTTGTTTTTATGATCTGTAAGAAACTTGAGTTTCTTACAGAAGAGTGGCCTTTTTAGGGAGATCTGATAATACCCAGTTACTTTGTTTAGATGTCTGTGCCCCTTTTTTCAATAACTACCTTAAACCAAGGTGGTTAAATATATCAGAGCATCATATAGCATCACTTCCTTTCTGCAGCTTTGCTTTGGTAGCTTGGTGTCCCCTGAAGAACTCCTTCAACACATTGCTAAATTGCTCATTTTTATTCTGTCGAAGGTTGTCATCCTCAACTAAAAAGTTAATGGCTTTTCAAGATTTTTCACTTTGATTTGCTTTTGTTATGCAATAGAAAAGAAAAAAAAGCTAGCCTTTGTCTGGTCTAGGATATCAAACATAGATTGTTTGAAAATGAAAGCTGGTGTTCCAAAATTGCTAGAAGGTCAAAAGAGAATTTGTACTCTTAACTTACTCAGAAACAATGACCTGAAAATGTCTGCATTACAGAAATATTGAAATGTTCAATATACTGTTCTTCTGCAGCAATGAAGAGTTTAATACTTTTTCAAATATTTCCATGCACTGGATTGATTTTCCTGCACTTGAAGTGTCCACAAAGTACTAAATTATACTAAAATCTTTTAAAAGAAATTGCACTTTAGCAGAATTATGTTTTAGCATTTTAGTCTATTCAATAAGTTCTGGGGATGTTAAGCCTTGTAAGGTCTGCCTACTAATATAAAAACCTGGAATGAATTGACAAACCTCAGGCAATTATTGAAGGAGAAAAAAGAAATTATGTGAACCTTACATACGAGGTGGTTTTTCTTGCCTAATTTGTAGATTGGACTTAACCTTGAAGTTATTGCTATAACAGAGTCAAATGTATTTTGTTATGTCATAAAACATTGTATTTTCCAGCGGTGTTGAACCTGTATGGGTTCTTAAATATTAGCAGTGATATTAATTGTAATATTGTCATTAAATTAAGTATTTCCAAATGAATTCCTTTAAATTCTGACTAAGTGGTGATATTTGTATTTTTAAAAAATCAGATAAACTTGTACTTGAAAATGGAGAAAAAGCCTAATAAGAAGGAGGAACTGACACTAGTGAACAATGTGTTAAAGCTTGCTACTAAGTTACTGAAGGTAAGATTAAGACTGCATTCCTATATTATATGTAACAAAGATGCAGAATAGATTGGGAAAAGAGCCACTAATGTCACTTGTGCAGGCAGTACAGGGAGCTTTGGTTTAAATGTGCTCTGTGTCTCTTTGCCAGTGATGCTGCTTGTTCATGCACTGCAGGCTGTCATTGTCATGTTGCTGTCATTGAATTGCAAATTATGATCACATGCAGTAAGATTTATTCTGTGACAGTGTATGAGCAGTGTGAGGGGAGGTACTTCAGGGTGGGTAGGATGATGAACCCTTGGATGGGGTTGCAATTTTGTTGTCTGTTTTGAGTGTTGATGCAGTGGTGATTTGAGCCCTTGTGGGCTCTTTCTACTGTCCCTTGAATTCTGGTCTCTTAACCCATTGATTCCTGTGCACTGAGGAGCAGTTCTTAAAATGAAGCTTAAACTGGGTTTAATCTAGCCAGCTAGTGGCTGAGATGACAGTATTTCTTCTAGCTAGATGAGTAATTCCCCCACCAGCACACCTTTACCAAGGTGTGTCCCAGTCCCCTCATCTCAAAAAGAAGTACACAGCACTTTCTGTGGGAGGATGGATGGTGACAAAGCTGACAAAGCAACAGCTTGAGAGTTATGCTCCAGCAGTAAGGAGAGCCTGGTTGAGTCAGTTGCTGACTGTCTTTCCTGGTGTAAGAAGAAGGGACCACAAAACTTTTAGGACCTGGTTTTGGAGCAAACAAAAGGAAGTGTTCTCTGTGCATCAGGTAGCAGAGTTGCACAAGTGTTGGTCAAAAGATACTGTGGATGCCAAAAGGTTATCTGGATTCAAGGAGAGAAGGGACAAGTAGATGAGACAAAAAGCAACAGGTTCAGGGTGTTCTCTCATGAGCTGAAAGGTTTGTGTACTGTGAGAAGGTAGGAAGGGTGAGAAGTGGCTGCTCTTGGTGACAGGAGGCTGATTGACCCTTGGTCTGATTTGCTTCCATCTGTTTCATGCTCTCCTCAGTGTTTTGAAGGAAGTGCCACAAGTGTGTCAACTGACATGGTCTTTTCAAAGGGGATGTGGCTTTTGTGTCACAAATCCCAGACCCAGGCCCCATCACTTTGTTGCTATGAGAATGTGCCCAAAAGTGGTTTTTCCAAGCCACCTACTATGAGGTTTAAATTAATTTTTGGTAGTTAGTGATCAGTGCAATTATGTATTTCATGCCCAGCAGCTAAATGGAGTCTGGGATTTTAATTTGATTTTGGATGTTTTTTAATCTCTAAGCTTTTATTAAAAACTAGATTATGTTGAATATTCTTACTGTTTTCTTAGTCACAAAATTGGTAAGATGAATCCAAAATCTAAAAACTTTTTCCTTAAAGAATTTCTCTGCTGTCCTTCTCAAAACCCCGTCTTTTATATCTTTTGTATTTGCAGCAGAGTTTTATACCACATTACATCTAAATGAAAAGGTTGCTCATTCTTATTTCACCTCTTTTGAAAGAAGAGTTAGAGCTTTGAAATTTTTCTTTATTAAAAAAGGGTTTATAAGGCCTTGTTCAAGGCCTAGGATGTAGTTCAGGAAAGTGATGAAGATGAATTTAAAACTAGAAAATATAAAGGACCAAAGCAGTGGTAATTGTTATACTTTATATAATCTACCCTTACATCTTAAAACTCTTTTCCTTCATTTCTTTGATATATTTCTAGGCCAGAAAAGTTTGGGTGACTATATTCACCCACCCATAATTGAAAATTGGTGCAACAGCCTCTTTGTTCAAGTTTTGTTGCAGATTAATTTGGGCTACTTTTTTCTTCCTTCCAATTCAAAAAAGGTAAAATATTGACAGTGAAATTAATATTAGTATTTTGTTCCTTTATCATGGCCATGTTGATTAGCAATTAGTCTCAAAATTAATGGAAAAGGAAGGGAAGTGCAATAGGAAAATTTTTTTTTTTTTTTAAATTTTTCATAGTAGTGAGGTAGCCTTCTGTTATTATGGAAAATCTTGCTTCTTTTTTGTGGTTCTGCTGTCTGTCAGCTCTTTTAACACTGAAGGTGGTTTCTGGAAAATTATAAGGAATTCTAAAATGATGGCACTGAGCTCTCTTTACTTGGCTTCATGTGCAAATTGATAGATGCTATAGATGAGTAGCTCCAATTTTTTGAAGGGTTTTTTAGGCACCATCACTCAACAGTCAGGTTAATGTGATGGATATTTTCCTGAATATTGTTTTGTTTTTTATATGCAGAATAATAGGATAATGTTTTACTCCGCTGAGAGTTGAAGACTTGCTAAACTAGCTAATATTGCTCAATATATATGTGAAAAAAAAACCCCTTGTGTAATTTTTTGCTTTTTAATGATTCTATTGTTTTGCATTATTAGGAACTGGACAGTCCCTTTAGGTTATATGGGCTGACAATGAATCCACTGCTTTATAACATCACCCAGGTTGTCATCCTGTCAGCTGTTTCTGGTGTCATCAGTGACTTACTTGGATTTAATCTAAAGGTAAATACTTGAGAAAGATCCTTTTTTTCACCATGTTGTTCAGAATGTTGAGATAGATGGATTATGCGATTGTAGCCTAGTTAATTCTTAGCTGTATTAACTAGATTATTCAGTGTTTGAAAATGGTTATTAAATTAAAGCTGTATAAGAATTATAATGATGTGTTTGTCAGAGCAGCCCTTTTAACTTTTCTTTTTCATTTTTGTGGCTTTGTAACTTCATTTAGGACACTTAACAAAAATTATTAGATGTAAATATGGAGACACTTGCACACATAAATAAAAGATGTCCTTTAACTTTTCTTCATATGCCAGATTTGATTTCTGTCTTTAATTCCTCACTGCTGACCATGTAGCTTTTTCAGGGATGCAGAAAGGTGCAGGCTATCCTTGCACTGCAGTGCAGTATTACAGTAGATGCAGTGTTGCTGTGGCCAATCCTACACAGTGCTATTTTGTTCTGGCTGAAGGGCTGTCTCATTAGATCCTCTCTGCCCCCACCAGAACTACAAACGATTTAAAGATCCAGGTTGTGAGGCATATTAGCTTTCCCAAGCTTGTAGTTGTCACAAAGCCCTTCATTTGCCATTGAGTTTGCTTATGTCTGCCTATTTTTCCTATTAGAAGTAAATGAATGTAAAGTGTATTTTTTTGTATCATAGAATATGCCACAAATGCGATAAAAAGAAAAAAAATTATGGTGCTATTGCAGATCTGGTAAACGGAAAACTGAGATGAGAAATAACCTTGATGTACTGCTCTAATTTTTGCAGCTCTGGAAGATCAAATCTTGACAGTATAGAAAGAAGATGAAATAATACAGTGTTATAGAAAAGCTCATTGATGGACAAAACTGCCTCAAAGCAGCCACTGAATCTGTATTTCAGATGCTACAACCTCTTCAAGGATGTCATTTGGAAAATTGAAGTGTTTACATCTGTCTTGTGCAATCTTTATATTTATTTCATCTTCTCTTTGGTTTATGTTCATTTTAGTTGACATTTATATTTTATTTTCAAACTTACTTGTTTAGTTTTGAAAAAGGTCAGATTTAGGAAGGGTCAAAAGCTCTGTGTCTGAGAACTTGAAATCCTGAAAATGGGTTACACTAAATTACTCTGTTATTACAGCTGAAGCCAATGCTGGACATTTTTAGTTACAGTAACACTATATGGAAGTAATTTCATTTTTGATAGTGTGGTAAAATTGCTTAGAATATTTCATTTGCACCAATCATTTATGAGGACAACATGACATCAATAGATGTTTGGTTGCAATAGAAAAATGAGACAAAAATAAAGTACTGACAATACAGTATGACAGGTAGCAGAAATATTTTATATTACTATTAGAAACAAGTGGGAATTTCTAATATTTTGAGTAATTCCAGGATCTAAACTCATGTAGGCTGCAGTTTAAAATATCCTGGGATATTAATAAGGTGTTATATAACGAGTCAAAAAGTGTTCTTTGATAACACTTTTACTAGAGCAATAATTGTAAATGGTTACCATGCTGTATGATATTTTGATAAAAATTAAATATTGTATTTATTTGAAATACTGGGCTGTTCTGTGCAGCTCTGACTGTGCATGTGCACTTTTTATTGTTGCTTTTACTGAGAAACTTTATACATATAAATGTATATTAATTGGAATATATTATGGTGAACTATGGAGCAGTATGTATTATATGTTGAAGTTGAGTATTTAAACAAGAATTATTTACTAGTGAAAGCAATGCTATGAATGACTGAGCAAAAGATAGATAGGTGCTCTCCTCTTGTACACTATAGTATATGCCATTCATACCACACTGAAGTTTAAGAACAGTTCAGCACAGAGAGCAAGGTGCTCTGGTGAGCAGCAAGGCTCACAAAGCCCCGTGTTGGGCAGGTTTGTGTCCTCAAACACCCGCCCATTCCTCCCCAGCAGGTGACATTCCCTAGTGCTTCCTGCTGGGTGTCACAGCTCTCCCTCTGCCTCCTATTCCTGCCTCCCTCATGGACTAGTCATACAGACTCATCATTCTTCAGTGTGACAAAAATACCTGTCCAACCCTGTAGAATTAAGTTACTTGGAACAAACTTTCCTTCTACAAATTATTTTGGGAGGATGAATATCACCAGGTACAAGTATTCTTACATTTGATATTTTTAAAATAGCGGCTTCATATTGAAAAATGACAAGTAATTTTGTGACAAGAATCTGAACATTGCACTATGTTTGCTAATTGTCAGAATCTTGAAAGATTTGAAGTAATGAGTCTTAAACTTATGTGGTATAAAAATATTTTTATATATATAGCAACACAAACAAGCATTTTGTATTTTATTTGCCTCTGTACTAATGTTTAATAATGACCAAAGTGCATTCTGGTTTTTGGAAGAATGTATTACTGGAGCTTTAAGAACATACTATATTTAGTTTCTCATATGAAAACTTCAGCTGCATCTGATCTGTTTCTCCTTTCTCTGTTGTTTGATGTTGGGATTGTTTTTAAAAATTAAGTACATTTTATACACACTTTTTTCCAAATTATGGTACAGACCTACACAGAACTTAATTTTGCACAAAATGTATTTAAAAAATAAAAAAAGAACAGCAGGAGTTCTATGGGTGATAAAAGCTAAGGCTGTTGATTTTTACAGCCTGTCATTATTACAAAACCATTCTTTACTCTAGAGTGGAATTATTTTTAGAAATGTGAAATAGTAAATATATGGCTTTCATTACTTTTAAAAAAAAAAGAGGGAGAGAAAACTGCCATTTTGGTTGATGGTAAAATTGGTTGAGCCGTGTATATACCTCAGCAACTAGCACTGTGCTGGATTGTTGCACTAACACATGGCGGCTTGGGGAAAGTCAAAGATTTGTGAAGTGAAATTAAAAATAATATAAACCTTTATTTGCTACCCTTAGGTATATTCATTATGTTAAAAATGAGAGAGGTTTATTCTCCATCGCTCAATGTGGAAAGTCCAGTATAAGAATAGAGGCAAGTAGAAATATGGCAGATCTTGCGTGTTAACTATTATTTTTTGCCATGTGTTTTGTAACTGAAAGTGTGATCAGGCTTGGAATAAAGCTTTCTATGGTTGATGGTAAAAAAGAAAAGAAACCATGCCATGAACTATCTCTTTTAGTATCATCAGTGTATTTCTGAGTCTGCCTGTTTTGATTCAAATCCATATATTGTAATTAAAGGCACATTTGGGAGAGAAACTCTGCGTGTGGAATGCAAATGATGATTGTCAGAATTACACTTTATTGCAGGAACACAAACTTTCAGACACTTAGTTATGCAAAGGAGTTAAATTTTATTGAGACTACTGGATATGCAGCTTCCAAAGAGCTGTTTCTGTTTGCAAAATATTAAAACAAAATTCAGTCCTATTTTGCCAGGATTTAAGGGATCAGTTTTAATCACCTTCTTGACTGCGTCACAATGTAAAAATCCCATGTAAAAATCAAAATACAAAGGAACTAAAAGTACATACTGAAATTGAAGAGAAAAGCTTCAATAACATGATATGGAATATTTGAACAGAAATAACAATGTGATAACTTACGTATTTTATCTACTTGTTTTCTGAGTAGTGAAGTAATTTCTTACAGAAAACTGTTCTATCAAGAGCTCTCAAACACCTATTTTAATTAACTTCGTTTTGCCTTTTCAACAGTGTAATCTTTGGACTTTAAACCTATCCTGCTGATGGTATCCCCAGGATCACCAGTTACAGGTTACACTGTGTTCATTTGCTCACTTTCTAAGCTTATTTCAAATGTAGGCTATTTACAATTCTAGATTTCTTTTGGTGGTCGTGAAAGACCCTGCATGCATTGAGAAATTAACTTCTAAGACCCATGCATTTTAACACTTTAGCGTGCCAGAATTCTCAGGTACTGACTGAAAATGTTATGCATAGTGCAAGTTTCCTTATTCCAGACCCCATCTATGTCTGAGTACTCTCCAGAATAGTTACGGAGCTGAAGATAGGACATGACCAATGCATTATTGATTACTGTCTTTCTTCAGATTGTGTTCCATTTTTATCAATCCTGACCTCAAAACCATCCCTTCCAATAGAAAATCCTGCATGGAATCTAAGCAGCTGTTGGTGTTCAGGCACAAACTCGGCATATGCTGAGTGTCCTCTGTCTTATGCTGGTTTTTACGATTGGGAAATCCAGGTTCCTCCTAAAGAGAGAGCTGTATTTCTACAGCTCACAGCATGGAGCTTAATTTGCATGTATCCTCCTGAGAGCCACATTTGTAATCTGAAGAGAAACAAGATTTTTCTGGAAACCAGAGAAGTGAGTTTTAAGAGGTTTTATCTGTGTGCTGCTTTCTTAACATACTATTGCATACCTATTGTGAGCTCACTGTCTGTGGTGGTCTCCAGTGAGCCTTCCACTGTGCAGATTACCTGTGGTGTAAAAAGCAGAAGTAATTTTACAACCCTTTTCTTGGAGTTATGATGTCACCTCAGCCTGGTCTGTGCCAGAATAGAACAGCATAAGTTAAAGTACAGGCAAATGCAGAAGCATACTTTAATAATTTGATTAGTTCTTCATGTGGATTTAAGACCCTTTGTTAGCTATCAAATTTAGTAACTTCCTAAAACTTCTCTGGACTGCAAGCATATTTTCCTCCAGGTAATGCTTAAGGGTATTGCTGGTTCAGGTCTCGAAGGCTGGCACCCAGCAGCAGCATCCAGTAGAGAGAATTATCTCTTACAGGTGGTGATAGTGAGCTGGTGCTGTTGTCTTTACCACATACTTCAAACCCCAAGGCATCCGACTTGTCTCTTGGAGGGAAAAGGCTGCTGGTACTGCTGGTATACCCACTGCTGCCTCCTTAGGTAGGCTTTTGTTACCAGTTTCTCAGCAGTGAATTTGCCGAAATGTAAGAGAGGGCTTTGAAGGAATACATAATTCTTCATTCTTAATCCATAGAGCAATCTCGTTTTTATTGCATGACTGCACAAAATATATCTGTATTGGTGCAGGAGATAAGGAAGCTAAATCTTTTAGTCATAAATAGCAGCTGACAAGCTGTCGGGGGAGAGCAGTCATCTTTTCCAGAGTAATTCAGCAGAGGAAATCAAGATGCCCACGTTGTTTGTTTTGTTTTAAAAAAATCAAAAACCCACCAAAACCAAAGCACCACAAGAGTCTTCCCTTGGAGGAGGAAGCTGCAGCTGAGAGTCTCCTCCCTTGTCACTTGCTCTCGCTGTGGAGGGTCAAGTTGCAGGCTGAAGGCTTTATCAATCCATGCCTGGAGATAACTTGGCTTACCAAATTCATCTTGGCTGATACCACGTCAGGTTTAAGGCAGATCAAACTTTCCGGCAACACGGTATCAAGATCTTGCTTTGGTGCAGTCATACCAAAGGAAAGGAGTCTTGTCTTACCCATGCAGTTTGATCTATAAGTAGGTATGTGAGGCCATGGATTTTATTGTATATTAATGTAGGTGCTCAGGGCAGATTGTAATTCCCATCTTGGATTCACCAGAGCAAGTTTGCACTGTGGCAATAGGAAGAAATATGAAAGGGCAAAGAAACCTATTTGGTGCCTTCTGCCAGTATGAACTGATCATTTGAGAGCTTCCCCCAGTTGCCTTTGGTACATGTAGGTCCTTATGGAATGACTGAATTATGCAAGTGTAGAATATCTGAATACAGTTAGTTTAGGTTAGTTAGTTTAGATTAAGCATTGCAAAGTCAATATGTACCCGAACATATTAGAAATAACTCCCCCAAAGTGTTATTAAATAATGTTAGATTGTTTTTTTAATTTATATTTTTAGCTTTACTTCCCCCCTATTTTTTTCCACTATGTAATTGTTTTACACTTGAGCTGACACTGGCCATCTTTCAACAAAGTTTCAGAAATCTGAAGTTGCTCAGATTTGGTTTCATGATAAAAAGTCAGTTCTCTGGGCTGTAAGCAATGCCATGTCTCCTGCTATCAGTAACAGAATTCTCTGGAGAGAGAAATCAAGAGAGATCTTCCTTTCTAGCTCCTGAGAGATGAAGCTACAACACTGAGTATGGACATAAGGACTTCTGATGAAATAAACGGGACTGATGGCTGGTCAGATTCAATTTTTCCTCTACAAGTTTGTATGAGTTTATGATCTGGAATAGGAAATAAGGTCATGCCACAGAAAAATTTGTCCATTTTAATTGTTTACTCCCCTATCTCTGATTAATCAATTCAAGCAAAAGAAAGCACATGCACTTTAGGAAGAAGCTCCCCAAAATATTCCATTTATTACTAATTTCATTTATTTTTTTATTTATGACTTTAGTCTCTGTGTGAACTTTTCAGTTCTAGCCCTTACAAACAGCTCCTGCTCCTTGAGCGTGGTCTTATGGAAATAAAATTTGTCAGGGATCAGGTGGCTGCTTCCTGCCCTTATCACAATCCAAACCCGAGTCTTGAGGCACATTGTTATGAATCAAAGGAAATATTTTGCTTGTGCTCTGTCTCATGCATGTAATAAATGGGAAGTGAATTACTTGGCTAATTGAAAACCCTGGTGCAGCTTATGGAGGCTAAGTGGAAGTTGGCACTAAAACAATGACTTTTGGTGAACTAGTTGTTTGGTGTATCAAGGAGCACTCCACTATTTCATTAAACCGTCTGTACAATAGTGCTGATTGGGATCAAAGACAACCAGCCCAAGGATAAGGGTTTGACCCTGATGAAAGGTCACTCTCCAACAGCTCTGCACGCCCCTCTCACTGCTGGCCTTGGTCATGCACTTTGTGTAGGGCTCATTGGCCGGAGCTCTAAAAGTGAGATGCCAAATGGACCCCAGGCTTCCTTGGCAGTCGCTGGAAAGTCACATTTACATTCAGAGGGGAATTCTTTGACACTAATTTTAGCGATCCTCTGGGATATTTCCCTCTTGAGTGTAAAAGGAAAAGAGATTGGGTAATTTAGAATCATATGCAAAACTTTTAGACATGTAAATTAGGGCAAATAATCTGAGTTTGCTGTTTTGTTCCACAGTGAAGCCTTCAGAATTTGCAGCTGTGTAATTAGTTCAGCTGCCACTGGGAAGGAAGACTTTTTTTCTTTTACTTTTTTTTTCTTCTATTTTATTAGTTTTCTCTTAGAAGAGCTCTCCAAGCATGAACTCCATAGCCTTGCAGCAGCACTCGGATCTCTCCCTGCACTGTGGAACTGCAGCTGGTGAGTTGCCCACCTCTGTACAGCTGCTGCTCCACAAGGGAGCACCCAAAACAGGCACAGCCAGTACCTGAGTAACAGGTGTACTTGAAGAGAGTTGTGTCTTTATTAGTAAAATGAGTAATTTGAAGGACAGGTAAGATCAGCTCTGAACTCGACCCCACACCTGGGGAAACACTGCTCCTGTTTTGGCAAGGAGCTGTAGGGGAAATGCTGCTTTTGCTTTGTGCCTGTTCCACTGGAAATCCCTTACGGCAATGCTGCTGCCAGATGTGAAGGTGTGATGGCACTGATCTCTAAAACCCATCCAAAGGCAGAGCCCTCCCTGCTTGACCAGGATCTCTGTGCAGAGCAGTCACTGTGATGTGCATCCTGCTGACAGCTGGAATCAAGGGTGCCCTGTGCTCGCGGGGGGGGTGACAGGGACAAGGCTTTCCATATGTTTCCCATGTTATCTTCAGGCTGTAGATTTGCAGCTGAGTCAAAGATACTCCTCGAAGGCCTTTGCTGGCTGGCCCAGAAGTGTTTGCAGGGCAGATAAAAATAGCACAAAAAGTCTCTAGCTTGCAGATAGGGAACAACTGACATTGTACCCCTGTCCTTCAGCAAGGCGTTCTGGTTTCAAGACTTTTGTAAATGTGTGCTAAGTTAGCCTGCTCCTAAGAGCATTTGGGGAGTTACTTATTAATCAGGCTTATGTGGATGGCGGAAATCACTTTACAATGACCCCAGAGGCTGATGCTGGGGTCCTGTTTCTGTATTAGGCTGTGGCCCCCCAGCACTCGTGCTGTTCCTGTGCAGCCAAACACAGCAGGGAGAGACAACTACGACACTTAACCTGCATTTCTTATCCCTTCTTTGTTCATCACAGTTTGAAGCAATAGCTTTTGAAAACCTGAACTGAATATAATGAGACAAACCAATCCCCAGCGTTATGACTGTGAATGTTACCATGGGACAAGATCTCTGGTCGGTCTTTTGACTCCTGTGCTGTCGAGGGGTCTGACTGGTGGCTCTTGCCATCCTGTGATTTGTTTTCACTGCTTGTGAAGTTGGCTTAAGCAGTTCCTGCCTCTCCTGAGTGCCTCTGCACATTTTTGCTGCCATGCTGTTTGCTACTCCAACCCACTTGGGGTTTCCTTTTCACACAATTTATTTCAGTGTTGTTTATACCCCGAGCATTGGTACTGTTACAGCTGCACAAGCAATGTGCTGCTGTAAGGGGATGGGAGCTGGATTTCTGGCTGCAGAAAGCATATTGTGTGGCTGCAAACAATAGGGATCACTGCCATCAACCTTGAAATAAATAGGAGCCATTGAAATGATTGAAATCGGATTAATTCCCATTGTGTATAGAGTGGAATTAATACAGTGAATGCAAATAATGTAGATGGCCAACAATTTTGGCCTTGAGGTGATATAACACCGCAGTTAAAGGCTGCCATTATTTCCTATTCTTCTTTCCCACACATATGTGCACATTGTGAATTTCAATTGCACCACAGATCTTGGCTTTCTAGGTAAAAATAAAGAATTAGAAATTCAAAGTATGAAAAAGAGTAATTGCAAAATAATTGTTATAACTTGGAGGAAACAACAGATGTTTCACTTGTTGCTGGAATTCTCTGAAGGAGAACTAATTTTCCAAGCATATCGAGTACATGCTAATCAGAGACATTTTTCTCTATGCAGCAACATAATGGTATTCCTGAAAATGTTCTTTGTGTTGGCTTAATAATGCACAGCCAAAAAGTGCACTACTGGGACTAGTGCAGCAGCTTTTGCCACTACCTTTATATTTTGTTTCTTTCAAATTTTCTTAACTGGGCCAGTAACCTTTCGTAAAATAAAAGGCAAAATAGATTATTAATGCTTGAAAATAATATTTAACCCCCCACCATGAAGATAATGGGGACTTCACTGAAACTTAGGTTGATGCTTTGTTGAAGTTCCTACTGATAATACAGATTTAACACCTGGAGCTCACAGGCGGGGAACATTCTGAGAACCACAATGCTCTTTTCTCAACATCTCATGTTTTGAACCAGCTCCTTCTAACAGCAGCTGTGACTTCTACTTATCAAGACACCAGCCCAGGTCTATAAAATGAATAGTTGTCACTGTAGTGCAAGAAAATTAAGTATATTAGATAATTTGTGTAGTGGTTGTGCTATTGAACATTGAAAAAATATCAATTGCCTTGAGATGCAGATGCAAACAGGATGAAGAGGATCCAGAGGAGGGCCCAGGAAATGACCACCATCCATATCTGCCCTATGAGGAAAGGCTAAGGGAGTTAGGTCTCTTTTCCCGGGAGAGGAGAAGGCTCTGGAGGAACTCATCACAGTATTACAGTCCTTAAGGTGAAGTTACAAAGGGGATGGAGACTCTCATTACAAGGAAGCCACGTGGAGAAGACAAGGGGCAATGGGTACAAACTGCCTGCCTCAGCCACAGATTTCCTTGCCCATGCAGTTCTATGCTCTAAAAATGCAAAGGTTTTAATTTTATCAGAACACAAAACTGAAAGGCAAACCCCAATAAAGATCAACAAGCAAGACTGAAGGATAGTTTATTCCCTGTGATGCTCCTTCTCAAATAGAGTTATTATTTGGGAAAACATTTCCAGAGCCTCTGGGATAGCGATTTGAGAGTAAGTCCAGACAGCACACTCCTCTGACTGGGGCTGCTGCAGGCTGTGCACAGTGCATTCTCAGGTCACACAGGCACTATGAAATTATCAGCTGGGAGCATCCTTTCTTCTTATTCTTTAGAAGAATATTCTAAGAATTTTCCTATTCTTGTGATTTCTGTGCTGTACTAATTCTTTGTTTAATACCAGCAGCAGGATTATCTGGTTATGCCTGTGCTAGTACTATTTTTAGTGTTGCAGAGAGAAAAATCTTAGTATTGCAATCAGGTTGCAAATTTGTACTTGAAGGTAAGCTGAAGTCCCGCCTTTTTGGCTTAAGATGTCAGATTTAAGTATCTTTGACTACAGGCAAACACTGTTAGTGTTCTATAACTATGGTTCTGCAAATAGTTATAAGCAGCATCAGTAAAACCAAACTCAAAAGACCAGAGATATCCTGTGTGCAAGTGTCCACAGCATGATTGAAACCAGGATGCTCTGAGGTCTGGCAACTTCAGGTGAATGGTGTATCTGCAAAACATAACACTGATAAGTATATGAGGTTGTATAGGCTGTTTAGATACTCCACTCAATAATAAGAGACTTCTTCAATATGGTTAGAAATTTTGCACACTCTGAGTAAGCCATCATCAGCTGACAGTTTCTTTTAATATTTGCAGGAGATGTTGGTTTTATTATTGAGTGACATCTTGTTCATATGTGAATGAACTTGTCAGAAAAGAGAGAGGAATCGTGATGTGGTTGGGAGGCCAGACAAATGGATTGCTGAGACGTGGAGAAGGGGAACACTCTGTGCTGGGTGCATGGTGGGACAAGAAAGACTTAGGACAAGACCCAGAATGACGAGCTAGGATCTCGAGGAGTACGTTTCCCCTGTTGGCTCAGGGCTGAATGCATGTAATGCTGGTGCTTAGAATAGAGGTAAAAACTGGGAGTGAGGTTGCACCAAAGCACAGTTTTGCCCATGTAATGTCTTCATGGTGTAGGGAGGCTGAGGGGTAGACAGGAAAGATGTTGAGCTGAATGGATCACATGTGGTTTTCTTCGAGTTCTGGTGCCTATGATTTCCTCCTGTGTTTCAGAGTGGGTGGGAGGAGAGGCAGGCAATTGTCCCTGGGTCTTTTCTCCATACAAGGCTGAGGTGGCTGCAGTGCACTCCTGGACCTGGATTGTTTGTAATCATAGAATGTTTCAAGTTGGAAGGGATCCCATAAAGATCATAAAGTCCAACTCCCTACTTATTGAACCAAATGACTAAGAGCATCATCAAGACATTCCTTCGTCTCTGACAGGGTTGGTGCTGTGACTGCAGTGCCATGACTGGTTGCCCCAGGAACCTGTTCCAGTGATGACCACCTTCTCCGTGAAAACCTTTGTCCTAATGTCTAAACTAAACCTCCCCTGGTGCAGCTTCATTCCATTTCCTTGTGTCCTGTCACTGGTCACCAGAGAGAGGTGACCCTAACCCTTCCTCTCCCACCTTGAGGAAGTTTTACATTGCTATGAGGTCACCCCTCAGCCTTCCCTTCTCTAGACTGAACAAGCCAAGTGACCTCTGCCACTCCTTGTAAATCTTGTGCTCTAGACATTTCACCATGTTGGTGACCTTTCTCTAATAGCTTTACACTCTTTATATTGAGGCACCCAAAGCTGCACACAGTGCTCCGGGTGGGGTCATACCAATGCAACGTGGAGCAGCACAATTCCTTCCCTCAGCTCGCCACCGATGCTGTGCCTGATGCCCCCTGTGACACAGTTGGCCCTTTTGTCTGCTCAGATCCACTGTTGACTCATGTTCAACTTCCACTGACCCAAAGCCCTAGATCACTTTCTTTGGGGACAGGAGCCTGGGAGTCAGGGAAAGCTCACACGGCTACAAGCATGGAGAGGCAGAAGACACCATGCAGAGGGCTGGTACTACTTTTAAAACAACACTGGAGTGCTCCACCCTCTTGTTAATGTGTCAGAGAGACACTGGCTGCTTTATCCCTCTTTGCAGCATCAGCAGTGGTACATCTCTGGGTACTTGGGCCATGTACTGAAACACGTGGCAAATTACTTGCCTGTGTGGGTTCAAAGAGAGATGTGTGTTCAGCAGCCTAAACTCAGAACAATCAGAAGACAAGCTTTGCATTCCAAGCTGGAGAGCAAAGCAATCATCTCGTATTGTCTAGACTTTGCTCTCTCTGTCATTTTTACGTATTTTGCAGTGATTACATTCATTTCCTCTGTCTTCCTTTCTGCCAAGATCTATCTGCAACTTAGAATCAGTGAAGATAGCCTTTCATATTCATGGTATTAGTCACTGTGAGCATATTTGGAGTGAGCACTTCTGATGCTGCCATCCATTTTCGTTATGGTAAATTAATCCCATTCTGGGAGGGTGATGGAAACTGGGGTTTTTTTGATTTATCTATGCAGATATCATAAATGAAATAAAAAGCCCATGAAGCCAATGTTTTAAAATAATGATTAATCTCATTTTTCTTAGAAGATACATTATCAGACAGATATGATAGAGAAAACCCATTACTTTGGCTCTAAAAATGTATTAATTGAAGGGCTGCGTCACAACAAAAAAATGAAGACAAACTTAGTACAGAGTAATTTTCATTAGAAACACTAGTAGCAAGTGCAGCTCTTGACTAGGTGGACTTAGGGATTAATACTATCCTTTTCAGTTTGCTGATGTTGATGGGATTTTAAATTGCTTTTGACAAATTTGAGGAATACTGCCTGTATTAGCAAGCTGTCTGTGGGCAGGTGAAGGAGAGTGCTTAGATAATGGTGAAACCTTCTAAAATGAGGAAGGGCTGAAAGGTGGACTTGAATCAAAACCTCTGGATTCCTCATGCTTCCTCAGCTAAAGGAAAAAGTATCTTATCTGAAAGTATTGAGTTGTGCTTTTCTTTTGCCTTGGGCTGAAGATCAAAGCCTTGGTCTCAAACACCACTTTCCAGTGTAGGGAATAAGGAAAGTTTACCTTAAAGATTTTACTGTCTTAGGGTTTGGGCACTAATTTATCAAGCAGACAGAATCTTTGGTATAGGCAGGAGCATGGTGGTTGTTGATGTTTGAGAGAGCAATGAGCCACCATACAGGTGCTATGGAGCTTGCAGTTCAACTGCATGCACACCTCTCCCCAAATGTGTCATGTGTACAGCCATTTCCTTGAGCTGCGAATCTGGGAATTGGTCTGGATTTGCTCATGTAATGGATCCATATGTTGCTCTCTGAGCAGGTAGTTCGCTTTCTTCTTCCAGCTGTTGTGAAATCCCTGTGTGGTGTGAGGCTTGGGAAGTTGTTCTTGTTTGAGGGGTGCTTTGGGTCACCAGAGCAAGGCACCCATCTCAGCACTTGCTTCACACCCCAAGTTTCTGCCGGGCCTGACTCTGACAGAATTGCACAACAGCTGCCCCTTTACATCCATGTGAGGCAACCAGACCCCTAAAGCTCTGGCTGGTGATGAAGGGTAGGCAAGACTTTATCTGCAGATCCCTGCCATGATATGCACAGATCGGCTGTTCTTCATCCTCCCCAGCAGTGCCACGGCTTTACCCCAGCTGGGCTCGGTGCCCCCATCCCGGGCCCAGCTCAACCCAGTGCCCTCCAGCCCGTCTAGGGTGCTGAGCTGCCCTGCTCCATCCTGCCTGCAGATGGGGACTGAAAGCTACGATTGGAAGGCACAGATGCTCGGAGTGCTGCTGCTCACTTCCAGAAGGCAATTACTCATCCTCTGCAAGCGGGCTCTGCCTCCTCCTGAGATCAGCATTTCATGGAGTGGGGCACGCAGTGTTTAAAGAGCAGCAATCCTCCCCCTTGAGCTGCCTTCCCAGGTTCTCTGCTGAGAAACAGGAGCCCAAGGACCAGTGATGGATACAATTTATTGGTGCAGACTGCTGTAAGAAATTGGCTCAAATGTATGGGACTGCATACAAATACACACACACATACAGGCTTTTAGCATGCAAACAGAAAATGCTGGAGAAACAAAACCATGGCCAAAGTGTCTTTAATATTGCCTATTCTAGGGCACAAAGCAGCAGGGAAGGGCAGCTCGGCAAGCCTGCTTTTCGTGCTGTGTGAAGGGGTTGTTTGGACTGCAGATGATCCAACTTGCAGTTGTTGCACTGATAATCAGAGGTGGCTTCTGTGCAACACGCTTCCAAGCAGGAGGTATAGTGCCCTGTGCTTATCCATATTCCCAGGCCAGCTCAGCTCTGGGGACAACAGGGTAGAGCAAATCTAGGTATTTGTATTTGAGAACACACTGAAATCCTGCATGATATGTAAGAATTACTCCTCATTTTGGAGAGAGCCAAGCAGGGGACTTGTCACCAGGTCTCTGGCTTTTATGTGCCTCCTAAAAGTGTTGAAGAGCTCAAGTAGCCCGGTACTCTGCTGGGGATATTTCCCCTGCACTGGAATAAACTGGGCATTACAGCCCATTTCTCTTCCAGGTTTATGTGAAATTCTGTCCACCTTGAGTATATGTTTAATTTCAGTGGAACCAATCTTTCATTTTTATTTCACAGGGACTTTGATCTGATTTATATGATTAGGAGTTTTATAAAACTTATTCTTGTAAGGACATATTTGTTCTCATTTTAGGAGCTTCCTAAGTGTGGAGGGACAGACACACCCATAAACTATGCCTCTAAGATGAAGGTGGTTTTGTGGCTGTAAGCAGTAATATCGATAAACAGGGAGAAAACTCTGACAGCCTTATGCTGCCTTGCATTCTACTATAAAGATCTTCGAGAGCAAAAACATGAACAGGAACATGCCCAGAAAAACATGAACACCTCAAATTTAACACCCCAGTACAATGTCCATGTGGGGAGGGAAGTATGTGAAGGAGATTAATGCCACTCTGAGTTGTATTCTGTCTTGAACTCACCCTTAAGTTTTCCTCCTCCCACATTTGGACTGAAGGCTTAAATACACTGCCTGTTTATACCTGCAGAGTTTTGGTATATAGGTAATTAAAAAAAAAATCTATGCATACAGGTGAGGTGTTTTTTGCATTGATGTTAAAGAAGACTATAGAAAAAGCAACATTGGACCTGTGTCTCAGCTCCCATGAAGAGCTGCTGCAGGACAGCAGTGTCAGGATGCTGGTGCTGCATCCCTCCCTTTCCTTAGCAGGGCAGAAACCCCACAGTTATCATTGATTCTCTCAGGTTTGAGAGTCTTGGCTTTACTGAGCACCCCTATGTGCTTTCCTTGCAAGGTGCAGGTCTCTGAACTCTGGTGGTGTCAAACATTCTTGTCCCAGGGGAATGGCACCACAGAAGAGCCCTGCTGGGGCACAGGCTGCCACAGCTCATCCCACAGTCATGCTTGTGAACATCGATCTTGCCTCAAAGTCTCTTTGTTTCCTTCCTGTCTCCTTGGGGCCTCTTAGTTCCCACCGGCATCACTCATGCTGGGCTTCACAAGTGTTACAATGGCTTTTGTTAAATATTGAAACCTTTTGCAACACTTTTTGTTATGTTTTACAGGTTTCCGAGAGACTGAATTTCTGAAGTATTTTTTGCTGAACAGCCCTAACTTCAAGTTCCAGCTGTCTTTCCAACTTGTAGTCCCACTGCACCAGCAGTTGCAGCCTTTGATCATCAAAATTTCTATTATGCTACTTGATTAAAGGTATTCAGATCTCCAGGTGAGAGCAGACAGAGATTTACATTTGAAGTAATTTATTAACCTGCTGTAATTTAAGGTCATGCTAGTTTCAGAATATTGTTAGTCCTTAATTTCTGTCTCTCTTTGTGCTATCCAGTAATAGGCAACTAACATTGTTTAATTGAAAGGCTTCTTACTTCCTTGGAGGAAATATTAGAAGGAAAATTCTAAGGAAACAAGAATGCTATACTCAGTAAGGGAATAGGAAAAGAAAAGTACTTTTGAATTCCTGTTTTCAAAATCCCTACACTACAAATCCCACTGGTTAAGGTACCACCTAGGTAAGAAATAAAAAATTGCCTCCAGGGTGCCCCAGCTTGTGCTGTACCCTTCATGTCACTCAGTAGCAATGGAGTGTCTAAGTGAGCTGTGAATGGTGAAAATAGATTGTAACTACAGTCATTGCTTTCTAGTGCTACAGTCTCCTTTTTCTTATGATATGAAAAACCCTAGATGGGCTAATTCTGGAATCAACAAACACAGTTCAGTGTGCATATCATGACCATAATATCCTACTCTTCTGCTTTGTGGTACTGCGGGGATACCAGTTATAATCACTTTATGTTAAACAGCTGTGTCATCCCACCCTTAAGGGGGAGGGAGCACCCAAGGCTCGTAAATGCTCACGGTCAAAGGAACAACAGAACTCAGAGGGTCTGCAAAAACTCACAAAGTTTTATTATTAAATTACACACTGAGCATGGAAATTGGTATGTGAGTCCCTAACCTACTATATAAGCACATAGCAGTGGGTTTTGGGTAATGAGAAGGGGGAGGGGAGGG
>WBMV01001499.1:0-59717 GCA_013396655.1 Campylorhamphus procurvoides
TTCTATTAAGGTCTCAGAGTTTTCTTCCCATCCCAAATCATGTCCCACTACCAGATGGATTTGGATCAGTTATAGAAAGGATATACATCCCAAAATCTTGGTTTTTCAAAGGAAACTTTCAGTTGGCACCAACTCTTCTTTTCCTTTCAGTCCCACAAAAGCCTTCACTTTGGGTTAACCCAAAACGAAGGACCTTGAAGTGCCAGAGAGTGAAAACATCAGATATTTGGGCCAGTTTCTCCAGGCTGGCTCATCTTTTTTTCCCACCCCAAATCCCAGGTCTCCAAACCCAAATGTGCTTCACTTGGAACTGGGTCTGGTTCTGGGCCCTGCTGATGGTTTGAAGCTGTGACACCTCTGTCACTTACATTTTTTATCTCTGTAATCATGAAGGTCTAATCACTAGTCTGGTTATCATTAAAGGGGTGTNGAAACTTTCAGTTGGCACCAACTATTCTTTTCCTTTCAGTCCCACAAAAGCCTTCACTTTGGGTTAACCCAAAACAAAGGACCTTGAAGTGCCAGAGAGTGAAAACATCAGATATTTGGGTCAGTTTCTCCAGGCTGGCTCATCTTTTTTTCCCATCCCAAATCCCAGGTCTCCAAACCCAAATGTGCCTCACCTGGAACTGGGTCTGGTTCTGGGCCCTGCTGATGGTTTGGAGCTGTGACACCTCTGTCACATTTTTTACCTCTGCAATCACAAAGGTTTAATCACTGGTCTGGTTATCATTAAAGGGGTGTAAACACACCTTCCCCAAGGTGACCTATTCCCCTGCCTCTCCTGGCCCCATCCTGGCAGCAGGAAGCACCTCCTGCCACTGGAAATGTGCCCAAGAGCCAATGGGTGCCACCCTAAAACCAGGGTTTGGGGTCTTGCTCTTCGCTGAGTCTTTCTTTACAAGTTTTGGAGCTTCAGGAAGCACAGAGGACCACAGAGGCATGGGATGGTTTGAAGGAATGGAATGGAATNACAAGCCGAGGTCTCACCTCCACCCCAACACGACGCCCAACGTGTTGCCCAACGCACCCAACGCTCAACCCCAGATTCCAATTCCTCTCGCCGCTCCTTGGGAAGGCCCCCCAGCCCTGGCAGGGCTCTTTGGGACATCCATCAGCTGGTGTCAACCTCCCTTCGTGTCTCAGCCTTGCCCTGGGAGCCCCACGATGATGTCAGGGAGAGGTTGGCCCGTTGGGCAGCCAAGGATCTGTCACCGGCGCTGCCAGAACTAACAACAAAGACAAATGAGCCCATCACCCTAAATGGCTCTTAATGGGCTGCAGGAGGCTTTGGGGCCGCGCTGGCCTGGGCACCACATGTGAATTCTTCACTAATCGCTCCAAATTGGTCCAATTTGTTGGGAGAGCTGTGAAGGAACTCGTGCACCAGCGGCCGGTGGAGTTTTCACGTCACCGGGACCTGCATGGAAATAATTTTGCACTCGTGTGGGTGTTTCCTGGGGCTCCGGCAAAAAGGGGGGGTGGGAAAGACAAGCAGAGAGGGGGAAACGGGAGCTTTCAGCTCAACAACTGGGGCTTTTCATCATTTTTCACTTAATGCTCCTTGTCTTGAGGAGGGAAAGGACGGACGAGGATCTAAAGAGGTTGGATGTGAATGGATGGGACAGCGAGGCTCCAGGTGAGGGTCAACAACAGCCTTGATCCAGCACTGGAAACACCCCGAGGAGGAGACCCTGCCCATGGGAGCTCCATGGGATGGGGAGGATGAGGTGAAACTGTGAAAAAAAAGGGAATTTTGGGGGGAAAGAGCCTTGAGGAAAAGCTTCCATGGGAGGCAGGATGTCCAGGAGGGACAGTGATGCAGGGAGTGGATTCCTGCTGCATCTCCTGAGTCTCTCCACCTCTGGAAGCTCCAGCTCTTGGAGACACTTGTTGAGAGGAGAATTTCTCTTTCTGGCACCAGCNACCTCACAGGACCGTGCCTAGGACAGGTTTTCTCACTTGGCCATGTCTCCCACAGACCCACTGGCCCTCAGGGACTTCGGGCTCCAACGTTGGCTCTCCATCCAACCCTCCATGTGCACCAGGGCACAGGGAGCACAAGGGGAGCAGCTCATCCCCATCCNTCCAATTTGTTGGGAGAGCTGTGAAGGAACTCGTGCACCAGCGGCCGGTGGAGTTTTCACGTCACCGGGACCTGCATGGAAATAATTTTGCACTCGTGTGGGTGTTTCCTGGGGCTCCGGCAAAAAGGGGGGGTGGGAAAGACAAGCAGAGAGGGGGAAACGGGAGCTTTCAGCTCAACAACTGGGGCTTTTCATCATTTTTCACTTAATGCTGCTTGTCTTGAGGAGGGAAAGAAAGGATGAGGATCTAAAGAGGTTGGATGTGAATGGATGGGACAGCGAGGCTCCAGGTGAGGGTCAACAACAGCCTTGATCCAGCACTGGAAACACCCCGAGGAGGAGACCCTGCCCATGGGAGCTCCATGGGATGGGGAGGATGAGGTGAAACTGTGAAAAAAAAGGGAATTTTGGGGGGAAAGAGCCTTGAGGAAAAGCTTCCATGGGAGGCAGGATGTCCAGGAGGGACAGTGATGCAGGGAGTGGATTCCTGCTGCATCTCCTGAGTCTCTCCACCTCTGGAAGCTCCAGCTCTTGGAGACACTTGTTGAGAGGAGAATTTCTCTTTCTGGCACCAGCAAAGCTTGGAGCTGAGCCTTGTCCCCTACCGAGAACACACCCAAAAGATGCGGGGCTTTAAAAGCTCTTATTTTGGGGAGAAGCTTTCGAACGCCTAATACTGAAACCCGAGAAATGCGAGTTCCCATCTGTGGCCGGGCGGTGGAGGAAGGCTGGGCCAAACCCTCTGCAAAACATGGACAATCCCCCCCTTTGGCCCATGGAAAGGCAGGGGAGCAGCAGGAAAAGCGGATCCCAGAGCACCCATCTGGCCCAGCAGGGAGATTAAGTCACACCTGCAGCCTGAATGGCACTGGCGAGATAACAACCAGCTTCCTGCACCCTTTATTCAAAATTAAGCTACTTAACCCCCTTTTTAAAGGCTGGGCTGCCGCCCCCTCCCCAGCCCCCCTGGGACCATCCCCGTGTCACACCCGCTATTGAAAAGCCCCATTGTTCTGCCCCTACCTTGCCTTCACCTCTCTCCTGTGATCAGATGTTATGGCTCTAATTATCTTGCTCCCTGCCTTCTGGACTATCGAGACATTCAATCAGAGGTCACCTGGGTCATCTTTCATTGGGAAGAAGAGACGTCACCGGGAAGGTAAAGTTTCGGAGCATCCTTTGATGCTGAGCTGGCAGGAATTACAGTCCAGCTCTCCCGGGATATTCACCTCTCGCCGCTGCTCTGAGGCACTGAAAGGTCTCTCTCTTGGGCTATTTTTTGAATTATTTATTCACTTTCTTGTTAATTACCCCACTGTTGAAGACTCTGGAAGTCCCACCAGAAAAGAGTGGCCTCTTGGAAAATAATTGTCACCTCCCTGGCCAAGCCAGGGCTGGGCAGAGGTGTCAGTGCAGGTCCACGTTACACCTTGTGTCCTCCTTGGCAGGCACATGGTGGGATTTTGGGGTGTCCTGCACAGGGCCAGGAGCTGGACTGGATGATCCCAGTGGGTCCTTTCCAACCTGGAGTTTTCTAGGATTTTATAACTCCAGTTTGGGTCTTTTCAACTTGATGGGGAAGGATCTGCTTCGTTCAAAGGTCTCCTGGGAGGAGGTCACCATTCCTGTGCTCCATTCTGGAAAAGCCATCACAGGCAACTCAAGTGAGGTCTGAAGACTCTGTTGGAGGCGTCTCACTGTGCCCATCCAGAGCTTTTAAGCGGAAAAAGGCTCAAGAGCAGCCAAACTGGGAAGGAAACATCCATAAGAGTTGAGTTCAATGGGATCTCAGAGCTTTGCTTCATCAGGGAGCTCATTTAAAGACTCTCCAAGGCTGAAAATCCTCCTGGGGGGTGACCTGCAGTGACTGTC
This sequence comes from Campylorhamphus procurvoides, assembly GCA_013396655.1. Lineage (NCBI taxonomy): Eukaryota > Metazoa > Chordata > Aves > Passeriformes > Dendrocolaptidae > Campylorhamphus > Campylorhamphus procurvoides. Next base: position 3,960 of record WBMV01001499.1, read on the forward strand.
CCTGGGCACTCTGCAGGGAGGGGCTGTGGCTCTTCCTGCCCAACATCCTCGTCCCAAAAATCCCAGACAGGGGAAGGAAGCAGCCAAATCACTTCAGCTTGGATGGTTTCTCCTCCTTGCAGCTGATGAGACCCAGGACAGAGGTGTCCTCAGTGCAGGTGTCATGTCCTGTCTCATTGCATGGGGAAAGAGGTTCCAGCCCAGCTCCAGCCTGGAGGACTCACAGTGTGAAGGGAAGGACACTCTGGATTTGCTGCCTCATCCCTCCTGAGGCTTCCAGGGACTGGAGCTTGAAGAACTTCCCCATCCAAGTGGAGTTTGAGGCTCGTGGCTGGGGCAGAAATCACTGCCTGGACTCAGACCCACCACACACCCTGTGGGACAAGGTCCTTCCTACTTGGTACCTTCTTCTTGGCCAGTTTTTCTTCCTCTCCTTCCACTCTCATCTTCCTGCTCCTTTGAAATCCACAGCTTTATGGAGGTGCCAAGGTTAGGCATGTGCCCTGTCAGGCTTCCCTCTATTGTCTCCTTTTCTCTCATAAGATAAGCTTCTTCCACCTTGAACAGGAGAGAAAAAGAAAGAGCCAGGAGAGAAAAGAAAGAATAAACCCAAAAATGTCCTGGAGGGGTTTGGTTTTGACCCACTAATCTTGCAAAAAACTGCTCAGACATTAAAACTGGAGAGTTACCTGGAAAAGCCTCTCCAGGTGATGTGTTTCCCTCAGTGCTGGCATTTTAATTCAGAAAACACCGATTTCAAGAGAATTTTTGAATTCAAAAAATGGGAAACACTTACTAAACCCTCAGTGTTTCTGCTTCTGGGCACTGCACTGAGGCAGCACAAGTGAATCCCAAAAGGCAACGCAGACAATAAAGAGGATTAAGGAAACACAACCTATGAGGAAAGATTCGACGCGTCCTCACACCAGAAACTGCCATTTAGCCTTGGGCAGAGAGGCTGCAAAGGGCTGTTTTGGTAAGAAAGGAAGGAATTGGGTCCACTGTGGAAAATGGGGTGGACTGACGTGGCCCAGGCTCACCAAGAAAGGGCAGAAGTGGGACAGAGCAGCCCTGGGTGAACCTATGGACCCCAAAAGGAGTAGAGAAGGAGGCCAAGGCTGTCCCATCAGAGAGATAAGTGGTCCCCAGGCTTCCTCTGGCATTTAGAGGATGAAAAGTGGGATGAGTCCCCCTTTAAAGGTGTCCTTTTCCATCCAGAAGCTGCACTCCTGATCCAGTCACCTCTGTGATGAAAAGCAGGTGGCAACGAACCCGTGGCGTAAAAATCCAGATCCACAACGAGGTGTTTCCCCTCCTCTTTCCCAATTCCTTGGCTCAGGGGAGCTTTCCAGCTGTTGCACCAAAGGGATGCAAGACCCAGTAAGGGGATATGAGGGGGGCTCAGGTGGGAACCATCCTGGATGTGCTGGGGATGCTCAGACCCCTTCTGGGTGTGTTTGGGATGCTCAGACCCATCCTGGGTGTGTTTGGGATGCTCAGACCCATCCCGGGTGTGTTTGGGATGCTCAGAACCATCCTGGGTGTGCTGGGGATGTTCAGACCCATCCTGGGTGTGCTGGGGATTCTCAGACCCATCCTGGGCGTGCTGGGGATGTTCAGACCCATCCCAGGAGTGCTGCGGATGCTCAGACCCATCCTGGGTGTGTTTGGGATGCTCAGACCCATCCCGGGTGTGTTTGGGATGCTCAGACCCATCCTGGGTGTGTTTGGGATGCTCAGACCCATCCTGGGTGTGCTGGGGATGTTCAGACCCATCCTGGATGTGTTTGGGATGCTCAGACCCATCCCGGGTGTGTTTGGGATGCTCAGACCCATTCTGGGTGTGCTGGGGGTGCTCAGACCCATCCTGGGTGTGCTGGGGGTGCTCAGACCCATCCTGGGTGTGCTGGGGATGTTCAGACCCATCCTGGCTGTGTTTGGGATGCTCAGACCCAGCCTGGACACCCCAATCCCGGGAGAGGATCATGCTGGAATTCTGCACAGACTGAAGGAGACACCCCCTCAAGTCCCTGTGCCAGCGCAAAGAATTGTGGAAATTTTCAAGGAGAAGCCACAGGTACTTAAAAAAAGCACCAAATCTCGATGTTAATAAGCCTGGAAAGGGAGAAGAGACAGACTTAATCTGATTGTGTGGGAGAACATAATCACGAGGGACTTGGCGCCAGGAGATCGATCCCAACCGTGGCTGCAGGGGCCAGGATTTTGGAGCGAGCTGGAAACCCTGTGGCTTCCTACAGCTCCTGTTGATTTTGGGGGGACGGGGGGAGCAAAGGGAGGGTGGGAAGCGATCCAGGCCGTGGGGCTGGGGGAAGGAAAAGCCTCCTGCGCCTTTAATTTCGGCAGCCCAGGTTTTAGAAATGCAGCTTTGCTTGGAATGCTGCTGAGTGTGTAGCCCTGGGACAAGTGCGATCCCTTTGATTTGGCAGACTGGAGCCTCTGCAGGTTGCTTGGTGGGTGTATTTCATAAGAAAACAGAGGAGGCAGCAGTCCTGCCCTGGAACAGCCTGCAGACATTCTGGCCAAAGCAACAGCCAAGAAAGGCACCGCCTGGAAGAGTGGAGTTTCAAGAAAGCCTTCTCTGCTCGGGATGTTTGCCCAGCTTGCAGAAAGCTTGGCTGCAGTCTGGTTTCTCCATTCAAGGCAGAGGCTGAAAGGTTCCTGCAGGTAATTACACGGATTCTGCCTCCCTGCCCCCTCTCCTGCACCCGAGAGGACATGGAGAGGGAAAGGCGCTCCTTGTGGGAATTGCAGTTGGGATTGGCAGCACGGAGCCCCAGCTCCACCACGAGGAGCCAGGCTGGTACAGGTGTGCCACCCAAAGCCCCATCCCTGGGGTCCATCTGGGCAGGCTCCAAAAGGGTTTTGACAAAAACCCCTGGGAGAACCTTAAATCCAGGTCCTGAGATGGATAAATACAAGAAGTGGGATTTTCGGATTGGGATGGGGTTGGGGAGCAGGATCTCATCCAGAGTCCAACCCAACACCACAGAGGGATTCTGGGGGTCTTTTGGCTTTTCACAGAATCACAGAATGTCCCGAGTTGGAATCACCCAGAAGGATGAGGACCGAGTTCCCTTTGGTGCAGGCCATGGATTTAGGAAGGAAGCACCACCAGCCCCGTGTCACATGAGGGTGTAAATTCACGTGTTGTGATCCAGTGCCAGGCCAATTCTCCCCGGCTGCTGAGGATTAACAACATGCCCTTGGGGTGACTCAGCCTTCCTCAGAACCCTTAATCCCTGTTGCTCCCCAGCCCCGCTGGACTGAGGCGCATCCTCAGGAACCCAAAGGAGACGAGTCTGTGCTCGGTGTGTGTCCCAACACGCCTGTGATTCCCTCTTGTCCCCAAGAAATGCTCAGTGTTGGGCACTGTGGAGCGGGCTGGGCAATGGGAAGCAGTGGAGGATGTTCATGTTGGGATGCAGGGGGTGATGGACCATCCCACCCCACCCCACACTCATTTCCCAGGGTGGATGGAGGTCTGAGCTCAGCACGGTGCAAATGCAGGTGTGTGTCCCTCTCCAGTGGGTTCCTGTCCAAGTAAATCGGGCTGGAAGCAGAGCTGAAACCAAACACCATCTGCCAACACCTGAAAAAGCTGGGAAAGTTTGAGGCCAGCTCCAGAATCAAAGACTTGGCCCAAAATACGGCAACGCTCATGGAAAGACTCCCATGGACTGGCCTGGATTTTCCATGAGGTCTGCAGAGCTGGGGCTGAGTGAGGCATCACTTTGGCTCTCTCACAGCCCAGGAAGGTTCCTTGGCTCCCAGTCCTGCCTTTCCACTCTCCCCAGCTTGGCAGCCCCTGGATTGGGATGTGCTCCCTGTGCACCTGTGACCTGACACCCGTGTCACCCCGGGGACTGATCCTGCTTCAGCCAGAGGGGTCAGGAATTTCTGCCCCTGGAGGAAGTCCTGGGCACGTTCTGGGGCCTGCAGGGGTTGCTGTGGGGTGGGAGACATTCCAGGCACCCACCACTTCCCCTGGGTGACCAATGGTCGCTGTTCATCATTGCCTTGGCTCATCTGGGCATGGAAATGGCCAAGGGAAGATTGGGTTGGGATGAGATCAGGACAAAAAGAGCCAGGTGGGGTCTCAAGGGCTGTGAATTGTCCTAGGAAAGGATTTGGAGGTGTCACCAAGCTGGGACTGCTCCTGCCAGCTCCTTGCCATGTCCCATGGCACATCCTCCACCAGCAGTGCACAGAGCTGGGGTGTTACAGGTCTTGAGGGGGTCAGAGAAGCCCCACAGCAGCTGCTGCTGCTCGTGTGGAGCTTCTCCTGCCAAAAATAACTGCAGCCAGCTGTAGGTAAGCTGGAATCAAAGGGAAAAGCTTGAATCAGCCATGGCCAAGGCTGTCCTGATGGTCTCCCAGGAGCAGATGGACTGAGGACATCACTGTCCTCTGGCTCATCCAGGTGTGCTGGTGCCCCAACCCGGTCCCACATGAAGGTTTCCACACTGTGCAGTGAAATTCCTGCTAAAACCTTCTCCCTGTTCCCCTCCAGACCTGAGAAAATCCAGGAATCTCAGGGCTGGGGGTGCCTGAGTGTGGCCAGGGAACAGGCTGGGGGAAGGGAGGAGTCAGGGAACGTGTTTTACAAGAGGGTTACACAACTCTGCACCTGGGACAAAGGGTTCTGCCTCCCCCACGGGTCCCCCAGGGTTGGGGTAAGGAGAAGGAGACCTGCACACTGGGGGTTTGGCCTTTCCTGGCTATAATGACCCATTAAATTTGATTTCCAAGGGGGAAATGTTAAGATAGAGGAAGAGGTGGGTGTTTCACAAGGATCAGAACAAACCTAGTGGGTCAGACAGGGAAATAAAGTGCCCACGAGGCACATGGGAAGGGCCTTCTGGGCCACCACATGCAGGTACCTGGAAAAAGCTGCAAAACCCTTTTTCTAAGTGCCCTGACAGGGTTTTGTTCTGACTTGGAGGCTTGGAAATCTCATCACCAGCCACAAGTGACTGCTGTCCAGTCCTTCTCCCTACCCTGCCTTTGGAGAAGCTCAGGAAAAGGGGGGAGGAAGGAGAGAGCCCAACTCACACCCATGTCCAGGGCTCTGCAGGCACATCAATGTGAGGAGGGACAACTCTCTTGGCTGTGCCTGGGCAGCTCCAGAAGTCCCCCAGGCTCTGGTGCAACCAGTTTTCCTCGGAGCTGAGCCCTTCCCATGCTCCTCATCCTGCTGGTAACTTCAGCCCTTTAGCTCATATGACCTCCCCAGTCCCGTTCCCAAAAAACCCACATCTCAGCCCCTCAGATCCTGGCCAGAGGGACAAGGGACCGCAGTGGTGGCTCGGGGAGGGCTTTGATGTTGGTCCCCAGTGGTGACGAACGTCTCGTCGGTGCCACGACGGCGCGGCCGGAGCTGGAGAGGAGCCCGGGCGATGGTGCCACGTTAGCCCAGGCTGTCGTCACCCCCTGCCTGTCCCCTCGTGCCCCACTGGGTGTCCCTGGGGATGTCACCGCCGGGGTTGAGAGGCACCCGGAGCAACGTGACCCCGCTGGGTGACTGAGGCTTCCCGGGGCTGCCGCAACACGACTCATAAATAACAATTACGGGGCTCAGCTGACTGAGGAGTGGCTTGGCTGGAACCACCGTCCCACCCAGCCCGGCGTGGACCTCGCTGATCCCAGTGAACTGGGGCGAGGAGGAGGAGGAGAGAAGAGGAAATCCACTGCAAACCTCCACCTTCTTCCTCCTGTGTAGGAGGGAACGTGCGGAGAGAGTGTCGACGCACGGGCTAATTTTTCTTCTGATACCTGGCCAATTGCTGCTCCTGGGATGAGTTTGGCCCGGTGTTTACATGAATTATTATTATTCATTAAGATTATCTTGTGGTTAAAACACGGGAGAGGGAAGTGAGCGATATGTTCCTGGCTCTGCCACCGACTCTGAGCATGGCCCTGGGCAACTCACTTTCCCCCATTCCTTTCCGGAAATCTGTTTTCAAGTGAACAAACAGCGGCATTGAAATGAGGCAAAATGACACAGATTACGAACATCTGCATAAATACCTGATCGACATCCAAATCCGACGGAGGAGGAACAACAACGCGGCGATCGCCGAGCTCAGCCAGAGCCGCTTTTGTTTCTTTTATTTGCCAATATATTTGTGAAGAGGGCTGGGTTGAGATGTTGAGGCAATTGCTGGGGGCCTCAGTTTTCATCTCCTTCGTATCCTGTCAGGGAGAAAAGCAACAGGATACTTGCAAAGTAGAAGTTTTCCAATCCAGAAGTCAGGAAAAGAGGGGGAAATGCACTCAAGCAGCGAAGAGGGAAAAGCCTTGCAAAGAAAGGAGAGGGGGCGATGAAATTCCAGATTTCTTGATGTGGTCTGGCCACTTCACACCATCCACGTGGCTCTGTGAGCTCCTGTTGAATCGCAGTTTGGGGGAAACTCTCCCATCCCTCTCCAGCCTCCCTGTCCTCATGTGACAGCCATGGGAACAGGGCTGTGCTCCAGCCTGGGAGAGAGAAAAGGGATCCCAGCTGGCTCCTGGATGGGCTTCCCTGCTCCGAGCAGAGCTCAGGCCCTGCTGCTCCAGGGGGGGGTGAAAGGAGCTTCTTTCTGCCCAAATCTGACAACTCTGACATCAAAAAAAAAAAGCCTCAGTTGCCTTTGAAAGAAGTAAAAGAGAATCAAACCGAGTTATTTTAATTGACTCTCCCCGAGGGGAGGGAGGAGAAATGATGCAATTCTAGGAGGGAGGGGGGGAGAGGGGCAGGAGCACAAACTGGATCCAGTTTTGGGAACCAAATGGTTGGGAAGGTCCTCAGAGCTCCTTGTGCAGGGGCTGAGCACAGCTCTGGGAGGAGGGTGCTGCAACCTCCCCCCCCATGATTTATGGACAGCCCTCCAAAGGCCCTGCTCTGCTTTCAGCACATTTCCTCGCTCAGCCGGGGCATCCTTTAATTATCCTGTTTGTAAATTTGCAATTAATTAATTAGCCCTGAAAGGGCTTAGAAAATGTAAGTGTGGCTGAGTATTGTTAGTGTCGAGTTCAATTATTATCATTAAATATTTATCTAGCATTGTAACCAGTGGCTGGTGTTTTAGAGAGATTAAGGGAGATACCGTTCCTGCCTGGAAGGGCTTGTCATCCAAATGAGGCAGAGGGAGAGCAGGGAGATTGACAAAGGAAAAGGGCCGAGATGGAAAGGATTGAGACACCATAAATAAAGATAATTGTGAGTCATATTGTAAGCAAACACCTCCAAGCAGGAGGGGAAGAGCAGCAGCAGCAGCAGCAGAACAGGGACCCAGGTGGGGCAGGGCTGCTTTGAGGAGTTTTGGATCCCTGGCACTGCCTTTTTGCAGGATAATCCTGGACGTGGAGAACACTCAGGGCAGCACCTTCTGCCCCAAACTGCCTGCAGGAAAGTGCAGAGCCCCAAATCCTCTCCCAGCCCTTGGCTCAGCACAGGAGGGAGCACCTGGATGGTTCCCCCGGCTTGTGGAGCAAGGGGGATGTTGAGGCTGTGCAGAATTCCATGAGGAGCAGAAGGACACAATTCCTTCTGGCACTTTCAGGGAAGGGCAGATTCGTCCCCACGGAGCGAGAGGAACTTGCCAGCCCTTCCCTCTGCTCCACACACCTCCAATCCCCTTCCCTCTGCTCCAACCTCCCATCTCCTTCCCTCTGCTCCAACCTCCCATCCCATTCCCTCCTCCCTGGCCCCGCTCCAAGCACAGTTGGGATCTCGGGGCAGGAGGAAAGCGGCTCTTTTGAACCCCAACCCAGCCGGGGGTTGGTTTGGCAATGGGAATGCCCACCGAGGGTGGGGCACCTCCCTCCCCTGCCCACCTGGTGCTGTGTCCCTGTGTCCCTGGGAGCGTGGGGAACACTCCCTGGGTGACAGGCTGCCTCCGGGACGTTCCTTGCCCAACGAGCCTGTGGTGAATGGAAAACAAACAAGGAGCCCGTGCTCCTCATTGCACCTTAGGAGGTGACATGGTTATAAAAATACAGGGGAGCAAATCTGCCAAGGAGGCAATGGGAGGGAGGGAGCAGCAGAGGAGCTGGTTTCCTCCACGTGTTTGCTCCTTGGCCTTGTGCAAATTTGGGGTTTCTCTTGGTTTAGAATCAGAAAATAACAGCTCTGCTGCTCTGGGCACGGAGAGATGCTCCAGGTGGGTCCTGTCCCCATCCCCTCTCGGTGGTACCTCAGGAATCACACAGGTCTGTCCTGTGTCCACTCACAAAATCTGTAACTGGGGCTTAAGAAACAAAGGAGCACATACTGGTTTGGGTTAGAAGGGACCTTAAAGCTCCTCCAGTGCCAGGGGCAGGGACACCTTCCACCAGCCCAGCCTGGCCTTGGACACTCCCAGGGATCCAGGGGCAGCCACAGCTTCTCTGCCCAACCTGTGCCAGGGCCTGCCCACCCTCCCAGGCCAACATTTCTTCCTTATATCTAGTCTGAATCTCCCCTCTTTTAATTCAGAATCATTCCCCCTTGTCCTGTCCCTCCATCTCTTGTCTCAAGTCCCTCTTCAGCTCTCTTAAAGCCCCTTTAGGAACTGGAACATTCTCTCCCCCAGCTCTGCCTGTCAAGCCTCTAGTGATTTATTCCCCAGAGGAAGGGATTTTCCCAGCCTTGGCAGTTTCTGTCCATGTGGGATAAAGAGAGCTGAGTGGAAAATAATCCTCAATTTTCTGGTCTTTGCTCCAGATATTGGTATTAAACTACCTGGAGCGCTGAGAAATAGTCCAGAGTGATAAGCAACGTTTAGATAAATTGGGTTATAATAAGCCTTAATGGTTATCTGGTGCTCCATAATGCCAAAGAACTAATCAAACATTAATTAATGCTTATAATGGCCATCTCAGCATTATCTTCTCTGGGGAGATGGGGAAGCTGACAGTGCCTTGCCCAAGGCAGAAGCAGCAGGGGCAGGATTTGTGCCCTCCAAGCTGGCCCCTGCCCACACCGAGCCCGTTCTGGTCCCTGCCCCGTGCCCACAACGCCGTGACCTGGATTGCTGAGGCACCTCAGGCAGGAGGAACAGGCATGTTGAAATGCAGGGAAGAGGTGTTTACTGGGAGCAGCCTCCACACGGATGCCACACGCTGGGATGTGGCAGCCTGGTCAGAGGTGACACGTGGTGGCCGAGGCGGTTGCTGCCCTGGCTCCGTCCAGCTCAGCCAGCCATCAGATGGAAGGAATGCAGCAGGCAGCCAGTGACCCAGAGTGGGATGAACCCTCTGGATGCAGGGACAGAAGGGAAAAAAAACCCTCAAAATGGGCAAAGCAGGCTCTCCAAATCTGCTGCCAGGCTTTTCTCGTGCCCACACGAGGAGCAGAGGACGGCGTTGCCTTAAATACCTTCTGGGGGAGATCCAAATCCCTAAAAACCAACAGCCTGCAGAGGCTCCACGGGGTTGGATTTTGTTTCCCCAGAGCTGGCCCAGGATTCCAGTGGGCTAAGACATGGACTAGCTGGCTCCTGGTCCTGAGCCAGCCCCTCTAAAGCCCGTTCAGGTCCATCCCCATCCTGCTGCAGCCCCAGCAGTGACTAAACTTGACATTGCCACAGAGAGGGAACGTGAGCCCACAGATCCCAGCTGTGTCCCTGCGGTTTTCTCTCCCCACCAGGCCTGTCGACATGGAGCCACTCCGGAAAATTAATTCAAATTAATTAAAAGTATGAATTTGAAGTTGATCAGTTAAAGCCCGTTAAAGTCATGATTCAGATTCGAGAATGAAAATGGGTTTAATTTAATCGAGTTCAACACACTCGCAGAGTAAATTAAACCAAACCACATTAAAGCCAGGTTAATTCTCAATAAGCATGTTTAATGTGGTTTAATTTATCCACTTTCAAAGTGAATGCAGATTAACTCTCCTGAATGTCCCCAGGTAGACAAACCCTGCTATAGGAAGCAAAGATGCAATTTGAGTCCACCAGTAAAACCAATCAGGAGTTTTGATCTGGACTGGGACCAAGCCCTGATTTAACAATCTCTCCCAGGTAAATCCACGCTGCAATTCCAGGTTTGGAATACCGTGCAGTGACCAGATACCGACTTCTGGGAAGGATTCAGGATCCCAGGAGGATGCAGGCACCCTCAGGATGTTGGGATAAGCGTGGTGGGCAGCCCTTGGAGCCAGATCCTCCCGCTGGGTGTTGTGCCTGGGGTCCTGTCCGGAGCTGGGAGCATCCCTGCAGGGCCAGCTGAGATGCTGGGATGCCACCTACAGGGACAAGCCAGCTCAGCACGAGGTCCACGGGGCCAGACTCAGCTCCCTGGAATCCGGGGCCAGGCACATCCCAGAGCCTGGCACTGGGATGCTGAGCTGGCTCAGGAGCTCAGACCTTTGTGTGGCTGCTTGAGGAAGGAGCTCTTTGGAAATGATGGATGTGGAGCTCTCCCAGAAATCCAGACCTCAGAGGTATCAGCCAGGCAGCTCTGAGCGCTTCCAAGGGCAGAACAGGCTTCTCCAAGCACATTTTTCCAGTGTGCACCTTTCCCTTCAAAACCCATCCCTTTATCCCACAGGAGCAGAGCACACGATGAGAAAGCTCTCCATGGTTTTCTGATCCAAGAGGAATCAGCCCCTGGTCCCTGTGAGGAAGGTGAGGGACTGAGAGGGCACCAACCCCTCCCCAAATCTCTGTCAGTGGCATCAGAGTGACTGAGGGCTTGGAAAGCCAAGCCTGGGGCTCAGTCCCTTCTCACCCTCAGCTGGGCTGGGTGCCAAGGCTCTTTCTATGCACCCGAGGTTCGCAGCGATTTTGTGCCAGTGTGTACTTAACCCCACACGTAAATAATAGCTCTGCATTCAGGCGGTAATGCCATTAATTGCCCTCACATTACCTTTCCCTTTCAGGCTGCACGGGAGGAATCCCAGCAGGGAAAGGCAGCCGGGTGTCAGGGCAGGATCCCGGCTGGCCCCTGAGCTGCACATTTTTTGTCCTGAGCAGGAAGCCTGGTGAGGTTGGAACCTCACAGATGTTCTCCAGCTCCAGGCTCCTCACCCCAGCTTGGGCTTTGCCTCCCATCCTGTTGGATTGGATGATCTTGGAGGTCTTTTCCGACTTTAATGATCTATGATTGCAGCAGCCCTTCTCACAGGGGCACTGGAGCCCACAGAGATCATGGGTTTCTCTGCACACACAGAGAACTCCTGAGTAATCAGAGGAGAAGATTTTTATCAGGGCTGGTTGGTGGTTCCTGCTGTTGATGTTGTGGCAAAGTGGTTATGAGGGGGTGAGAGGAACAGGAGTGTGATCCCTGATCCCTGCAGATGCTGCTGGAGGGTCCTGTCACCCCCTTGGCTGGCTCTGAGCCCGCAGGATTTGGCAGCTGGACAAGGCTCAGCCTTTTTCCTCAGGGTCTGGGCACCAGGGAAGGGTCTCCTGGCACCCCCTTGGGAGCCCAGGGCCCTGGATGCCCCTCCTGCAGGCTGGGAAGGCAGCGTGGCTTGGGATGTGTCACTGAGCCACACAGAGACACCCACATNTCTGGCCAGGACACACACCTGATCAGGTCCCACCCCAGCACTGAAATCCAGGTGCTGCAAACCCAGCGAGGGCCCAGCAAAGGGAAGGGATGTCCACAGAGGGAGCAAATCCCATTTTGCAGTCAGATGTGCTGTTTCCCCATGCTAAAAACAGTGGTTTGACTTCCCTGCTCCTCTGGATTGCTCTCCCTGCTCCCCACCTCAAGCTGAGCTGGGGACAAAGCAAAGGCCACCAGCTCAGGTGACACCTGGGGTCTAACCCAGCCCTTCCCAGGGCTCCTCTGAACCCAGGACCCCTGTCTGGACCATGCAGGGCTGTTTTTTCCCTTGAGCTCACATTCCCTCCGGGCCTTCCCAGTCCTCCCAGCACAACATCATCTGCTCCACTGCCCTCTGCCAGCACGGACCTGCCCCTGTCAGCTCCAGTTGGGGAGCAGCACCTGCTCTGCTCTTAATGCCTTCTAAGCTCTGCTCCTCCCACCGCCCTGACACAGCCATGGGTGAGGGATTAGGAGAGCTGAGATCTCCTCCCAGCTCCTGTCAGGAGGTGGGTGATGGTGATGGGAGGCACATGCTGCTTTCTGTCCCCATTTCCCTCTGGGATCATGTGCAGGGTTGGGATGTGTCGTGATTCCTCACTCTGCCCAAACCCCAGGAACCCTCCAGCCCTTTAAAGCCACCCAAACCACTTGCTGAGCCTCACCATGGTCATTCCTTGTCCCCTCCCAGCCCCAGCAATCCCAGTGGCCTCGTTGCTCCATGGATCCCACCTTCACCCGCTGGGAGCCCGTCCAGCAGCCCCAGAGCTGTGCCACCAGTGTCCACCCTGGCCCGGGGGACCTGACGTGCTGCTCTTCATTCCAGCGGGATGAAGAGTCCTGCAAGTTTCCATGGCCTGACCTTGCATCACCAGCAGGGAATTCCTCTGGGGGCCCTTTGCTGGGAGCAGCAAATCAATCCCTGGTGGTGGCAACCTCCTCCAGGTCTCATGCCATGCTCACCCGTGTGGTCACACAGAGACTGCCCTTCTCCTGTGCCCAAACCAGCCCTAATCCATGGGCAGCGTGGCATGGAAGGCACCAGTTGTGCCCAGTCAGCACTTGGGAACACAGGGCTTGCCAGCAGTCCCAGCAAACACCCCCTCTGAGCCTCATCTCCCTGGCAATGACATGGAGAAGGTGGCCAAGTCTCCCTCAGACACCAGTTTGGGGCTCCTGCAGCGCTCCCAGCACGGGCTCCTTGGGAGGGCTGTGGTGGGGAGAGGGAGCCTGTGCTGGGCTCCAGGCTGGCTCCAGCGAGGCAGCCGGGGAGGAGAGAGCCAGATGAGCTGCATTCCAGGGCACGAGGTGCCCTGTGAAGTGGGAAGGCCCCGGGCCAGACCGCTCCTAAATCCCGAAGGTGCCAGAGCGGTGTGGGTTGGAAGAACAGGTCGGGGCTGCCACCCCAAAGGGAGAGCGTGGGGACGGTGTTTGTGCTCTGTGGTTGGGAAAGAGGGGAGGGCGTGGGGGGACCAGCGGGACCTCGGATGTCACCTCTGCACCTGAGCCATCCCCTGGCAGTGGGATAAACCTCTGGGATTGGGGAGGGAGGAGGATGAGTGGTGTTTCATGTGTTTGGCTGAGGACACCCATGCTCTGAGCCTGTGGGGAGCACGGGGATGCTGGCATGGGGACACTGGCATGGGGACACTGGCATGGGGACACTGGCATGGGGCTAAGCCTGGCTTAGCTGGTCTGGGTGTATTTATTCCACCTTGGTACCTGCTAACCCACTCCTCTGGCGTTGGGATTGAGGTGACTTCATGCCTGGCAGGCTTGGAGCCTTGGGGTTAGTGCCATGTAGGCATGAAGTTGTGGGGAAATGGGTTTCAGAACCATTGGGGAATGGCCATGTAGACACAAAGTTGGGGGGAAATGGGTTTCAGAACCATTGGGGAAATGGCCATTGAGGCACGAAGTTTGGGGGAAATGAGTTTCAGACAGACTTGAAGGGGTAAGTTTGGTGCCATCAGCTGATCCCTAAAAGCTGAGCTGCCACAGAGTGTCCTGGCTGCCCCATCCCTGGAAGTGTCCAAGGCCAGGTTGGACAGGGTTTGGAGTGATCTGGGCTGGTGGAAGGTGTCCCTGCCCGTGGCAGGGATGGAACTGAATTGGCTTTGAAGTCCTTCCCACCCAAACCATTCCCTGATTCTGCAGGCACCTGGACAAGGATCTCCCTTCGAACCTCTCAAGGATGCACAGACAGACAAAGACCCGGGGATGATAAAACGATCCCTCCTCAAGCCTCAGAGGGAGGATTTAGCTCCTGCTGCGCCTTCCCTGCAGCGGGATGAGCCTCGCCCTCCCCAAAACCACAGGGCCCCGGCACACCCCGGCCCGGCACCCTCCACTCAGCCCCACATAATTGCCCCAGCAGCGAGTCATCCCTCAGCAGCATCCCGACAGCCGCCAGCTCACCGCAGCATCGGGACAGGGCTCGTGTTTCTTCACCAACCAACCTGAAAGCATTTAGTAATAGTAAGAATAAGAAGAAAAAAAATAAAGGCAATCAAATGGGACCTTCCAGCCCAGGCTCTGTGTCCAGAGGGATCCTGGTCCCTCCAGGGTGGTTCTGTTTGAAGGGGGAGCTGATTGCACGAGTCTGGTGGTGCTTTGGTGCAATTCTGGTTGTTTATTGAGCGCTCAGAGGGGCAGCTGCCTCTGCCAGACACTCCCATCTGCTTTGCCAGGTGGGTCAGACCCTCCAAGTGCATCTTCCCTTGTTCCCACCCTTGCCCAGATGAAGACAATCGTCCTTGTCTTTGCTCCATACCCAAGAAGGATGTGAGCAGCTGTGCCTTGAGGCTTCCAGCTCCACAGAGTCATCATGGAATGGTTTGGGTTGGAAGGACCTTAAAGCTCATCCCTGTCATGGGCAGGGACACCTTCCACCAGCCCAGGGTGCTCCAACCTGGCCTTGGACACTTACAGGAACAGGGCAGCCTCAGCTTCTCTGGGCAGCCTCTCTCGAGCCCTGGGATATCCTCCCATTTCAGCTGCCTCTGTCTGAACAGGCAGTAATTCCTTCCATTTTCTTGGAATACAAGATTTCCAGGAGCCTCCTCCACATTTCCACCCATCAGTCCATGTAAGGATTCATCCATTTGCTGGCTGAACAAAAAGGGAAAATACTCTGTGCTGGAGCATAACCTTCACCTAAAGTTACTTTATTGTCTTTTTCACCTTGAAAAAAACCCCAACCCAGATTCATTTGAAACCAAAACACTGCTTTGAACCCCCAAATTTAATTTCATTTCTGATCTTTTTGAAACAAAGCAAACATTTGAACTTCCTCCAGGTTTTCCCTGCTGCCTTCTCCAAACTAAACTGCCAAATTCAATCCAAATTCATGAGTAGTTTTGGGCTCTCTTTTGATCATCGTGCCCTGAAATATCATTCCTGGGGCAGTTGCTTTCACCAAAAAGGCTTTGTTCAGGTCTTGGAAAAACAGCTCTGCCTGTTCCAGCGATCCTGGTGTTTCCAAGAGCATCTCCCAGTGCAACAGGATGGTGCTCCAAGGTCGAGCCCACCATGGATATCCAACAGGGACCATCGTGGCAGTGCCTGGAGCCTTCTCCCAAATCCAGGTGACCTCAGAACACTCCCCTTCCAGGTCTATCCCAACATCTTGGACAACAGGGAGCAACCTGGGCTAGTGGAAGTGTCCCTGCCCAGAGCAGGGGGTGGCACTGGGTGGTTTTTAAGATCCCTTCCAACCCAAACCATTCCCTGATTCCATGATTTCATCTCTACATTCAGCCCAAGCAAAGCACAGCGGATTTGGTGGCTTGGACACTGAATACTGACATTGATGAAAGACCCCACAGATCCAGGGAAGCAGCAGATTGTGCCCAGCTCACCAAGGATCCCACCACCTGGGTTGGATTGCCTCTGGAATGCTGAGATCTCACTATCCAGAGCCACTGAGGGGCTTTCATGGAGAAAATATAACCAAAAATAGTCTCAGAAATGGTGGCAGTGGGAATCTTCGGGCAGCTGGGAGCAGGATGGCCCTGGGGTGTGAGGGATCTGCTCTGGGTACCACAGGGCATGTCCCTAATATCTCAATCCTCTCCTCAGCAGGATGCTGAGGTCACTATTCCATGGAATTCCTTTTTCTTGGAGTATAAACTCATTGGTCCTGCACAGGACACCCTGCCCTGGCTCTGAAGGGACCTACAGGCCAAATTCCAAGCTGAGTTTGGCTGACGTAAATCCATAAGGAAACACAGCACAGAGACTGGGGGGATGTTTTGATCATCCCCATCTCCAGACTGAGGTCTCCTCTCTGGAGATTCTCCCCAGCCATCCACACCAGAGGAACTTAGAGAGTCCCCAAAGATGGGAAGACAAGAACAGGGTGATATTCCCCAGGAAAACCATTCAGGCTTTGGCGTGAAACGGACCCAAAATGTTCCATGAAGCCAAAGAACCCCACTGGGTTTCAGGATGAGGCAGAAAGGAGGAAGATCACCCTCCACCTCATCCTCTCCGGTGCCTCCTAACGAGCCCCGTGCATTGTTTTCCTCCTGGAGCTCTGGTTCAACTTTATCTCTTGCCATGTTTCATTATTCTTATTTCTATGAGGAGAGCGCCCGGGGGCCTCGCCCGGCTCCAGCCCCGCTGTGCACAGACACGCTCCCCGAGCCCAGCCCAGCCCTGCCAGCCTTCCAGCCCGCCACACAAAGGCAAGATTATTATCCCCATCACCCCCACTTGGAGCAGCAGCCCACAAGGACTCAGGGAAGAGCCCAAGGTCACCGAGGGTTTCCACCTCCAGCCCCTGTTCTCTTGCCCTGAGCTAAATTCCCAACTGGCCAAATCTGTCGTGACTTCCTCGCATTGAACGGAGCTCAAAGGAGCTCCTTTGTCCCTGCTCCTCGGTGTGGGGCAGAGCAGAGGGAGCAGCAGGGCTCCTCTTTGTCCAAGCAGCCTGCTAAAGTCACGGAGAGAGGCTTTCCATGAGCTCAGCTCACCCTGGATGGGGGCTCTTTGGGTAACCCTCGTGCCTGTCACTAAATCCTTCATGACCTCGTGCCTGGCACTAAATCCTTCCTGACTCGGTTTCCCTGCCCCCAGAATCACACACTGCTTTGGGTTGGAAGGGACCTCAAAGACCATCCAGGTGCCACTCCCTACCGTGGGCAAGGACATCTTCCACCACCCCAAGCTCAGCTCAGGGACCTGGGATCACATGCAAAGCACAAGCATCGCTTTTGCTGGTGCGGGCACGGGCAGGGGCAGAGCAGGATGAGATCACCCAAGAATGTCCTGGGAAGCAGAGGACTCCTCCGGGATGTCTCCATGCCCGTGAGGAAGGAAGTGGAGGGGGTATAAATCACCAGGGCTTCGCCTTATCAGAGCTCAGGATCTCCGCAGCTGATCCAAGCCCAGACTGCCGTGGGCACCCCGGAGCTTTTCCTCTCACATCCCTTGTTGTTAGAAAGGCAAGTACAGAACAGCACATGCAAACAACACAATTAGGATGGGGTGAGCTAATCAGGGTTTCGGCACCGGGTGGCTTTAACAGGCAGCCATCAGAGCAGTTTCCCTGGCTCCTCTCCCCGTGGAATTGTTTGCTCCAGGAGTTCTCAGCACCTCTCACCAGCCAGGCCACCTATCGAGGTCCTCCCCGGCACCAAGGAATGAAAACATCGCTCCAGACGCCGTCTGCACCCTCTGCCTGGATCCCCTTATCTCGCCTCCGAGTCTGGGAGGTTCATTTCCACCAAGGGGCTCCCTCCAACGTGCCCCCAGACGTGCCAGCAGCTGGCACTCCGTGGAGGTTGGCACCGAGATCCCAGCTGGCAGTGGAAAACTGGCACAGCAGGATCGTGGACCGGCCACGCTCTGGAGAAGAACAACAACCCTCAGCATTTGTGGGTCTGTGATTTTCATCCAGCTCACCTTCCTTTGGGTGTGGAGGCCAAGGAGGACATCCAGGTTGGGAAAAGGAGGCTCAGGATGGGAAAAGGAGGCTCAGGTTGGGAAAAGGAGGCTCAGGATGGGTCACTTGTGCTGTCCCTGAGAGTGCCACCTCTCCCTGTGCAGGTTTTGGCTTTCCCAAGTCACTTTGAAGCCTGTGGATAAGGGATGACATGGATGTGAGGGACCTCATCCCAGTCACAGCCCACCTCAACACCCCAGCTCCATTCAGATCTCAAATAATTAGCAAACATAATTAAGATGGATCTGGTCCCCCTCATTGCTGGGAGCAGATCAGCCAAGTCAAAGCAGTTGTCCCCATTTCCAGGCTTTGCTCATTCCCAGCAGGAACACAGCTCTGGATCAGGGAAGGCAGAGGAGGAGATGGGTTCTCTCAAGGTTTTTGCTCAGGGTTGTCTCGAAGGAGGCAGAAGAGAAGGGGGTGGAGGCCACTGGACTCCAGAACAATGAACTCCGTGGTGATTCCTGCCCAGTTTGGGATTTGGAGCAACTGCCATGGGGGATTGCTGCTCCAGCCCGGACACAACTGGGGACACAACCTCACGTGGGGCCAGTCCTGGGCAGCAGGAAGGGCCACAGCACCCCCTCCTGTCCACCCTGGCACCAGAGGCTGGCACAGGCTGGGGCTGCCCAAATGACACAACTCCCAGGGACCTCATCAGTGGGGTCCCAGCAGGAATTCCAACCCTCTAGACCATCCCACCCCATGTGGTGAGCCCAGAGCCAGGTGGGTGGCACAGGCACTGGCACTGTGTCTCCTGTCCTTCTGTCCCAGCCAGTCCCTTGGGGTCCCTCCAGTGCTCCCAAACACAGCAGGGATGGGGAGCAAGGCCAGCTGGGGGCTCTCCTCAAAGCTCCTGGGTGACCAAAACCCTCCATTCTCATGGCATTTACTCCCCTTGTAATAATGTTCATGGGACAGGGTTGTGCCCATGCCAGCCTTTGCTGTGCCCTGCCCTGGGCATTCCTGCTGGCACCACAGAGCTGGGGCTGGTGGACTCCCCAGACCTCTTGCAGACATTGCCCCACGCTATTCCAGAGGAGAGGACAGGAATTGGCAACCTGGAAGATCCCCCAGGATAAGTAACAAGTTATTTCTCCCTAAGGAATGATTTCAGTCCAGGTAGGATCTCCTGAGGTGTGAGGAGATGCAAAGGTGCCCAAAAGTGCACAATCCCCACCAAAATTGTGTCCTCGAGGGCTCCAGCAAAGCTTTCCTGGGGGAAATCCCAAGCTCTGGAAGGCTCTGGCTGCAGTGCCAGGGGGTGCCCAGCTCCCACCAAGGAGGGGAGAGGTCAAGGAAGAAGCTTTTGGGAGGCTGCTGAGATTGTCTGCCTTAATTCCCTCTAAGCCGAACGCGATCTCCCTCACCTGGCTGGAATTCCTCCCCCATCCCTCTGGAATCCTCTTTTTTCCTTGGTGCAGCTGAACAGAGACATCTTGCGGTGATGAAGCTCTTGGCGGAGGGGGAGGAAGGTCCTACCTTGGCCCTGAGAGGTGCAAACACACCTGATGGATGGGAAAACCCTTCCCCGTGGCAGGAGAGGCTTCGGTGCTGCAGGAGGAGCCCTCGGGGGTGCCCATGGGGGAAATTCTGGATCCCTGGAAGTGTCCAAGGCCAGGCTGGACAGGGCTTGGAGCACCCTGGGCTGGTGGGAGGTGTCCCTGCCCATGGCCCTGGGCTGGATGAGCTTTAAGGTCCCTTCCACCCCAAACCATTCCACGATTCCATGGCCTGGGTTGATGGTACCTGCACACCTTGCCAGGACTCACTGGAGCACCTGCAAGGGATGGAAGAGCCAGTATCCCAGTATCCCAGTCTCCAGAGATGCTGGGAAGGGGACTGGGAGGTGTTGAGGTGTTGGCAGGTGAGCCCTTCCCAAAGCAGCCAGAAACCCCCCAGGCCAGCCCTCCCCACAGCCTGCTCTTCCCTGCCCTGACTCATTCCCTGCAGGATTCCCTTCCCATGACCCAAATTCCTGCTGCCCTCACTGGGGGATCTTCTGCAGCACGGAATCCCAGGATCCCAGAATCCCAAAATCCCAGAATCCCAGAATCCCAAAATCCCAGAATCCCAGAATCCCAGGATGCTTTGGGTTGGAAGGGACCTTAAAGATCATCTCCTTCCAAGGCCCTGCCATGGACACATCGCTGTGACCTCACACCTTGGCCATGGAATTCCTTTGCTTTTGGGGGAATGGGAAAGGGCTGGAAAACAGGGAATGGGCTCAGCATCCAAAATCTGTGAGGAAAGAAAAGAGACACCGAGGGTTTCTCCTTTTCCACCCCCAGACAAGCTCTCCCTCCCTCCTTGTGCCAACAGGGCTCAGTGAAATGTAATTAACTACAAGAAATATGGAGATGTTAGGACCTAAAAAAGAAAAATGATCCCCCAAAAAAACTGGTATTAGCCCAACTCTAATATTTTTTGGCATGAAAAACTTGGAATTCTTTGAGCCTTGTCCTGTTGGCATCTTGGTGGTCTGGACACAAGATGTGCAGGGAGCTGGATCAGGTGGAGAAAAGTGCCTTTTTAAGATCCCGCTGCAAGTTTCTAAGCCCAAACCCCAAAGATTTCTTCATCTGACAGCCCATGAAATGAATAAAAACACAAGGAATCCCAAACATTTCGCCACAAGCTCCCCCTTTCCTCCCAAACCATCTCATATTACTTATAATGATTATTGCAGTGACCCAAACCCTTTATCAGAATATAGATCCCCTTGTTCCAAGGGCTGTGTAAACACAGATGAAAAGATAAATTCTGCTCAGGGGGGCCTGAGGGCACCTTTAAAGCCTCACAATTATTATGATTATTTAAAAAGAAAGGAGTGGAACTTCAGCTGCTCCAACCAACAACAGCTGAATTCAGGCCTGGCCTGGCACCTGCCTTGGCATCTGCTGGGGCAAAATCTGGGCACCAGTTTGGAATATGGCCCTGGGGGTGGGAATGTGGCTTATGAAATAACACCAATTTCAGGTGCAAAGAGGAAGGATTTGGTAGTTTTATCAGCAGTTGCTCCCAAGCCAGATTTACCTGATTTTCTGTGCTTTCTTTTTTAGCTTCTACCCAGCTGTTATTAAGGTTCCCAAGGGATTTGGGGTGGACACGTGGGTTAATCATGGAATGGTTTGGGTTGGAAGGACCTTAAAGCCCAGCCAGTGCCACCCCTGTCATGGGCAGGGACACCTTCCACCAGCCCAGGGTGCTCCAAGCCCTGTCCAACCTTCTCTGGGAATTCCATTCCAGCTCCTCACCATCCCCACTGCCAATTCCTTCCCAATATCCCATCTAATCCCACTCTCTTTCACTTTAAACCCATTCCCCTTGTCCTGTCACTCCATCCCTTGTCCCAAGTCCCTCTCCAGCTCTCCTGGAGCCCCTTTAGGCACTGGAAGTGCCCAGGCTCTTTGAGTCCTGTCTTGTTGCAGAGGAGAGTGGGTGATCCCTGAGCATCCCTGGGGCAGAATGAGACATTCCTGATGGTCCATCCTCTCTGTCCAGCCCCTGAGAGCATCCTTGGAGCAGAATGAGACATTCCTGATGGTCCATCCTCTCTGTCCAGCCCCTGAGAGCATCCTTGGAGCAGAATGAGACATTCCCAGTGGTCCATCCTCTCTGTCCAGCTCCCAAGTCCCTTTGTCACATCTTTGAATCAACAACAGCTCCAAGGGGTCCCATGGTCTCTGTTTTCCTCTCTCCTTCATCCACTGTGCAGAAATTCCAGGGATGGAGGTCAGGGAAAACCACAATTTGGTGAAGAGGGACCTGTCCCCAGGAGCTGGGCTGGAGCAGGAACTCCCTGCTTTGGAGACTCCACGATCTGCTCCTTCCCCTGCTCCTCAGCAGCAGCCTCCCAGCCAGAGAGGAAAGGATTTTTTTCCTAAACCTCAGCCCAAATTCCTGCTCCTCAGGCCTAATCAAACCCTGCTCCCAAAAGTATTGGCTGGCTGGGGGCTAAGTTTAGGAAGGTGTTTCCTTCCCTGCCTCCCCTTTCAAACTAACCAGGCTGAGGAGGAGTTCAAAGAGCTCAATTGTTTGTGGAACACTTTGAACCCGCCAAGGGCCTTGGGCAGGGAGAGGGATGGTGGCTGAAGCACAGCCCCAGCAGGCAGGAGGAGGCCCTGCCTGCATTCCCAGCTCAGCCACAGCATCAGCATAGGGCCCTGCAGGGCTGCTCCCTGCCAGGGTCCCCCCTCGGAAGGAATCGGGGTGAGGATGTGCCATGAAGGGCTGGCTGGAGCATCTCAGCAGGTTCTTTGGGTGGAGAATGGAACCCACTCCAGTTCCAAGGGTTATTCCTTGTTTTAAACACGGAGATCCTGTGATTCTGTTGGGATGTGCCTGGAGTGATCCCTCTGGAGTGATCCCACTTGTCTTAAGAGCTCCTCGACCTAAACAGACAGAGGGATCTGGGGAGAGGAGATGACTTGCCCAATATACCGAAGGGAACCTACCAGAGGGATGATTTGACTCTTGAATCTAAATAAAACGCCCTAACGAGATGCATAAACATCCTAAACACCCGGGATTGCTTCACTGTCCCCTCCTCTGGCTGAGCTCTCTGCTCATCGGGGCGATAAGGGCAGAGATTTCCCCTCCTCCCCATCTCCTCCTGTTGTTTCCTTTTCATTTACTCGGCGAACAATCCCTCTGAGCAAAGCCTTTATCAGAGCGTTCCTGGCAGCTCACAGCGTTCCCTGGCAGGAACAGACACAGCAAAGCTGCCCGAGGCTCCGGGGTTTGAGGAATCCCATCTTTGCCGCCTGATGGGTGCCAGCAGTCCCTGCCCAGAAGGGGGCTGGCCTTGGGAAAGATCCACGTGGGGAAACTTTGGGGAGCCTCAGAGGAGATCTCGGCTGTGCACCAGGCACAGCTCCCAGCCCAGGGCTCCTCACGGCACAATTTATGGGTTTGGTGGAACCCCCAGGGTCAAACCGGGTCGTGAACTTCTCCAAGAGGTGATTCAGGGAGGCTCCTGCTGCTGTGGGAAGCGCTGGAGCGATTTTCCAGCTCCATGTGATGCTCCCAGTGAGTAAGATCCCAGCTGGTGGTGTCACCCCAACAAACCCACCCGTCCCATCCAGGAGAAGTTCCACAAAGGCACGTGGACCCCGAGAACAGGGAGACTGGGGTGATGGGAATCGTATCATGGGCTAAAATAAGGGGCAGAGACAGAGAACCGCTCCCAAATCCCACCGCGAGGCCGAGCATCCCTCGGGTTCGGAGCAGGGGAAGGAACCCCGAGCTCTGGAAAGGGTTAACCCCAGCCAGGTAAGCTCTGTCGGGAGGCGCATCCCATCCCGACCGCAGACATCTCCAAATCCCCGACGGAAAAAGCTCCCGCTGCAAAGTCAGACTTGTTGGCCGGGACCTGCGAGCGGCTCCGTGTCACCTGTCAGTGCCGGGGCCGCCTCCAGCCATGGCAGGCTCGAATTACCGGGAGGAAAACTCTGCCGGGGCTGGCGACAGCTCCCAGCCCCGCGCATTCCTCCCCCAGCTAAAAAAAGACGCCCGGGCTTTGATCTCCTGCTCCGTCTGCACCACAGGGAGACAATGGAGAAGGCCCTTGGGGAGGAGGAGGGGGAGGTGGACTTGACAAGACATTCCCTGAACCAGCTTTCTCTCCAGGTCTTGGAATCAAAGGGGATGAGGGGGCGGGCATGGCAGAGAGGATGAAAGGGGAGCTGGAGCCTGGCACAAGGGAAGATCCCACAAAGGGCCTCCTTCCCAGGCAGGGAATTCTCCAGCAAGAGAGGACCAGGTGGCTCAAGGGAATGGGAATGAGCCTGGAGATGTTTCTTCTCTCCCCTGGTTTGAATGTCGGCCAGGACAGGGAAACCAGCGGTGTCCGTTCCTTGGGAACCAGGGAAAAATCCCCACGGGACACACCAGGGTTTGGATGGGCTTGGAGAGGGAACTCAACGCCTGTGGAGCCAAGGAGGGGATGGCAACAAAAGAAGGACCTCATTTCAGGGGCATTTCCATGGCAAACCTGGAGCCAGGGCTGTGCCTGGGCTGGGGAAGTGATGGCAAAGGTATCAAAGCACAGGACAGACAAGGGACAGCATTCCTTGGGAATGTCCCTTAGGGAATGGACCTTTGGCATCCAGTGAGGACCTGATGAAAGGGGGACAAAAGAGGGGAGATTATTAATTTAATTAAACTTTAATTAGGATGGTCCCCTGGGAAACCTGAAGCTTCCATAGTCTGTTTTCCCAGGGCTTTCATCTTTTCCTCGCTGTTTTATGGACATTTCCAGCTCCAACAGTATCCAGGTGTAGGATTGGGCATCCAAAGGGACATGCAGTCCCTTCCTCCAGGGAATGAGGGGATGAAGGGCATAAACAGAAGTTTGGGAAACTGAGGCAGGGAAAAAGATGACCCTTAGTCCAAAGGTGCTCTGAGAACCATGGAAGGAGAGCAGGTTTGCTGCAATCTTGGCCAACTCTTCAAGCACGGGGTCATCCCTCCTTCTGAGGAGCCCTGAACCTTCCCTCAACCCTCAGAGCAGTTCCCAGATATTTATATAAATACATATACACACACCTGAGACATTATGGCTTGGGGATCTTCAGGCCCTGGGCCTTATCCCCACCCTTTGCACTCACTAATAATCCTCCTGGTTTGTTTTATTTACCCCTTCCTCACATTCATAAAGAATCTCCCCTCCAGCAAAGAAGGATTGGCCTCGGCTCCTTCCCCCTGCCCAGGGAGCTGCTGGCACCAAAGGGGGTGCTCCCCTTTACCCCTCTGACCCCCTTTCTCCCCCCTTGGCCCCCACCATTCCAACCCTCATCCCATCCAAGCCCAGATCCCCTGGGAATGTTTCCCCCTGGGGTTTTTGTTGCCTAAACGGGGCCGATCCAGATGCGGGAACAGCTGGAGCGCTGGAATGGGGCTGGAATGGGGCTGGGGATGTGGCTGTGCTTCCTGTGCTCCCTCCCCTCCTCCCTGCACAGCCCGGGGCAAATTCATTTGCCTCCTTTGTGCTTTGTTTGCCTCTCAGGAGAGAACAGTTCCCACATCCCACCGTCCCTTCTGGTCGCTCTGTTGAAACCTTCCAGGTCCTGGACAATCCCTCTTCTCTCTCCACCACTTTGCTCCGTGTCCCACTCCCTTTTCCAATCCCAGGTTTTCAGGCAGATCCCAATTCGGGCTGCAGGATGCACTGGGGAACCCTTCGGGGTTTGAGCTGTGGCTTTCCATGCTCCAGCCTGAGCTTCCCTGCTTGGAGGGGGAAGAGGGAAGGAGCCACCCCCGGGGTTTGTCCCCGCCTCGACTTCCAAAGGGGCCCCGGTGTTCATTCCAAAACTCCTCTGCCGAGCCTGCACCTACCTGCAAATGCAACTCAGCTAAAGTGGAATTGGCAGAGGAAAGGCAGCCAGCCCCCAGATTCCTCTGGCTCTTTGCACAGCATCCTGGCTGATGGCTTTCCCATCGCACGCCGTGGGTGGCAGGGACCTAAATAACCCCCTTCAGCGGTAGAACATGTTCAGGAGGTGCCAGTGTTCCCTCCCTGACTCCAATGCAGGATTTATGGCCCTGTCAGGCTCCAGAGGGATCCCAAAGCTGGGAATAACCTCCCATTCCCTCCCCTTTGCCTCCCTGTTTGATGCACAGGGTTCGTTGTCGCTTCCCTCGGTGACTTTTTGGAGGGTTTTTATGATTTTAGAGCCTCCAAGCAAACCTTTAAAGGCTTGGGATTGCTGTTGTGTCCAGCTCCAAGGGGTCTGTTCCCTCTGGTGAATCTCGTTTTGGAGAATTGGGGGCACAAAATACAGGTTTCAATCGAATATTAAACATTAAAATGCAGGGCTCCAAAAAAACCCCAAACACATCTCCTGTAGCATGGGCAGGAATGTGCAGCATCCCTACAAATCTATCCCTACAGGGATGTGTATTTGGGATCAAGTTGGGAATCTCAAACCTTTTTCTCTCCAAAAAGATGAAACTTCTTGGAGTAACAAGATGCTGGGCAGATCTTGCTCCAGGGACATAAATTGAACAAACATTCCTGCACAACTCCCAAATTTCCCATGGAAATTTCCTTCACTTCCCGATGGAAAACACTGCTGAAGTTTTGGAATTAAAATCTGCAGATTAGAGAGGAACAATTTCCATAATCCAAACCCCCTTCCCCCTGGAAAGCTGGGTCAGGTGGGAGCTCTCAGACCAACCTTGGTGCTGATCTGAAGGGAAAGATCAGCAGGAGATTCCACCTTTTCCCATTTATCAGCTGTCCAGCCATTCCCCAGGCCATTTTCTTTCATGATTTATTGTGATCAAATGAGAAATTATTAATTTATTAATAAGTACTAAATAATTCACACTTGAGGCAGAGACCAGAGCACTGGACAGGGATTCAAGGTTTCTGTTTCCAGCTCTGTTCCTCTTTTCCTGAACCAAATCACCAGGAAAAAGCTGGGATTTACCAACATCCCCTTATTTCTGGAGGGAAGAGCACACACCTGGGAAGTTCTGGATCTCAATTTAACAGGCAGAGCAGCAACTAAAGGTGTTTGCCTTCCTTTTAGTCCAAACCAGTTGCATTTTGGAGCCAGGATCAAGAGTTGGAGATGCTGGAAAAGACTGAGGTGCTGATCGTGTGGTAGGAGTGGAATTCTTTGGGAACTGATTTCCAAAGTTAAAGCAGGACTACCCAACACACCACGAGCTCTCAAGCCATCAAAATATTCCCTTTATTCTCTCTATTTGTTTGGTGGCTTTTGAGCTTGTTGGGTTGATGTTTTTTCCCAGGTTTACTCCACTGGAATGAGGGTTAGTAACACATTTCTCAGTTTCCAAAGGCTGGTTGAGCTTCCCAAGCCATCCCAGCTCCAGAAGCAAAAGGCAAATCTCGTCAGCCGTGAGAGCTGGCAGCACAAGAAAGAACTAAATAACAGGAGAGGATCCTGCACCCAGCCAATCAGGGGCTGATTTGTCATTGCATTTAATGGAGGCAGGATTTGGAGATGGCTTTCTTGGGCTTCGAAAATCCAGCTGCCTCCCATTGAACTCTGCAGACTCCCACCAAGGAGCTGGGATGAAACAGAGACCCAGGACTTCAAAGCTGAGTTCAGGCACCGTGGGGAGGTGAATCAGGCCCAGGGATGAGCACAAAGCATCGTCCCCAGGAGCTCAGAGAGCTCGGCCTGAATTAAACTCCACCGCTTTGGGTCACGCTTGGCTCGGCTCCCGCCCAACCCCATCCTACCAGACTCCTTCCCCTCAATCCTAGAAAGCTCCAGGCTCCCTGGGTTTGTGTTTTCCCTGGCCACAGCAGCCTCCTTGGAGCAGGCACAGTGCTCATTAAGTGCCAGGGACTATGGCAGTGGGGGCAGGAAATTGCAGCCTTGCCCGAGACACGAATCTGTCATTTCTCTTCCCTCGGCGCTCGGGGAGGGCTCTGCTGGTCCAGATGGGATTTCAGGGACTGCATCAGCCCCCCCATCACCCCCTCCTTGTGCTCCCAACCCAGCTCTGCTCCTGCCTCCCCACATGTTGCCAAGGCTGTGGGTTAAAGGGCAGGAGCCAGCCCTGCTCTGGGAGTGGGCAGCGCTGAGGAAATGGCCAGAAAAACAACTTCAAGGGACTCCAGGACAAGCCTGATGTTCTCACTGGGACGAGGACTAAACGTGTCCCACGGGGAGTGGAGGAGGCTGCTGGTCAGGGTTCCTCAGCTCCACTTCCAGCTGGGGGTGGGAGTGGGATGGGAAGGGAACCAGGAGCCAGGATGGTGGGCTTTGTTCCTGGTTTGAGGGACTTACAGCAAAGGGAGGGGCCGGTGGGGCTCTGAGCTTGGTATCAGGGGTGACTGTGGGGGAGGAGTGGAGATTCCTGGGGGGGAACTGAGAGAGGGGGAATTTAGGTTAGATCTGTGGAAGGAATCCTGGCCCATCCCTGAAAGTGTCCAAGGCCAGGTTGGACAGGGCTTGGAGCCACCTGGGCTGGTGGAAGGTGTCCCTGCCCATGGATGAGCTTTGAGGTCCCTCCCAACCCAAACCCCGGTTTGGACCCATGATTTCTGGCTGTGCCACTTCACAAGGTGACCCCAAACAAGCAGCTCCTGCAAAGGGCACCGTGAAACCAACGCTGTTCTCACTCACAGCTGCAGGAGCTCGGTCTAAACCCCCAATTTTTGCCCAGGGTGTTTGTGCTGCTTGGCAGGAAAGCACCAGATAAAAGAACTTGGGGCACCAGATCCCATCGCAGGTCGGAGCTCTCCAAAGCTGAGAAGGCTCTGCAGCCAAGGAAGGTGTCAGGGAAGTAAGTCATGCACGTCCATGAAAGACCAAAGAGCCTTTTTTTCCCCTTCCTCCTGTCTAGTTCTGCCTTAATCCTGATTTACACCAGGGATTAAAGGATGGGGCAGCTCCTCACGGCAGGTATTTGTGCAAGGAAACCTCATGGCAATGAGGAAACAACGAGCTACAAAAGGATCATGTTCTTTGACGACTTTCCAGCACAGGAAGAGTTTTGCTGCTTCATCACTGGTGGGTTCCTCAACCTTCCAGCTCACATCCTCTTCCCCTTGGAGCATTCTCTTTAGGATCTGCCTTCTGACAAAGCTCAGCATCTCCATGTCCAGCCAAGAGGAGCCTTCTGAGTTCTGAGAGTCTGTGCAGAAACAGCACATTAAGTATTTCAAACCCCAAGGGTGGGACTCTTTGTGGTGCTTTTTAGGGCCGTCTCAGGTGGGCAATTCTTTATGGATGGTGTGAATTTATCAGAAGGAATTCCTAATCCCAGTTTGAGCCCCTGGGAGTGTCCAAGGCCAGGTTTGGAGCGACCTGTGCTAGTGGAAGGTGTCCCTGCCCATGGCAGGGGGTGGCACTGGATGGGATTTAAGGTCCTTCCAACCCATGCCCACCAAGTCCAGCCTTGCTGACCCACCAAGCAGAACAGCTGTACAGCCTGACCCTTCCATTGCCCTGGGGATCTCCTGCTCTTCCAACTGATGCCTAAAGGTTTGGGGTGGATTTTGGAGATTTCTGGAGTTTTAGAGGTATAGGTTTTCTTGCTCACATATTAAGGATCTTAGGCATCACAACCCTCAGGAGGGACTTTCCAATCGCCAACAAAATTAACCCAGCCTCTTTCCAGCCACGACGGGGTTAATTCGGGGCTTTCTGCAGCAGGACGAGGGGATGGAAGTGACCCCACGCGGGCTTTGCTGCCCCTTCTCCCCCTCCCACACCCACGGAAAGCCGGAGCCTGGGACAGGGCGAGGCTCCTCTCGCGGCAGATTCCCCTGCAGACCTGCAGGCACCTTTGGGAAACCACAAAACGGTAACCAAATAAACAAGCGGGGCGTCTCCAGCTCGCCACACCCCCGAGCCCCGCGGGCCACCCGCGCCTGCCAGAGCGCTGGGAAAGCGGCGAGTGCCAGCGCTGGGAGGGGCGCTGGGGGCACAGGGGGGGATGTCAGGGGGGCTGCCCCTTTGGGTTGGCTCCCTGCTGGCCTGGCAGGAGCCGAGACATCCTTCCCGGCCGGGGGTGTGAGGTTTAAAGGCAGGGGAGAGCTCCGGCTCGCTGCCCGCGCTCCCGATGGGTGTTCGGAGCCGGGAGGGACCCGTGGGTTCAGTTTTGGGATGGTCCTTACAGGGGTTGAACCCGCAGCTTTGGTGGGTTTTAGGATGAGGCTCCAACCTAACCAGTCTCAGGGTCTGCCACTCTGATCTTCCCCCAGTGCTCCAATCCAGCATCCCAGTGGGTCAGTGGCAGATTAACAAGTATTGACAAACCCGACATATACAGGGGGTTTTAACTCTTAATTAAGTGGTAATCCTGCTTAAACAGCGTTGTGGGGAGAAAATGTGGCTTTCCCAGTAAAGACACCAGAGGGCTTTTTACCCCAGGTTTACTTTGGACCTGTACATGGCCAGAATTGGTGCTTGAAACTGGAGCTTGAAATCCTTCCTGTTCAAGAGACATAAATTAATGTGGATCATGGAATTAGCAAGTAATCAGAGCAGGGAAATAGCAAGTTTGGGATTGGGGGAGTTCAGACCAGGGAAAGAGAAAATTTGGGATTGGGGTAGTTCATACCAAGGAAACAGAAAATTTGGGACTGTGGGAGTTCATAGGAGGGAAACAGCAAGTTTGGGATTGGGGGTGAGTTCAGAGCAGCACACACAGCTCTGCAGGGAGCAGTGGGATCCTCCACCCTCATCCCCATCCAGAATGCTCCGAGGTGCAAAACGCGGGGCCAGCCCAGCCTGGCAGTGGTTCTGCTGCCCCAGCCCATCCCCACCTTCCCTTCCCCTCCACCCTCTGCTGTCCCTGCCCTTGTTTTGTCCCCAGCCCCTCTTGCAATCCCTGGCTCTGCCTTCTCTCCTCCCTCCTCGGTGCTGACTAAACATTCCGGTGCCTCCAGTGCCTGGAACTCAGAGTTTCCTCCCGTGGCTCTGGGAAATGCTCCTCGTTTCCCAGCGTGTCCCAACTCATGAATAACCAAATCCATGAGCTTTGATTTGGAAGGAACTCCTGTTGCAGTAACACCTTGGAGACCCAAACACAGAGGTTGCTGCTGCCCCCGAGCAAAGCAGAGAGTCGTGGAGAGCTGGTGACCTCAGGTGACACCTTTATCAATGTCACCCATCCCAGGAGCCAAAACAGGAGCAGGAATCTCGCTTGGATTGAGTTTTGGAGAGGCTCTCTATGGCTCAGGAGTTTTCTTAGGGATATGGAGGCTAAAGGGACTGGGGGACATGGTTTGGTGGTGGTGGGTTGGTGGATGGATGTGATGTTCTTATAGGGCTTTTCCAAGCTTGCCATGATTCCAGTGAGCAAAGTAATTCTGAAATCTGCCCTTCACTGTGTCTCTGGTCTCTGGAAAATGTTTCCCAGCCTGACTCCCTCCTGTTTTCCTGCCAGAGATTAAAACAAGGAAAACCAACAAAAAGCTCCACGCCAAAAAGAGGCTGCAGAGGGGTCTGGGAGCAGGAGACACTCAACAAGAGGAGCTGTAAAATTGACCATTCCAGCATTGAAAAAAGAGCTCCCTGAGTGCTGGTGGCACCTTGGGGGGGTCAGCAGTGGGTTCAAGAAGGGAGGAACACACCAGTGTGGAGCAGCCCTTCCCTGGTCCACCCTCTCAGCTTCTTATACTTACTTTTATTATGTTTAATCTATGATAAGTGCATTAAGTACTCCCTTCTCCTCGTGTTATTTTGAACATGATTTTAATCACGTTTTTCCTTATCATCTCACAAATCCCTCCAGCAAGCAGGAAGCTCTTAGGTTGCCTCTTCCCATCTGGGAGCCACTTCCCAGCTCCGGTCCTACCGGTCGTGTTTTAGTCACACGCCAGGAGTTTCCCAACTCTTTGTGCCCTCAGATTGTAAAGGAGCAAATACAACACCAGGAATTTTTCCAAAACAGCTCCACTTTGCAGCTGCAGCATCACTTTTTAAGGAAGGAAACCCATTGCACAAGCAAATGGGACACAAGGAACATGAGATGGCCCCAAGCTATAAAATCTGGACCAGGGAATGTCCATGTTCAAGGGAATGAGGATTTTGGCTTGAAGATATACTGGGATTAAATCACTCTTTGGTGGTCTCATGGACAGAGCAGACCAGGCAGCCCATGGGAAAACATTAATTAATCCATACATCGGCCTTTGGCTTTGCAAATACAAATTCAAATCAGCTTCAGGCTCATCCAGACCTTCCCAATTCAAAGGAGCACAGGATGGCCCAGCCCAGCCTTGGCACTGGAACAACCACCAGGGTTGGCAGGGGCTGCCAGGACACTCTGGGCACGGGATGGAGCAGGGCAGGGGATGCCCCAAATTCCCTCTGCTCGATGAGGAACCTCTTCCTGACAGTCTGGATCCCTTCTGGACATCCCAGACACTCCCAGGGACTCGCTTGGGCGCTGCAAGAGTGAACCAAATATTTGCTGGATGGTTTAAGGGGTTTCTCAGGTTTTGTTAAAGCCTCCATTCATCTCATTTCCCTGTCCCCCCATCCACTCCCACCTCGGGGGGCTGATCTGGGGGGTGGTAAAAGCACTTCAAAGGGGCTGCGAAGGTGAAGGGTGTAATTACCGCGGGCTGAGCACCCTCCGGGGCGTTTGATGGCCCTGCGAGCAGCGCGGCATCGAAGGGGGGGGCTTGGGGGAGCTGGGGAAGGGGAGCAGGGGATCGGGAAGGAGGGTGGGAGATGGGGAAGGAGGGTGGGACATGGGGAAAGAGGAGAGGAGATGGAGAAGGAGGACAGGGGATGGGAAAGGAGGGTGGAAATGGAGATGGAAGGCAGGAGATGTAGAAGAAGGGCAGGAGATGGGAAAAGAGGGCAGGAGACAGAGAAGGAGGGAGGGAGATGGAGAAGGGCAGGAGATGGGAAAGAGCAGAAGACGAAAGAGAAGGGCAGGACATGGAGAAAGAGGACAGGATATGGGGAAGGAGGGCAGGACATGGAGAAGGGGGGCAGGACATGGGAAAGAAGGGCAGGAGATGGGGAAGGAGGACAGGAGATGGAGAAGGAGGGCAGGAGCCACCGCAGCACATCCCACAGTGTCATGAAGAACAGACCCACAGGCATGTCCCACCTGCCACCTCAGGGTCAGGACCTCTTGCCTGTGATCCCACTGACACTTCCAGAGGTGCTGGAAGTCTCCCCCCATCCCAAAACTCCCCTGTGCAGGCTGGAGGGCTGATGATCCAACGCTGTGAAACCTGAAACCAGGGGAGTTCAGCCCAGTTTCAGGTTTTGTAACTGGTGTTGCACAGCTTTGGGAAGGCTCAGCCTGCCCCGTCCCCTTCCCTGGCCCAGCGCTGGGCATTCCCAAGGCTCCCTGTGCATTCCCGAAGCCATCCAGCCCTTCCTCTGCCAGGGAATGCCGAAGGACAAACCCAATTCCTGTTGTTGAAGAGGAACAGGAGATGTTTGGCCCTAAGAAACTGAGCATTAAATCTCGGGCTCATCTCCCCGCTGGCATCAGCCCCTGGGTGAGTCACGGGCAGTTGCCAAATAAAACGTGAAGTGGCAAAGGGAGATGGGAATTGGATGTGGCTGGTGGGGATGACTCAGGGAAACTCAGCCCAGCAGCCACTGGTGGGCTCATCTCCACGGAGGAATTGGGCTGGGAGGGAATCCCAGGGGGATAAACCCCCCTCGCTGCCCACGGGAGGGAATTTATGGCACAGCAAGAGGGATTTGGAATGATGAACGACTCCGGATTGTTAGGGAAGAAGGTAATTAAGTTTGAGTGTGTTACCAAAGGATGTGGCAAATCAGGCAGCTCTGGGTTGGCTGGATCTCTGGGATGGAGCCATCCAGGGCTGTCTCCCCAGCCCAGAGTGGTTTGGGTTGGAAGGGACCTTAGAGCCCACCCAGTGCCACCCCTGCCATGGGCAGGGACACCTTCCACCAGCCCAGGGTGCTCCAAGTTTATCCAGCCTGGCCTTGGACACTTCCAGGGATCCAGGGAAACCACAGCTTCTCTGCCCAACCTGTGCCAGGGCCTCACTCACATTCCCAATTTTTAACTAGCTCAGCCTGAAATATCAGGGTTATTTTCATATCTGGGAGAAAACACTTTAATCTCAAGGCTTCAATACAACTCTGTGTGTGTCTCTCACACAACCCACTGCTCCTGTGCTTGAACTTCCAGCGGGCTGGGAATGCTCGGGATGGCAGGAGAGCAGCAGCTGGAAGGCAGAGCCCTCACCTGGCTGTGCTGCTGTGCCCATGTGCAGGTGAGCACACCCAGGGACTGCCACCCCAGCCTGGCACAGCCCAGCTCGTAAATCAACGCAATAAAAGCGGCAGAGCAGCATTTCTGACAGGCAGGGCAGCATTTATGAGCATCTGCAGCCCCTCCTGCAGCTCCTCATTTGGACATTGCCCTCAATAGACATCCCAGCCTCTCCTGGGAGACCTGAGCTGAACTCCGGGCAGGAGCAGCTCTTGCTACAAGCAGAAGTCAGCAGAGCTGTTGTGGAGCTGGACCAGAGGAACCATCCCCACTGGGCACAGCCAGGCCCCCAGTGGGTTCCAGGGATGTTCTTTCAGACACCAGGACACCATCCAGGCTCCTCTGCCAGCACCAGCATTCCTGCCCTGGGCCACCTCATCCCAGCTCCTTCTTGTTCCANAAGGCAGAGCCCTCACCTGGCTGTGCTGCTGTGCCCATGTGCAGGTGAGCACACCCAGGGACTGCCACCCCAGCCTGGCACAGCCCAGCTCGTAAATCAACGCAATAAAAGCGGCAGAGCAGCATTTCTGACAGGCAGGGCAGCATTTATGAGCATCTGCAGCCCCTCCTGCAGCTCCTCATTTGGACATTGCCCTCAATAGACATCCCAGCCTCTCCTGGGAGACCTGAGCTGAACTCCGGGGAGGAACAGCTCTTGCTACAAGCAGAAGCTGGTGTGGAGCTGGACCAGAGGAACCATCCCCATGGGGCACAGCCAGGCCCCCAGTGGGTTCCAGGGATGTTCTTTCAGACACCAGTACACCATCCAGGCTCCTCTGCCAGCACCAGCATTCCTGCCCTGGGCCACCTCATCCCAGCTCCTTCTTGTTCCATTCCCTCATCCCAGCTCCTTCTTGTTCCACTGTCTCCCTTGTCCCACCTCATCCCAGCTCCTTCTTGTTCCACTGTCTGCCTTATCCCACCTCATCCCAGCTCCTTCTTNAAGGAGCTCAGGGGGCTGGTTGATGTGGGGGGATGTTTTTTGCCCTCCCTAATCCCTTTCCCTTCTCATCTCCAAAGGGCTGCAGGAGCCTGTAATTTGTGGGGATGAACAGGCTGGTTCCTTGGGAGTTGAAGCCTCGGAGCCTGAAGTTCCTCCCTGGCACCATCTGCCACCACAGCTCCCAGCGTGGGTTACACACTGGGAGGTCTCCAGAAGGGGAGAGGGGACGTGGGGAGAGAAATGGAATTGCCAGCCCCTTCCTCTGTGGCTCTGCCTGTCACACCAAAGTGATTCCAGAGAAAGGGAGCTAAGGAAGAACAGCCTTCCCTGGGAAGAGGGCCTGGAGAGCTGGGCCTGCCCTCTGGCCGGGTCATTCTGCTGCTCCCTGGTAGAACTGCAGGTAACAAGGGAATATTTAGGAGCATTGCAGCCCCTGCCTCAAGGGCAAGGCATGGAATGGGAAACCTGGAAAGCAAAGCATCCAAGGAAATCATGGAGAGAAGGACAAGCTGCATCTCTGGAGTCTGAGCCCATTCCCTTGCCCAGGAAGCAGCACCAGCTCCATCCCAGGAAGGCAGAGAGATCTCATAGGATTCAAGGCTGCAGAGCCTTAATTTTCCTTCCCTGGAAGGGTTTGAGTTCAGCCACCCCAAGGCTGAGCAGGAGTCAGGTAAAACCATTCCCGAGCCAGAGGTGCCTCCCCTGCAGCATCCCCAGCCTGGCTCTGGATCCCACCTGGAATCTGGGATTGAAACTCCCATCCAGTGAGAGTTAAACCAGTTTATCCCTCCCTGTGCATCTCCCTCTTTCCTCCAGTGGGAAAGTCATCCCTTTGCTTTTCCCCCAAGTCTGGGGATCTGTGGAGAAGGAAAACACTCTGCAGTCCCAAAGAGCAGCTTTTTCTGGCGTGTTCCCAACCTTTCCCTGCAGTTCTTTTGTCCAGGATGTGTGGCCAGGCTGTGCATTCCCTCTCTGTGTCTGCTCCTCACCAAGCCAGGCTGATGGTGGTTCTGCTCCGACCCTTGCACCTCTTCCCAGAAAAGAAGAAACTTTCTCACTGGGAAGAAAAATAAATGTTTCATTTTCTGTGTTTTTCTGGGAACCCATCCAGGCATAAGGAAGAGAATTAAAAAAAAAACACAACCCAAGTCTCAATATTCCCTGTTTCAGAACAACTGGAAAAATAAAGTTCATTCTTGGAAAGAGAGCAAAGGAAATGGTTTCGTCTCAGACTGGTTCCAGTTCCAAACTGGTTTTGCTTGTGCACACACACAGAGTCTCTCCCCAGGGGTTGGGAACCTCCATGGAATTGGCAGTTCCAGGTGGGTCCTGCTGCCCAGAGTTGGGATTTATCCCCTGGTTTGGAAATCATCATGCTTGGAGCCCAGAAATTCCCCCTTTGCCACTGGTGGAGAAGAGCCCTGTGCTGGTGGTGCTGGAATCCCATCCCTGGCATCAACCAGGACACTCTGGGGCTCCAAACCCATCTGTGGCCATTAAAACACCCCCAGTGATGCAGAGCCCTTGGAAAAGCCGAGGGAATTGCAGTGATCCAAAGCAGGGCTGGGAAACACAGAGCCAGGGCCCAGCTCCCCTCTCGGAGACGCCGTGGAAAACCTGAAGGAAATCCACGGAAATTTATCCTGGCGTGAGGAAAAGGAGCTGCCAGCCAAGAGCCTTTTCCTGTCCTTGACAGCAGGTTCCTCCTCCCCTGGGTTCCTCTCAGCCATGGAGAGAGCAGGAGCAGCCTGGCAGGGCATTCCCAGGAGGAATTCCAGGGGGTTTGGTTCCAGATCCAGGTTTCTGGGCCACCTGAAGAGCTAAAAATGCTGTGTCAGAGGGGGAGGGCAGAGACCAACACCCAGCTTGGGCTCTGGGGGTCTAGTGGGGCAGAGCTGCCATGCACAGGATCGTGGAATCATGGAAGGGTTTGGGTGGGAAGGACCTTAAAGCCCATCCTTTTCCATTCTCTGCCATGGGCAGGGACACCTCCCACCAGCCCAGGGTGCTCCAAGCCCCGTCCAACCTGGCCTTGGGCACTCCCAGGGATCCAGGGGCAGCTTCTCTGGGCACCCTGTGCCAGGGCCTGCCCACCCTCCCTGGGAAGGATTTCTCCCCAATATTCCATCTATCCCTGCCCTCTATCAATTCACACCCATCACCCCTAATCCTGCCCCTTTTGTGCCCTATTCTAGTCCTGTTCTGCTCTATGAAACATGTAGAAATCGAGAAAAAGGCAACAAGATGGATTTTAATCTGTCAGAAGATCTTCCCAGGGGCCTTGACACCTCCTATTGCACCTCATTATAAAACCTTCCTTACCATCAGCACCTTCCTTGGGCTGCATTTTCAGCACAGTAGGATGGTTGAATCCTCAAAGGATCCTGCCACATCCCCCCTGCTGGTGCCCCTTCCACCACCCCAAGAGCCACCAGACTCATGCCCACATCAGCTCCAAGTGGGATTTTTTGCCCCAAACCAGCTGGAAATCCCCAGCAGAAGCGAGAAGTGGAGGATCAGGGCTCTGATGCCACGATGCCAAGCCATGCCCGCCCTGCTGGGTGCCCCTGCCAGCCCCAGTGCCCAGCCCTGGCCAAGGCTGGCGACCAGAGGCGCAGCCACAGCGAGCTCCTGTCTCTGGAGAGCCCTCCCAGGAGGAAATGTGGTTTCACAGTGGCTGCTTGTCCTTGGGATCTATTTGGAGCCACCACCCCGCCCTCCCCAGGGCTTGATGGATGACCAGGCAGGAGGATAAAAGGCTTTCCTCTTAAAGCAGCCCGGCTAAATATAAACCCTCGCTTGGCTTTAATGTGTCTTGAGCGCTAACTGGAACCATCTGCAGCCAGAGCTCTGCTCTCCCCAGCCCCAGCCGAGGTTCCACAGCCCAGCAGCTCCAGGAGGCAACAGAGATGGGAGCAGGATGGAGATGCAGCCCAAGGTCACGGTGGAGCAGAGACCTCGGGCTGGTCCAGGCTCCAGAGCATCCCGTGGGATTCGGGAAGGAGCCAGGGCTGTTTCAACTCAGGGGGAAGGGGCTGGTTGAGCCTCAAAAGTCATTTGGGAGGATGCAAAAGCAGCTCCAACACCTCTTCCCTCCCTGCCCTGGCTGTTCCCTGAGGAAGGTGGGAATCCACCCTGGGATGGCTGGATTTGGAGTCTCCTGGCAGGAACTCCGGCGTTGATTCCCACCCAGAGCTCAGCTCAGCGGGAAGGGGGTTCCTCAAAGTCTGTCAGGGGAAACCTGTACAGGAAAATGGGGCTTTTATGCGCCCTGAGAAGAGTCTGCCCTGGCCAAGACCAACCTGGCTCGTTGTGGTGGAAAGGGTGACCTCAGGGACACGGGAAAAACCTGAGTGGGGACAGTGGGAGGGCGGTGAGAGCCCTCCTGGGGTTTGGAGGGGACAGAGAGGTGCAAGGGAGGTCTCCCCCTGTCACAGCCCCACAGTGACCAATCCACCCCACCGAGTGCTGAACAAGGTGGTGTAAAAAACCCCAAAAAATAAAGGATTTACAGAAAACATGAAAAGGATGATTTAAAGAAGGAGAAACCCCATTTCCAGAGCAGCTCTGCTTCCCCTGCTGCTTCCAAGGTGGAACTGGGCCCACCCCCACGCCACATCCAGGCATCAAATCCATCCTTTTAGGATTTGGACCCCCATGGGACAGGACAAAGTGGACATCACACACTGCTGCCCCCAAAAACACCCCCCAGCTCCTTTCCCCACGCCTGGCACTGCCCAGTGCCCCTGGTGCCTCTCTCCCCCCGCACCCTGTGGAGCCACTGGGGCTCTGGCAGCCCCATACTGGGAGAGCTGTGGTCTGTGCTGGGCCAGGGCTCCCTGCCAGCCCTGGCCAGTGGCTCCAACGCCTCCGAGCCCGCTTTAGAAGGCTCCTTTTGCTGCTTCCCAAACACAGCGGGTTCGGCTCCGAGCACCTTCTCCGGTTCGCCCTGCGGAGGACGCGGGCCCGGAATAGCCAAAGGAAGGGACACCTAAAAATAAGCTGTAATTACAGAGGGAAAGGGTGTTTGGAGTTCAGAGCTCTTGGCCCTGCTGGGCAGCAGTGCCTGAGGCTCCAGGCTCTCTGTGCCTGTGGACAGGGGGAGGTTTTATGGTTTTGGGGATGATCCTCAGCACCAGCAGCTGCCCTGAGCCCCAAAATCCCAAATGTGGAACCCTGTGGCTCTCACGGGGAGCAGCACACCCTGCTAGAGCCCTCTGGGGTGTCTGTACCAGCCTGGCAGCCTCTCCTGTCCTGTTCTGTCCTCTTTGGGATGGAGGCATCCCTCTCATCCCTCACTGATGGGATGTTTGGGGGGGAAGTTCCTGGGGCACATCCATGGGATGAATCTGAGGCATCTGGAGGTTTGTCGCCCACCCTGAGCCTGTCAGAGGACCAGAGGCGAGGAAAGACATTTCCCTGCCCGTGTGTGAGCACAGAGAGTGGAGGAAAAGCTCAATCCCCAGCTGGCTGCTCTGGAGGGAAGGGCTTTGCTGGCTCCTGGGCTCCATCCCAAAGGTGGGTTCATGGAGAAGGAAGGAATGGGAATTTGAGCCCTCCAAAAACCTGCAGGATTGAGGAGTTCAGACTCTTCAGGGCAAAGGGATGGAACGAGGAGGGCAGAGGCACCACCAAAACAACCATCCCAAATGCAGTGGGATCCCAGATCCAGCCCTGCCGGTGGAAGCAGAAGGGATTGCACTGAGCTGAAGGGGAATTGGGATTCGGTGTCACCGTGAGTGGTGTCTGTGGGGACAACCCACGTGGCACCAGGACCCCCTTTGCCCTGGAACCTTGGCCTGAAGGTGTAAAGGCAGCACAGACACTCCTGGTTCTGAGGAGCACGGGCTGGTGCAGGGCAATATGAAATCCTCAGTCCTGGCTGTAATTCAGATGTTCTCCTCCTTCCTCATTGTCCCCCGAGGTGGTCCAACCTCCAAAATGTTTTCCCCAGCACTTTGCCTCATCTCCTTTTCACAGGTGACATTTCCAGGGAGCAAACAAGTGCCTTTTCCAGTGGATGGCCAAGAAAAACCCGTCCCGAGGCCCTTTGCCTGCACTGGCTGCAAATTCACATTCCTTCCTTCTCCCAGCGAAACGAACCCACCTTTGGGAAGGAGCCCAAGAGCCACACAGCAATTCCTCTTATCAGCTTCTCATGAGACTCCTGAGCTATGACAGCAATTAACGACCTGAGCCATCAGGTTTGGAGCTGGTCTGGCCGAGAGCACCTCCAGTGCCATCCTCTCCCCCTCCTGGGGTGACTCAGAGGTGGCTGCATCACCTCCTGAATCATCAGCAGAGCTTCCTGCACCAGCCAGATCCAGGGGCATGGAGAAAGCCACGGACCAAGGCAAAGCTCACGGGAGCCAAAAAAGGATGGGTGTCTGTGCAGGGAAGCCTTTTCCTGGCAGGGCATGGAATCATGGAATGGTTTGGGTTGGAAGGGACTGAAAGCTCACCCGGTGCCACCCCCAGCCATGGCAGGGGCACCTTCCACCAGCCCAGGGTGCTCCAACCTGGCCTTGGACACTTCTGGGGATGGAGCAGCCACAGCTTCTCTGGGAAATCCATTCCAGCCCCTTCCCACCCTCCCAGGGAGGAGTTTCTTCCCAATATCCCATCTAATCCTGCTCTCTTCCAGTTTAATACCATTGTCCTGCCCCTCCATGCCTTGTCCCCAGTCCCTCCCCAGCTCTCCTGGAGCCCCTTCAGGCACTGGAAGGGGCTCTCAGGTCTCCCTGGAGCCTTCTCTTCTCCAGGTGAGCACCCCCAGCCTACTGGTTATTGATTTCTTGCTTCTCATGCCAATCAATCCACATTTTATTATCTTTTTCCCACATAGAGAGGCTCTCAGGAATTGTCTGTGTTTGTTTCTTCTTCATCCCTGGTCTCTGTGTCTTTGTGGTTTATAAATTCTGCATTCTTGGTGTCAACACCAGATTTCCCTCCCAGGTCTGAGAGCACCGAACCATGTCAGGCCCTAAACTTGTCACCTGGGCATCACCCAGAGCTTGTCCACCATCCCTTATCTATTCCACGGATTAAATCTCCCCTCAACAATTTCTCCCACTGCTTCACAGTCTCCTTTTTAAAGAAATTGGGAACACCTTGGAGGGGAGGAAAACACCCCTGGCTGGGGAGCTGGTGCAGCTGTGCCCACATCAGGAATGCAGATGTGCAAAGGCAGGCAGGGATGACATTCCCAGTGCCACCCTCCCTCTCCCTCTCACTGAGGGGAAGCTGCACATACCAGAGACAGGGCCAGTCCAAACTGGGGTGGTGGGACTGGTTCTAATGGTGCAAAGGGCATGGAAACATCTGGAGAGCTTGTTTTGCAGCTGTGCTGTGGCTTTGCTGCACCCAGGTCACTAAAGGTCCACCAGAAGGGGATTGGCCCCAGTGGTGACACCCAGAATAAGATCCCCCTTTTTTATCCAGCCCTTTTCTCCCACTTGTGTTTAAATCAGGGATTTTCCAACGTGGGGTTCCTGCTGGGAGCAGAGGGGGGATCATGGGGGGAAGGTATTTCCAGGGTGGGAAAAGCAGAAAAGTAAAAACCACTGGGCTGGGAAAAGGTCTGGTTTGGAGGTGACCCAGGAGGGAGATCTCGCAGTGCCCTCAGCCCTTCCATGGGCATTTCTCCCCTCCAGCCACAGGATCAGGGGATCATGGAGCTGGAAAAGCCCTGTATGATCAGTGACTCCAAGGCCACCACTATCCCGTGTCCCCAAGTGCCACATGTCCCTGTTTTTTGAACACTGACATGCAGCGCATCCCTAATCACCTGTGAGGCCACGGAACAGAGGGAATGACACAGCATAGTGGGGACACAGGTGACCTGGGAGGGACAAAGCCACTCAATGACATCTCTGTGTCCTCCTTTGGAGCTGCCCGAAGTCACAGAGTCCTGGAAGGGCTGTTTTTCCACTTCAGCATCCTTCCTCCCAAGCAGACCCCACTCTGTCCCCCAGGGGACAGGGGACAATCCCAGGAAAGGCAGTGGAGGAGGAGGAGACTTGGAGTCCTGAGCAGCTCCTGCCTCCTCAGGTGACCCTGGCATGGGATTTCTCCCAGGGCTACAACAACATTCCCAACACTCTGAAGGCTCGTAGGGGTTTTTGGGTCAATCCTCCCCTTTTTCCCCTCTCTTTCACCCCCCCAGTTCCAGTTTTTTACCCCTCTGCGTCCCTAAAAGATCTTTCTCCCTCCTTGGGCATCTCCCAGGAATGTGTAGGAGCCCCTCCCCACCTGATGCAGCCTTTTGTCACCAACCAGTCCCTCCAGTTCCCCAGCCCAGTTCACCGCTGTCCTCTGTCACCGGTCACCTTCCAGCTGCCCACACTCCCAACCAGACTTGCAACACCAGCTGCTCACCTTGGGAGAGCCAGAATTCCTGCAGGGAAGGGACCAGCACCTTTGGAAAAACCCCTCTCCCACCTCCCAGCACCAGTCACAGGCACTTCCCATCCCAGGGTAGGGTAACAGTGAGCTCTGTGTGTTAATTAGGGCACCAGGGGGATAAAATAATGGCAATTAAAAAGGCAAACCGTGACTTTGGGAGCTGTAACAGATCCCACATTCACCCTGGGCTGGTGGAAGTTGTCCCTGCCCATGGAGGAGCTTTAAGGTCCTTTCCAGCCCAAACCAGCCCAGGTTTCTACAGTTCTTCCCCAAAAGGGGAAAATCCCGAGCGTTGTTTGACACCCTTGCAGAGCTCTGGGGTAAATCCAGTGGATTTTGGTGAAAACTTCAAAACCAGAGGAGCTTAACTTGACCTGCTCACCCCCCGAGTCCCTTTTTGGGAGGCAAACACCCTCCTGCTGCTGGTTCAGAGACTGCAAGTTGGTAAAACACTCCCCCATCGGGTGCACGACACGATATTAAAGCAAATTAATGACATTTGCAGCCTCCTGGTGGCATCTCCAGCCAGGGGTGACACCAGGGCTGGGAGGGGGTCAGGTTGTGGTGGCAGGGCAGGGGTTAAACGGGGTTAGTCCTGCCCGGGCTCTTCCCAGGGCACCAGTGGTGGAATCCCAGTGCCATCTACTGGGCATCCCTTTGCCCAGTCTGGGGCACTGGTGGGAATATCCCTTTGCCCAGTTTGGGCCCCTGTCCTGGCTCTGCTCCCTCCCAGTTTGTTTTGTGACCATCCTCACTGGCAGAGCAGGAAGCACCAAAACAAGGGGGAAAAGAGCCCTTGATTTAGGATAAACCCCCAAAAATGTATCAACACCTTTCTGATCCCAAATCCAAACCACAGCAGCTGCTGAGGAGGAATTAAGTCCATCCCAGCTGAATCAGCACACGGGGCAGCCAGGTGGGATTTTTGGGGGGCACAGATCCCTCGGGGGGGTGGATACAGCACTTGGAATATGCTGGGTTGGAAGGGACCCCCAAGGACCCTTGGGTTTGACAAGGCTTGGAGCAACTTGGTCCCCAAATATCCTCGAAATTAAACTCTTCTTTTTGCCCAGAAAATAGGGATAAATGCCCAGCTTAGTCAGGCTGAGCTGCCTTTGCCCTGGGAAGCAGCACCCTCTGCTGCCCTGCCAGCATTCCAGACCCTGCTGGAAAACATCCTGAAGGTTTTTCCTTTGCTGACGTTTCCCCGGGGCTTTCCAGGCAGTTCTGCGGTCGCTCGGATTCAAAGGCTCACCGGGAAAAAAAAACCCATTTCAGGAAGTTTTAATACTCTTTTAATCGACTTTTGATGGCAGGACACAAGGCAGTGTGGTGGGAGTGGAGCTGGCAGGGGCATGCCCTGATCCCAACATCCCTCATTGATGGCTGGGAAGAAGATTTTAGGATCCTTCAATGGGATCTGCATCAAACTGCTCTGTCAAATTGATTTCTCCCAGCCCCATCGAGGGAGAGTTTGCTTTTTAATGGAAAACTTGAGGATTAAGTGGTGTGTGAGTTCAACAAGGGGATCCTAAAACTGTAAAATCTGAGGAAAAGAACCTTTGTGCTTCTTCCTGGGAATTGCAGAGCTCCTCATCTCCCTGGGGCTGAATCAGCCAAAGGAACAACATCCAAGAAATGAGGAAAAGAAGAAAGGAATATTTTGGGCCTGTGTGTAACATCTGATGGATGGTGGGCACCAGAATGAGCTGACCAAAGACCTTCCCAAAGCAGAACAAACTGATTTTGACCCCTGACAAAATAGCTATTAAAAATCACCCAGCCAGGTATCAATTTATTGTCACATTTATTACAATTCACATCCCTGTGTGTTTCTGGAATTCCAGAGAAGCCATTCCCTAAACCAACAGCTCCAAGAGGTTAAAACCAGTCAGAGGAGGGACAGTCTTGGCCAATAATAAACTCACTGAGTTTTGGAGTTGTTTTTCCCCATCTCTTCTCTGTTTTTCCCACACAAGGACAAATCTGTCAAAGGGAGATT
Organism: Campylorhamphus procurvoides; assembly: GCA_013396655.1. NCBI lineage: Eukaryota > Metazoa > Chordata > Aves > Passeriformes > Dendrocolaptidae > Campylorhamphus > Campylorhamphus procurvoides. The sequence continues at coordinate 47,502 of WBMV01001499.1, forward strand.
CCTTATAAACCTTGGATTGGTTGTGTCCAGTTCCAGCACTGAGGAATAAACAGGATGGCTCAAGCAGCAAGTGATTTATCTCACTGGAAGGAGAGGAATTGCTCTGCATGGAAAACTTCCCAGTGGGATGGGAAGCAAACAAGGATCTCAGTGCTGGCTCGTGAGGAACAGCCCATGAAGCTGCCAAAAAGCAGGGTTTGCTGACATCCTGCTGCTTCCCAGCTGCTCCAGGGGCTCCAACTGCATCTCCAGAGGTGGGAGAAGTGGGACTGGAGCTTCCTGTCTGCAATTCCCTGCCCAGGCAGCTGCCCTGGGGTCAGAGTGGGGAAAGATGTCCCAGGAGAGTGTTAGGGGATGTGGGAAGAGCAGATGGTACTGGAGGGTGGGCAGAGACCCTGGCACAGGGTGCCCAGAGAAGCTGTGGCTGCCCCAGCCCTGGGAGTGCCCACGGCCAGGTTGGAGCACCCTGGGCTGGTGGAAGGTGCCCCTGGATAAGCTCATTAGGTGGTGTTTCTATGATAAGTGCACCAAGTCGGCCCAAATTAAGGAATATTTGCCCCCTGTTCAGCTCATGAGTTAATTGTGACACTGGAGGAGGGTGTCAAGTCCAGTTTAGCAGCAATTTGAGTTGGAAATCTATTGTAGAAAACTCACAGGAGCCTTTGGGATCCACTGGTTTCCTGGGGATGTTTTCTTTTCCTTTCCTTGTCTCCCTTTTTGCTCCACCTCTGCTGTGAGCCAGAGCCAGGTGTTTGCTGTGGCCTGTGGGGACCCAGGGGAGGGGAGACAAAGCAGAGCTAATTACAGGGGATGCTCCCAAAAATAGAGCTGCTTTTCCCCTCCTCTGTGAGCCAGTGTGAGGGGTTGGTGTTCCAGTTCTTTCCACGCTCTTGGAACACTGGGAGGGCGGAGTTACTGGCACATGGACTGTCTTAGGGGGGTTTAAACTAAGCTCAGAGTCACCCAGGCATCACAATAGAAACAACTGAAGTAATTGGACATATTTAGCTTCCTTTCCTTCCTGCTTCCCTGCTGCCTCTTTCCCTGTTTTTTTATAGGGATATCAACCACCTATTCCTTCCCTGCAGAACCTCAGCGTGGCCACGACATGACCACATCCTGCCCCAAACAATTCCAGCCAAAAGGAGGAGCCAGAAGTGTCAGTGCCCAGCCGGGAGAAGGAGCAGCAGGAGGTGCAGGGAGATCTCAGGGCAGGAAAAGCAGCAGCAGTTTGTCTCAGTGTGGGAAAAACCTCTTGTTGTGCCAACAGCAGCCTCGAGTTGTGCCAGGGGAGGTTCAGGTTGGATTTAGGGGAAATTTCTTCCTGGAAAGGGTTGTAAAGCTTTGGAGCAGCTGGCCAGGGCAGTGGTGGAGTCACCATCCTTGGAAGTGCTCAAAAAACAGGTGGATGTGGCACCTGAGGACATGGGTTGGTGCTGAACAGGGGGGTGGTTTGATGGTTGGACTTGATCTTAAAGGGCTTTTCCAACCTTAACAATCCCACCTTAACTGGGGCTGGAACTGTCTCAGCTTTGGTTACCCAGAGCCCTTTGTGGTCAAATGAGTGACTCATTTGGTGACTTAATTAATGCTTGCAGCCCTGTAGGGCTGTGGGACCCTGCCTGGACAGACACAGGGACAGCAAGAGGGGACAGAGTAAGGGCTGGGGACACTCAGTGGAGCTGCACAGGGGAAATCAGCACAGCAAGGCATGGCCTGGAGCAGAGAACATGCTTTATTGAGAAGTAGATACAGGAATAGCACATTCTACCACATCATGGGAACAGGAAACAGCATCTGCAGGAGAATGGCCCTCTTCCCTGCTCCACAAGAGATCTACTTCTGTGGGTATTCCATAAGTATCTGCAGTTAGTTACAATACAGGAGCAAAGGGCACAGACAGCAAGGTTCAGTAATGCCCACGAGGTCCACACCAGGGACTGATCATCTGGGTTCTTTCTTTTCTTTTCCTTTTTTTTTTTTCCAGGAGAAAGGCAGACAACCATGAGAGGAGCAGGAGAGAACTTTTCCACACTAGGATGGGTCAGTGGTTAACAGGGAATGGCTCCCACCTCCCAGGACACTGTGAGTGCTTCATTCCACACCCTGTCCCGTGAGGAAACACTGGAAGGGTTCCATGAAATCAGCACTGGGATGGTCCCAGTCCCCACCCCGAGGCTGCCCCCTCTTTTAGTCACACTGGAGCCATCCAGGTGGCACGAGGACAGTGGTTACACTGGGAAGCCATTGCAGGATAGTTTCTTCTGGTGGTGCTGACTGGGAGAGAGGGAGTAAAAGCTTTTTTTTCTGGTTGTTTTACAAAGAGAAACAAGGATGCACTGCCAGAGAATAATCCATCCCACAGCTCACTGGAGCACAGCGTGGGCAACCCAGCAACTCACGGAGCTTCTGTGGCTGTTTGGACAAGGCCAGCAAAAAAATCTGTCCAAAGTTTTGATTTCTTCAGTCTAGAGGGAAAAAAAAGAGACACCTCTCCAGTACAGAGACCCACAAGACTCTGGGAGAAACATCTCCAGTGAGGTACACTCAGCAGGCTGTTTCTGTGTAAAGGGACACACTAAAGCAGGAAAACCAGGAATTATGATAAAGGGGTCTCTCCAGCAGATGTGGGACTGTGGGAGCTCCAGGAACACCTCAGACCAGGGTGTTCTCACACCCTCAGCCCTGACTCAGTGGCTCACTCAAGTACAGGAGATGCAAGTTGTGACTGTACACCATTAACTATGGAGAGACCTGCTGGATCCTCTGGAAAACTGCTGAGAGAGGTGGCATGTTATCCCACTAACACCATTCCAGACATGGAATGGAACAGGACCAGTTCAAATGCTGGTCAGTGTAACTGCAGCTTGTTGGAAAACCAGACCTTCCCCCAACAAGCACTGCCAGACCTTGTCCAAAAGCCACAGAAGTCACTCCAGTGCTGAGAGAGCTCAAGGAACCTGAAGGAAGAAACAACTGGATTATAGGACACGACACAACCTCACTGGAGCAGAACAGGAGGGTAAGACCAGTGGCTGGACAGGTACAGTACCAGGATCAGGACTCCTTGGGCCAGCTGCAGCTTCCTGTGGGTCCGATACAGATCCAATCCTTGCAACCTCATTGAGGCCGAAACATCAAGTTCCTCAGAACTGTGGGAGCACAAAGATCCGGGCCAGGACAGTACCAAGGGGAGCTGATCTGCTTTTTGGGGGTACTGTACCAGCCAATCACAACAGCAACAGATACAACAGAGATCCCTGGGGAGTTTCTACTGCTGGGGGTCACTGGCTCCAGGAGAGATGGACACTTAGGTTCCCTTGGGAGGGGTCCATTTCAAACAGCTGGGATCCATGATCTTATTGCTGTTGGATCTCTTGGCCTCTTTGGCTATCCATTCATCAATCAGGTCCTGGGGGGAGAGCATGAGACGGCAGGTTAAAGCACATGATCCCAAAGGAGAATTATCCATGGTATCCAATAACATCTCCTCCACAGAGCTTTCTAGAAGCACTTCAATCCCACTGCTCCCATAAAAAGCCACTTTCAATGAGCAATGTTATCCCACACATCAAAGGCAGCTCAACAGAGTTTATCTGTGCACTGCTGAAGAATCAGGTTGGACACCCAAGTCCTGTATTATCTGGAAATCACAGTTCTCCCCCCACTGGAATGGGAAGGCTGGAAAACCCAGCACAATGCAAAGGAAACCCTGATTTCAGCAAGCTCATATCCAACAGCTCAATAAAAACAGAGGAATCACCTCCCCAGTCTTACCTGTCTTTTCAGGACCAGATGTTTTCCCTTCCAGTACTTGAGCATCTGAAGGGCCTGCAGGGTGCTCACAATGTCCACGGGGTTCACTGCAGTCTCCTGGCTGATCTCTGCAAAGCACCAGCAGTTTTGGGACAACAGGCAGAAATTCCTCCCCAAGGGCCCCAAACTGCTGGGTTTCAACCAGGGGTTTTATGGAGCTCCTTTTGAAATGAGACAGCAAATTCCTTGCACGTACTGAGGAGGTACAGCCAGTACTGCAGTGACTTAGTGGTATAAATTTTAGGATCCCTGGTAATCAGGTGCAATCCTCTGACAGAAGATGTAGTTCTGCTTTTTCAGGACTACCTTGACACCCCCATGAAGTGCCACCCACTCCCAGGTGACACCCACAGAGAAGTGCTACTAAAAGGAGTCCAAATATACTGAATATTGGCTCCTGGGGCCATTATTCTTTTTAAAATTAACATTCTAATCTACAAGTGGATAAAGTCCTTTGCTGAATCATTTTACAAATGGTAATTTTTTTAAAGAAGAAGCCAAAAAAGCTGCAAACTGGCCTGCCTTTAATGGTGGCAGGACTGGGAAGGAGCCATTCCCAACTACAGGAATGTGCTGCTCTACAAACACCTCGCTGGGTGAGTCAAGCATAACCTGCCTCCTGTTTAAGGAAGGTGAGTGGGAAGCAATTCACTACAGGCTTATTTAGCTTCAAAAATCACCTTTGATGGAGATCTCTTTTCCTTGGAAGTTATGCAGGTAACGAAGGAGAACTTCCTTCCAGTAGCTGCGGTAGCTGATGAGTCCTAAGTCAGACAGAGGACGTTCTGGAGAGCCCACTTTTTCTTCTACTTTAGAAAGCAAATAGCCTATAAAGATAAAAAAAATCCTGTTTAAACTACTCAAAGAGAGGTACAGAAATCAGCCATGCTCAATCCCCAGCAGAGCTGTGAGATTTGCTGCTGAAATGGCCACAATGGAGGGGTTTTTCTCCCAGGATTTCTCTCTCTACTCACTGAAGTCGATGAGCATTTTGCCATAGCCTTGTCTCATGTACTGAGGCATTGTCAGGATGCAGGAAACGTTGTAGTTGAGGAAAGAATTCTTCTCCTAAAAACAGGAGCAGAGAGGATGGATGGATGGACAGGTCTAGGTCTGTGCAAACAATGGGCATCTCACAATCCCAACAAGCAACTGATACAATAGAAGGGGAAAGGAGCAACAGCAGAAGAACCAGCCTAACAACAGGTAACCTGATCATCCTTCTGCCACCAGCCTGGCTCAGGTGCCTGACTTTATCAGCCAGTAAACTGGGGGTTTGCTGCACAATTTTAAGCTTCCTGGCAACAGTAATTCCTTTGAGCTGATTTGGTTTATGCAAGGAATGAGGAAAGCTGCAATCCCTGCAGCAAACAGCACAAGTCGTGCAGCTCAGGTTTGAAACTTTATCTGTTCCCAAAAGCAACAAATCCTGAGAGTGCAAATGCTCAGGGGGGAGATTCAGTGCTGGTATCTGCTGTCCTAAATCTCATTTTAGTGAGGTGAGTAACAAAGATGTGTGCATTTTCCACTCACCTTGGAGAAATATCCTATCAGGTGACAGCCAGTGTTGTCAGCTTCTGTCATGACATAGAAGAGGAAGGGTTCAACATCATAATACAGAGTTTTGTGGTCCAGGAAAAGTTTTGCCAGCAGACACAGGTTTTGACAGTAGATCTAGAGGCAAAAGGAGAATGGGATTCATGTTTATTGCACTGGAATGTGCCAAGTGTGAACACAACTGTGCCTGGGAAATGGCAAGAATATTCTGAACCATCTGAAATGATGTGGAGTCTTTCAAACAGAGCAGTTTGGGCCAGGACACAATTCCATTTGTGATGGAACTTGATAAGCCTGGCTTCCTATGGGAATGGATGTTTGTGATCTCAAGCTCTGAATGCCCAAAGGATCAGGGTTAGGCAGGTCTCCCTCACCAAATCAGGCTGCTCTCCACTCTCACCCAAATCTGACCTGAATATTCCCAGGGAATGGGAGATGGGCAGGAACAATCTGCTGAGGCCATGCACAGAAATCTCCCCACTAACTTTCAGGAAGGGATTTTGACCCCCGTGTCCAAGCACAATATAAAACAACAGATGGAACTGCTGGAGCACAACAGGGCTGAGGAACAGCCACGAAGAAAATGCAGCAAAACTCCTGCAAGAATGGACAGACCAGGCTCCAGCAGCTCTTCTGCAATTAGGGGCAGAAAGGGCCATCTGCCACACCCCAGCCTGGCCTGATGGTCCCAGTTAATCACCTTGTTCTTCTTCCCATCCACTTCAAACACGGAGATGGAGCCTTTGCGGTAGATTTCATCCCCCGGTGGATGTTTCCAAACACACTTTGCCTATGCCAGGAAAACAAAATGAGGGTGTCACTCCTGTCTTAATCACAGCAATTGAGCTGGAGTTGAAACCATTGACAAGCTGGAGGAGCTCAGAGGGAGCTCTGCCCTGGCTCTCACCATGTGCCTGCGTAGGATTGTCTGGCTCTTCATGTACTTGAGGCAGAACTCACACATGTAGAGGCGCCCGAGGCGGGCGTACTCCTCGGGGTAGGGGGAGTGGTACCACGTGTCCAGCTCATAGCGACCAAAAGCAATGGTTTTAATCATGTTGCTGCCCTCAGTGATCTGCCCCTGGAGCCTCAGCTTCTCCTAGAAGGGAAAAAAATAAGTTAAAAGTAGGTGCAGATGAAAATTTTCTCGAGGAAAGCTTTTAGTTTGAGACTCCTGGATTCATCTCTCCCTGTGAACGTCTGGCCATGGATGATAAATCCTTGTCACGGATGTAAATCCTGATCTGCAGGGAGAGGGCACGGCCTAATGCTCTGCCTCAGATATTCCAGATGCAACTGTCACCAGAAAGCATCAAAGGATCTGTTGGATCCTCTCTGGAGATGGAATGTGGCTTTGGGAAGCACCTCATGGAGGTTTTGAGCTCCATTTCAGTCACCACCCCTCAGCCACCCTTCCAGCAGGTGAAGGTGCCCACTCTCTCACTGCAAACCCCTATTAAAGTGGCACTGCAGCATTCCTGACTGCAGAGCTCAGCTCCAGCTGTGTGACTGCTCTACAACATTCTGACTTACCTACACTAGCCCCAGAAACCTTCCTATTTCCCCCAAATGTGAGGGGTGTTACTGAACACTTGCTGGGAGGGGCAGCAGGAGCTGAGTCTCACCAGGTCCTCAGACGCCCGTGCCTGCGCTCTCCGGAACAGCTCCAGGTCGTACTCACTGGTCAGGTTTTCCAGGAGAGGCTCCCTGGTGTTGCCATAGGTTTGTCTGTGCTCCTGGAACAATCAAACAACAGTTTGGCTGCCAGGCTGTTACTGAGCTGGTGGATCTTGCAGCTTTTTTTGGCTGAGAATGCTGCAGGGTGACTGGGACAGCCAAACTCCTGCTCAGGGGTTTGGGAGGGAATGGAAGAATATTCCAACTGAGTGCTTTTACCATGTATTTTTCCTTTTGCTCCTTGCTCAGTCCCGAGTTCCTCTTCTTCCTGAGCTCAGCCACTTTCTCCTTGTAGCGGAGCTGCCTCTCTGTGGGGGCCTGGAAAACCAGAGGTGGGATCCTTCACTGCTCCAAACATTCCCCTTCCCACCCCAAAGGACCTCTGTCCTGGCCCTCATTTCATGAGGTTTGTTGTCTCTCAACCAAATCCTCTGCTAATAACAGGGCACTGCAGGTACAACACAGGTATGTAAAGCAGGAATTTTTTCTCCCTACCACAGCCTTTGCCAATGCGCCTCAGCCCCACAGGACAGGGAGCACTCCTCGTGGAATGCTTAATCATGGGAAGAGCCCCGAGCTGGCTCATGAAGTCACCTTGACTCAAATCCAACACTCATGAACTGAAAAATGTGATTCCCCTGGTTTGGTTCTTCTCTGTTTAGTCAGAGTCAAATTGCAGTTTACAGTTCTGCAGGAATTCTTTTGTGCTACACATCAAAGCACATGGAAAAGACCATCCTGAGAACACTCCAGCCTCCTGTGGTATTAGAGGCCAGCCCCAGCTCTGCTCTCCCTGCCTGCTCCAGTCCCATTTAAGGGACACTTGCTGAAACAAACCAGAGGTGACAACTGGGGAGTGTCAGGACTGGCACGAGAGCTCAGCTGAGATGTGGGGAAGGTGAAACCCATCGATCTGGGAACCAGGAGCTGAGTTCTCCCAGTTTTACCTGGTGCCTGGTGGCGTGCCTGTTGTTGTCATCCTGCCGATGGGCCAACATCCGCTCCTCAATCTGCTTATCCCGGCTCTGCGCTCGCACCTGCAACCCCAAATTCACCTGTCAGTGCTGCAGCAACTCCCTGCACTCCTTCTCCCTTTCAGGGGAATGCTCTGGACTGCAGCTCACAGCTCTGACACACAAATGCTGCTGTCTTACAGCTAAAGGCATCAGCTGATACGTGTCAGCTCTGTTTGATGCTCATAAATTACAAATCTTGGCATTTTGTCCTAAGAAAACAAAAGGAAGATAAACCAGCAGGTAAAAGAAGGGAAAACATTCACCTTGCACTCGTCTGCTGAGAGGTTGTGGTAGAGTGGGCAGCCCGAGATGGAGAAGTGCCGCTCGTGTTTTCCAGTCAGGTGTCCTGGAAAGGGTCAGAGAAACAACCCAGCTTGTAAGAAATTACCACAGAGAGGTTTAAAAAGTCTCCCAGATCCCTCACAGGGGCAGGCTCAGGTCACTGCCAGTGGGATAGGAGCAGCAAACTTCCTGGTTCATGGCACAAGGAAGGAAAATCCTTCTCACACTGCCCCAAAAGCTGCACTCCCTGCAAGCAGCCAGGTATGGTAGAGCAATAATTTGGGTCTGAGATCTTGTTGCTGGCAATAAAATCAGTTCCCTGCCTGCAAGACTCTGCATTTTCCTCCCACACCTGTGCTCATCCTCCTATTTTGGTCCTTATCCTGTCATTCCCCATCACTCCAGAAAACACCTCCAGGAATACTCCTCCAGATACACCTGCATTCAGGCCTCACATCCCTTCCCTAGACCCACTTCTCCTTAATATTTCTGCTCCTAATTAACTGCATGATCTCAGGATGTCTAACTCAACCAAGGTGGGACCTGGAACATCACAACAGGAATTCAAAACCCAGCAGATGGATCCTGGAGCTGGAATTACCTAAAGAGTTACAACCAGGGGTGGGGCATTTCATGTTGAAATTGTAGCTCTCGTGGAAGCGGCGCCGCTTGGGGCGGTGAGAGAGGTCACTGCCCGAATCCTTCATGGACATGTCCTTGGCAATGCTCTCATCGTGGGACACGTTGGGGCTGGAGATATCAATGTCAGACTCCGAGGAAGGAGCGTTCCCCGTGGGGGTGCGGGGCGGGGACTCGTCGTGATCCGCTGCATTCTTAGTGTCTGCATAAGGACAGGGATAAGGATGTTACAAATTTGGCAGGGAAAAGCCTTTAAAAACACACATAAAGGAACACTCCAACCCTCAGGATACCCTGGGAGGAGGGTGTTCCCCACAGGTTGTCCCCAGCACGCACCTCTGTCGGAGAAATCCACCACCTGCTCGGTCTCGGAGCCGGAGGAGCGTGTCTGGCGCAGGGGGTATTTCTTGGGAGTGACGGGCGTGGGCTGCTGCTGGCTCCGGGTCACCCTCCTCGTGGAATAAACAGGCTCCTCCGCTCCAAAGGACGGGGGGTTACGGACCGGGCTGGAATCTGATCCCAGGGGAACACCAGGGTTACACCAGCAGAACCTCCAGGGACTCACAGTGTGCCCCGAGCTTGCGAGTGATGGTTCTGTCCTGCCACACTCTGGCCTTCCCCGAGAAAATCTCTGGGATTTCACTCACACTGAGCAAGCGGGAATTACAGCAGCCTGCTCACGACTTAATTACTTAATTGAGCAGTAATTACCAGCCAGCTCCCTCTCGGAAAGCTAAAGATCCGTTAGTTTAGATAAGAACTATGAGGGTTTAGGTAACCCTTGGGAAGAGCAGGATTGCTGCCAGTGTGGAGCTGGGATCTGTATTTTTTCTAGGATTTGGATTAGATTTGTATTTTTAGCTGATTTGGGAGTTGTATCTGTATTTGTGTGTGATCCTACACTGCTCATAAGAATCATAGAATGGTCTGTATTGGAAGAGACCTTTAAGCTCATTCAATTCCAACCCTTGCAATGGGCAGGGAATACAAATAAAACTACTATTTTGCATTAAATAATGCTGTCATAACTTAGAGATATCACAGGCATTCCATACACATCTTCCCTCTTGTTTATAACGTCTAATCACCACACAATTACACACATATATTTCTCATCTGCAATAAAATTTGTCACAAACCACTTCTTTTTTATCCAAGTGTCTACCAGGAGCAATGGAAATGAGTTTTTATCTCCTGTCATTTCCTCCCCTGGATGCCAGATGGCAACATATGGCCTAACAGCCAAAAACTGCCCACACTAACACTAAAAAAAGAGGTGGACACGTTCCATGTTTCCTTTTATAATCTGGGTGCCAAAGTAGGAGCACACAAAATAACTGGCAATATGTTGGCTACATTTATTGCGCAGCAGGATCAGCAAATCACAAAAATACATCTTCCCTTGGAGCAGAGAACCCCCCCAAACAAACAAATGAAGGAAACAAAAACAACTTTCACCTCTAAACCCCCTCTCCTTTCCTTGGCTCCAGTGCCAACATAACTGGAAAGCACATTTTTAGAGTTCTCAGAAAAACGAGGCAAAGCTAGCAGTGGAATTATGATGTTTGACTCCTCCTTCCCTTGAGAATTTCTCACCTTTACTGCTGAACAGAGGACACTCAGACTTTAATTTCCACCACCAGTGCAACCTTTAGATATACAACCTCACCTGTACAATGTGTTCTTTGCCACGCTATGAATGACCAATAAACCCCCACACGCCTTTCCATTTACCCTTAAATTCCCCACATTTAGACCCAAAACTCCAGGAATATGGAGCACACCGAGCCTAAGAAGCTGGAATCCTTTGGGTTGTGGAAGCAGAGCCTTTACCTTGGGAGCTCTGGCTGAGCCTGGCCGAGGAGCGGGTCACGCGGGCCGAGCGGCGCGAGGTGCCATCGCTCTCCGAGCTGTCCGTGTGCTCGGGATCCGTGGAGAAATCCGAGTCCTCCGTGCCATCCGAGCTGCTGCCCGCGTTCCTCTGCCACAGCACAGGGCACACACCTCAGCAGGGAGCACCTCACCTCAGGAATATCTCATGGGAGCAGGGAATTTTGGGGTTGGAGGGACATTAAAGGCCATGGGCAGGGACATTTTCCTCCAAGGTGGCCTTGGATACTTGTAGGGATGGGAAGAGATGCTTAGATAGAGAGATACACTTGGCGTTTTGAGTAGAATTCATCTTTCTTTTGGTTTAATCCATACACAGTGCCAGTGCCTTCAGTAATAAAAAGCTTCTGCAGACTGATCCGCTGGGAAAGGTTATGGGAGCACAGGATTTTATTTAAAGCAAAAGGTGCTGTTGGATCATAGATTGGACTCGATGATCTTGGAGGGCTTTTCCAACCTGAATAATCTTGTGATTCTGTGATCTATATTCCCACCAGTGCCCCAAACTGGGCAAAGGGATATTCCCACCAGTGTCCCAAACTGGGCAAAGGGATATTCCCACCAGTGTCCCCAAACTGGGCAAAGGGATATTCCACACCAGTGCATTAACTGGGCAAAGGGATATTCCCACCAGTGTCCCCAAACTGGGCAAAGGGATATTCCACCCCACAGAACGTCATTCCCACTAAATAAACCCCAGGAGTCATCCCAGAGTGGGGGGACCGATCTGGATGTGGCAATGGGGGTCTAGCATGGGTGTTGAGCAATTCTATTCCACATCGCTTGTTTACTCTCCCCTTTTTCAATATTATTTATCCCTGTAAGTGTATTTTACTTCTGTTTACTCATCAAACCGCTCCTATCTCAGCCTACAACTCCGACTCTCCACATTCCCCCCCGCAGTGAGCGGCGCTTCGTTTGCAGGCGGGGTTCAAGGCCACGACATGCTGTGGGGACCCGCCGGGGTGTCGTGAGGGGCGGGGTGGCCGTGAGGGGACAGCAATGGCGGCGCCGTGAGGGGACGGTGGCGGGAGCGCGGCCCCCGCGCCGCTTTGTTTTGCCTCGCCCGCCCCAGNTCCAATCGGATAGCGCGGGGGGCGGGTGCTGCGGGCCCAAGGCCGCTATTTTCCCCCCGGTTTTGTGCCCGGGAGAAGGAGCGGAGGGGCTGGGGAGGGGCAGAAAGCTGCGGCCCGAGCTCGCCGATCCCCCCCACCGGCCGTTTCCCCGCGTTTCCCAGCCGCGCTTACCTTCCTGCGCTGCATCCTGGGCGGGGGCAGCGAGGTTGCCTGTTCCCCGGCACCCGCGGCCCGCGAGGCGGCGGGGGGCGGCGCCGCGGTAG
>WBMV01001501.1:0-32447 GCA_013396655.1 Campylorhamphus procurvoides
AGATGGTACAGGCAAGACAAAGCCTTGCCATCAAGCCTTGCCTTGACATCAACAACAACATTATGCTATCTTTTGAGAAATATGTTTTGCAGGAGATGTAAAGTGCAAGACTCTTGCAGTGCAACATGTACATACAGGCCCAGACAGAGGTACCCACATTAGCAGGTTTGGGAAGAAAAAGCAAGTTTTGGGAATTTTCACTGTCCTGTCAAGCTTCTCACACTATAAACTTCCCAATGATTGAGTTCACTGCCAGCATGCTTACCAGGAAAATCATTTTTCCATGAGAATATCCTAAACACAGCTGAAAACATAATTAAATTGTGTCAGTCTGTTTTATTGGTGTTCTAAAACTAAAATTTATGTCTGCAAACTCAGGGCAACAGAGGTGGGAAGGGGCTGGAGCAGCAGGAGCAGCTGAGGGAGCTCGGGGGGGCTCAGCCTGGAGAAAAGGAGGCTCAGGGGGGACCTTCTGGCTCTGCAAGTCCCTGACAGGAGGGGGGAGCTGGGGGGGTCAGGCTCTGCTCCCAGGGAACAGGGACAGGAGGAGAGGGAACAGCCTCAGGCTGGGACAGGGGAGGGGCAGGTGGGACAGCAGGAGGAATTTCCTCATGGAAAGGGCTGTCCAGGAACATGGCGAGGTCACCACCCCTGAAGGCATTCAAGAAGTGTTTGGATGTGACACTCAGTGCCCTGGTCTGGGTGACAAGGTGGGGATCAGTCCAAGGTTGGACTTGTTGACCCTGGAGATCTTTTCCAGCCCTACTGACCCTGTGATTCTGTGAAAGCTGCAACCACAGTGGCTCTGGGGTTGGAAACAGCTCCAGCAGGGAGGGCTTGGAGATGCATGGAGGGATTGACAAAGCATACTGAAAAGTATGAAATGATCTCCAGTCCTGGGAGAACCCACTGCTGAAAATGGCACTGGGGTAGGGCAGAGCAAGGAAACTAGAAGGACTATTCCAGAAGCTCCCCAAAGCCCCTCACATGCTCATGTACCTGAGGTTATCAACACGCAGGATTTGGCCACAAGGACACAGAGTCACCTGTGTCACTTGAGAAGCTCTCAGGAGACACGACCAAGATGAATTACATGGTTAAGCATCAGAGATCACATCCTGATGGGAAAGTGGAGTCAAAGCCTCTGTGATGGGGATAAGGGGCCTCGGTGCTAATGGAATTAGTGTCTGGCAGTGCTGGGGCTGTGCTGATGTCAGCCCTTAGTCACATCAGGTGAGAGACCAAGAAACAAACTGGCCAGGAGTTACCTTGGGCAAGGCCCATGTTGCAAAGGGCTGGCCAGTTATAGTTTCAAGGACTTGGCTCTGAGTGTGTCCTGAAAAACCACAGCCTCCCATCTCTGTGAAGGGCCCATAAATCATCTGTCCCAACACAGTGCAGCCTGTTCACCTCCTCCTGCATCTCCTAGAGTTGGTGGCACAGCCCTGGCAGGCTGGACATGGTCCCTACCTGCCCCAGCCTCAGCCAAAGACACCAGGCTGTCCTGCCTGTTCCAATGCCTCCCAAGGATGCTGAGCAGCTGAGCACCACTGTCACCCGCACAGCCAAATATTTGCATTGATAAGTCTTTTTGGGTAGTAGGCTGCTGGTGTCTGCTTGGAACAGTCAGAGCAGAGGAGATGTCCTGGTATTTTTTAAGAAAAAGGATGTTAAGGAGCTTAATTGTTGCCCTGAGACAACAGAGTGTTCATCCCGCTCAGAAAGGGAAGGGAAGGGGCAGGGAACGAGAGATGTGGATTTAACACTTCTGAAGGAAAACTCCTGAGAGTTACCCAACCTCTAACATCTTGAGCTGGGTTTTATAATGAGATTTTGAGGTTTTCTCTGATTTCTCCCTTCTCTTTTTCCTGTGCAGGGTTTAGAGGGAATGACAGCAGGATAGAGCAGTGCCCAGCCACACATTGCTTTCTGTGTCATGTAATTCAATAACAATCAAGTGCTCACCCATTTAAAAACAAATCCCTCCAAATGAAACAGTCCTGCCTGGCATGTGGGATACAGCCCTGAGTGTGTGCACAGAAATCAAACAGGTTCCCAATCTGAAAAAATCTTTTTTGTATTACTAAGATGTTAAAGTCATTTGTCTTATATATAAAAAGACACAGCTGGAAGAAGCATAATGTGATGAGGAAAATATTTAAGCCTGTAAAGATCACGTTTAGGGAGATTTTAGGATCAATTGTTCTGTTTCCCAAATCACAATGCAATGCCACGCCACTGGTATTTGTACAGACCCAGCAAGAAAGTTTCTCATCCACACTGTGATAAAAGTCCAAATGTTCTTTCCTCTGGCTGCTCTTGCAGACCCTGGTGCTGATCTGGCAAAGAGCAGCACAGATGTTTTAGCAGGAAAAAGTGGTAATGAACTGCAATTGTTGCTAATATTAAAATTAGCTGTTTTCATTTCAACCTCCAGGAACAAAATCAATTCTTGTTTGCCAGCTGAAGGCCAAACTTCAGAAAGGAAGAAACACTCATTTCCAGGTCTTACAGGTTTTCTGGAACCAGCAGGGAAGGGAAGAAATGTGATCCCACTGCTTGCTACAGCTTTCTTAAGACAGCATGTGCTGGGGAGGCCCTGGGAATAGGAACGGTTTCCCATAACAGACACAAAGGATAGTGCTTTGCAAGGAAAAGTTGGACAGGCTCAGACATAGTGACTTTATGTTCTCTCATTTACCATACAAGGATGGTGAAGGCTCTGGAGGAAAAGCCAGCTGAGGAGCAGCCGAGGGCATTTGGTTTGTTCAGCTGGAGGAGACTGAGGTCAGACCCCACTGGGGTCAGCAGCTCCTCCCAAGGGGCAGGCACTGATCTCTGCTCTGTGGGGACCAGGGACAGCGCCCAGGGAATGGCTGGAGCTGTGTCAGGGCAGGCTCAGGTTGGATCTCAGGGAAAGGTTCTTCCCCCAGAGGGTGGTGGGCACTGCCCAGGCTCCCCAGGGCAGTGGGCACAGCCCCAAGGCTGCCAGAGCTCCAGGAGGGTTTGGATGATGCCCTGGGGCACAGGACATGACTTGTGGGGATGGTCCTGTGCATGGCCAGAAGTTGGACTGGATGATCCTTGTGAGTCCCTTACAACTCAGGAGACTCTGTGATTTATTGAAAGCGTTTCCCTCTACAGTTCATACTTGTAATATCAGACTGTCCTCATCCTGTGACCTTCATTGATAGTACAGCTCTTCCAGGGGAAGTTTAGCTTGGATATTAGGAAGGCAGAGAGGGTAATCAGGCATTGGAATGGCCTGCCCAGAGAGGTGGTGGATTCTCCATCCCTGGAGGTTTTTGAGATAAAACTGGATGTGGCACTCAGTGCCATGGTCTAGTGACCACCGTGGTGTTGGATCAAGGGTTAGCTTTTATGATCTCAGAAGTCTTTTCCAACCCAGCTGATTCTATGATTCCATGAATTCTCTCTGGTACCTGACACCAAGAGAACACACAACACGGGCCTTCTGTTCACAGGAGTAAAGAGGAGAAACATTCAGGGCCAGGTTGGACAGCCTGAGGTACCTGTTCATTGCAGAGGGTTGGGATTAATTGGCCTTTAAAGCTTCCTTCCAACCCAAGCTATTCTGTAATTCCATGGTTTTGTGCCCTTTCTGCCCACACTATGACACATTTACTTCTTTGGCCATTGCAGCTCCAATTTTTGGAGGTTTCTAATCTCTGTAACTTTGGTCTTTTAGACAGCAGCATTTTGTCATCAGCAGTGAAGGCAATAATCATTCCATAGCTGCTTCTGTCTTAGGGAAAACTGAAATAATTCTGACCTGGACTTAAAGGAAATATCATATACCTCAGGCCAATGGAAGAAAACGGATCCTTGAGCTGACAATTGAACACTCATGGAGATGTACTTTCGCCATCAGGAAAGGTCATCGCTCTCCTTCCTGTTCTCACAGACACTCTCAGGGCTGTCTGGCACGTGCTGTGCAGACTTTGCCCCCCTTTCTCAGTGGCTTCCCCAAAATGATCTTCCAATTAATTATCTTTCCTTATTAAGAACTACACAAAAATCACAGAATGTCCGGAGCTGGAAGGGACTCAAAAGGACCATCCAGTCCAACTCCTGGCCATGCACAGACACCCCAACAATCCCACCCTGTACCCCAGAGCATCATCCAAACACTCCTGCAGCTCTGGCAGCCTTGGGGCTGTGCCCAGTGCCCTGGGGAGCCTGGGCAGTGCCCACCACCCTCTGGGAGAATAACTTTTCCCTGATATCCATCACTGGGTCTATGTCTTCTAATTTCTGACTGGGAAATACCTCTAAGCCTTGTCCAGGAACTTCTGGGCTCCTGTAGCACCCTTGCAATGCACAGCTTGTGATGCTCTACATCATCTGCACGATCCCAGTTTTGCCTTCCCCTGACCGTGCTGTTGCCAGGATGCAGCAGCGCTGCCAGCGCAGAAATGTCTGCAGAGAAGGCAGTGGCTCTGTCTCTGATCCTGCACAGCTGCGTGTCCCAGGGAGATGTTGACACACCTGGCAGTGCCCTGCACAGCAGCCCCATTCACACTTTAGCAGAGAAGCATTTTAATTAATTGACAACAGTTTTTTAATATATAGATTTAGCAGCTCTGCCTGAATAAATGCTGTTTGAGAGACTAAATTCTGTTTGGATTAATGGCCTCTGACAGCTTTTCCTACTTTGCAAACAAAGTGGGTTTGAAGTGTAATAAAACAGAGCGTGGGATGCATTGAACATGGAGAGCTGCTCAAGCTGGCAGCCAAGTAAAACATCACCAGCCTCCATCCAGAGGAGCCCTCAGACAATCACACCTTCCAGGCACAAAGGTGTTTATCTGATGCAGCTTGTGCTCCCTAAATGCCTCCATCTGCCTTACAGTTGCTTGTGACAATGCTCAGCAATTGTGAGTGTGGAGTTTTTCAGACTGTGGAACTGATACTTGCAGCCACTGCACCAGGCACATACTGGCCAGCTCTGATCTCCTTGTGCTGTGGTACAGAAGAGGCTAATCCTTATGAACAGGAAAGATTTAATTCCCAGGAAATGCCAGAGATGACACAACCCTGATCCCAGGCTATAAAGGACTTTGGTCACTGCAATATAAGAAAGATATGAAGCCATTAGAGAGTGTCCAAAGGAGAGTAATGAAGATGGGGAAGGGTTGTTGGGCACTGCCCAGGCTCCCCAGGGCAGTGGGCACAGCCCCAAGGCTGCCAGAGCTGCAGGAGTGTTTGGATGATGCTCTGGGGCACAGGGGGTGACTCTTGGGGATGGTCCTGTGCAGAGCCATGAGTTGGACTGGATGATCCTTGTGGTCCCTTCCAGTTCAGTATATTCTGGGATTCTGTGGCTTTCAGCCACTGGTATCTTGCTCAGAGCACACTGGCTCTGTTCCTCTCACCATTCAGAGTTGTAGGACTTCTTGAGTCTCCTGCTCATGGGATCTGAGAGTTACAACCCATGAAAACATCCAGACGAAATCCAGGAGAATCAGTGGCAGCAAAGTCACTTCAGATGAACAGTTACTCAGATTGTACTTTTAATGAACTTGTTGAATTTCTAAGTGTTTTAAAGTACAGGCTCAAGAACTCTTAAATGTGTCTATGTTTTATTCATGAAAATGGAACTTCAAGACATTAAAGAGCACGGTTTGTATGACAGCTTTATGAACTTTAAATGAATGATTTTGGCAAAGGATTCAAAATGTATTAGGAAGTAATTATCAAATAACTGGTTAATGATATCCAAGAACTATATAATAAGACAGACCACTGTCCTGAGCTCTAAGCCCTTGTGTGATTATTTTGTGCTAGGAAGGAGCAAACCTCAGCTTCAAAGGCCATGAAAATTTTCATTAGAAATAACACTCAATAACTAACAATAATCAGGATTAATAGCAGTGTCAATGATGATTCAGCCAGAAGGAATTTTTGAAGTTAAAAGTGTACCAAGAATCATTTGAAGCAAGAGTTGTTTTCCCAAATCATACTCTTTCACAGCAAAATCATTTCCTTTGACATACCCAGACCTTCCTGGTCTGTCCGAACATGGATTGCCCTTTAATCCAGAACGGGGGAATGATTAGAGGTAAGATACACATTTTCAACAGGAACTCAGTGAACCATGTGGTGGATCAATGAGAGTCTTTAAACTTCAATTGTGTGTCTTCTTTCTAAAGGTCTGCTTTAAATTAGCCACACAGTGAGATACAAACACAGGGTGCAAACTGGACTAAGAGCTTGTACAAAACTGAAATTTCCATCTCTCAGGAAATTTCAAGATTCCAAAATTGTAATTTACCTCACATTGACATATAAAGCAGATTAGAAAAATCCCCTAAATATTTCATTTTCACATTACCAAAATATTTTGGTTTGGCTACATTTTTAAAACTTATTTTACTTATCCACAGGCAGAATGTCCATGTACATTACTTGTGCTGTCAGCATTAGCCTGGCCACAGGGCTTCCATGTGCTTCCAAATCATCCTGTTTTCCTGCACCATGGACATTATCCATCTGCATTCAGGCCAGTTCCTGTTTCTTTGCACAGAGCTGTGGGTCTGTCCCAGCACTGCAGCTCACATAGAGCCAGGAGAGCCCAGGAAGGACCATAAAAGCACAGAATTGTCAAGGTTAGGAAAACAGTTAATATCAAGTCCAACCATCAACCCATCATCCTTGTGTTCTCTATTAAACCATGTCCTCGAGGGCCACACCTACATGTTTTTTGGACATTTCCAGAGATGGGGACTCTACCACTGCCCTGGGCAGCTGTGCCAGGGCTTTACAGCCCTTCCAGTGAAAAAAATTCTTCCCAACACCCAATTTAAGCCTCCTCTGGCCCAGCCTGAGGCTGTTCCCTCTCCTCCTGTCCCTGTTCCCTGGCAGCAGAGCCCAACTCCCCTCTCCTGTCAGGGAGTTGCAGAGCCAGAAGGTCCCCCCTGAGCCTCCTTTTCTCCAGGCTGAGCTCAGCTCCCTCAGCTGCTCCTGGATCACAGCAGAGCTCAGAGGGAAGTGCCCACAGCTGGTAAAGGTTTGTACGATTTAAGAAGTCAAGAGCCTTTTGTGTATCAAGCAATTATCTGAATAGAAAGACTTTTAATTATTTGCTTATTTTTCTGAGAGTGCTAAGCAAACGTTCTTGCTGCAATGAAGGCAATGAACCAACTTGACTGGTGTGAACGTGAAGGTGTTTAATCTACAGAGCTCCAAAGAGGCCCTCACTTTGCCTTTACCTGGAGCCGTGAGCACAGGAAATGGAATCTCTCTGCTTTGAATTCGAAAGCTGGATGTGCCCCACCTTGCTGCTGCAGAAGACAGTTCACTCCCACTCCCAGGAAGACCTTTGGGGAAGCTTCCTCAGTTCTTTCACCCATGGAAGCAGTTTTCTTATCACAGAACTACATCAAATTATTCTGGCACAATTTACCTGTGGTAGCCCATGATATATGTAATTTCATTTGCCATTTACTTAACTGGTTCTGATATTTCTCATTCAACCTTTATTGCACAGCCTTCATTAACACTCAGGGGACAAGAACAAGGCAGAGGCATTATTTTCTTCGTTTCAGATACAGGTACTACACTTGTTGCTCTGCAGCCATGCCCAGTCACCCAAACCTGATAAATCTGCAGGCATTTATTACCAGCAGCGTGGCTTGGAATGCTAAATCCTGGGTGGAGGTTACAGAGTCCCCTTCTCCTGAGGTCCTCGTCTCAGCTCCTCTCAGATCTGCTGCCACTGTAATTATCTCTTCTCACACCATGGCTTTGTTCCCTTTGGCCAACCCACAGTGAGCAATTACTGCACCA
Source organism: Campylorhamphus procurvoides (assembly GCA_013396655.1). Taxonomy (NCBI): domain Eukaryota; kingdom Metazoa; phylum Chordata; class Aves; order Passeriformes; family Dendrocolaptidae; genus Campylorhamphus; species Campylorhamphus procurvoides. The sequence goes on from WBMV01001501.1 coordinate 7,810, forward strand.
TTTGAGCACCAAGGCCTTGTTTCACTTCTCTTGCTGCCTGAGCCTCCCTTAATCTCCTCTCTGCCTCTCCATTCTCACAGCCACAGACCTTCCCCTGCTCTCATTTTATTTCAGTGGCAGGGCAAACTCTACCTCTCTGCCCTCAGTACACTTTGCAAAGCCCAGCCCTGACACCCAGGTGTTTTCACTGTGTTCCTGCCTTTCCTGATGGCAGAAAATGGTTCCCTGTTCCTAAAACCCCACTTTGATGTACTAAACTTTGCTGAACTATTAATTACTTATTAATTGGATGTTTCAAACAATAAACATGCCATAGTGTCTCACAATCTAAGATTTAGCTCTTTAATAAGTACATCCAGGAGTTTAAACTCTGCTGTTATTAAACCCTTTGGAGAGAGAGCAAATTACAACTTCAAGCTTTCTTTCTCAAATATATTCTTAATGCTGGAAATTTTAAACAGAGGAAAAAAACACATAAAAGCAATTGTGAACAAATTGCTCATGAAAATGGGTCGTTTAACAAACAAGAAGTTCCTAACCAGAAGAGTAATGGCAGCTTTCCAAATGCTGGATGGGGGGACTGGAAATCCCTTCCAAACCCCTTGATCTCTTAAGAAACTTAATCTTAGCAGGATGATTTGAGGAGCTTTAGCAAGAAAATATTCTCACATTCACAGGGAACTGGGAAGACCTTAGCCCAAGGCCTTAGACCTTAGACCTGGCCAGATAGTTCAGGTCATGATTTCCCTATGGTGTCCTTCCCCATGCTCAGCTGTGGGCAAGAGCAACACCCTGGGCCAAGAGACTGGAAGGTTTAATGGCATTAAGACAGTGCAGTGTGGTGCTGTAGAAGTGCTAAGGATAGCATGTGAACTCCGAAAGCTGTTAAGTCTGTCACATCAGCTTCCCCTCACATGCACAGGGAAAGAGCAGGAGGAGGAAGGAGCCGGCGTGAAGATCGTGTACAAACCCCACTCTGTGCAAGGATAGATGTAAATCCAGGCAGCTCTGCCCTGATTCCAGGAGAGCAGAGGACTTACAAGGTAGTTAATGGAGTGAGATAAAGGGAAATAAAGATTAGGCTGGCTGTGGGAGGATTTGAGTGATGTAGGACTACAGACAGAGAGCTCTGAGATAGCACTTTGGGATGTCCCTGAGATCTATTGCTTGGGCTCCTCACAGTAATGACTGTGATTCCCTTGGCCAGAGGGTGGTCGGGCACCGACCAGGCTCCCCAGGGCAGTGGGCACAGCCCCAAGGCTGCCAGAGCTCCAGGAGGGTTTGGATGATGCTCTAGGGCACAGGGGGGGACTCTTGGGGATGGTCCTGCAGGGCCTGGAGCTGGACTGGATGATCCTTCAGGGTAGTCTGTGGTTCTGTGATTCTGTACAATGTGCAGCTGTCACCTCCTGCCTCCACCCTGCTCAGGGTCTGATGTGTGTTCAGGGAGGGCAGGAAGACAGATCTCCTGCTGCTGTGAGAGGAGTCAGGCACAGGAGACCTGGGAACATCTGGAGAGTAAGAGGATCCTTCTACCCCATTTCCAGATGGGCTGCAGTAGTGGCAGAGGAGTCCTGAAACCACACAATGGTTTGCGTGGTAAGTCTTTGAAACTTCCAGCTTGGAGATTATTGTGTTCAACTCAGATCATGGCTCAGTTTTGGCAGCTTTGGAGTTTCTGGTGTCTGGAGCATCAGAGGGACCTCTGTCTACTGACCCACCTTGCTCTGCCCCTGCTTGTAAAGCCCATCCTGCTCCTCATGCCAAAATGCCTGTGAGCTGTTGGGTCATAACCAGGGGGAGAAGGAAGAGGTGTGAGTGCCTCCCCGACAGCAGAGACCATGCAATGATGAAATGGTGTGGGTGGAAAGGGACCTCAAAGATCATCGTGTCCCACCCCCTGCCATGGGCAGGGACACCTTCCACTAGCCCAGGGTGCTCCAAGCCCTGTCCAGTCTGGCCTTGGACACTCCCAGGGATCCAGGGGCAGCCCACTCTCCCAGCAGAGCGCTGAGGAGCATTGCTGCCCTTGGCTTCTGGGCCTGGTGTACACCCAGGGCATCCTCCACCAGATTCCCAGAGGGAACAGCTCTGCCACCTCTGCATTCCCTGGAACTCAGCAAGCCCCCCAGTCCCCTATGCAGGATTTAAGCACATCCTCTAGACAGATACACAGGTGTCATTTAAGGCCCAACAGGCTCCTGAACTCCACACAAAACCATTTCTGGGCATGGAGATGCTGAAGTGCTCTCACACTTAGAGAACCAAATTGTTGTACCTGTTAAAGTACAACAGCTTTCCTCACATAATGGGTTTTATCTCCAGCAAATTTGATGGTTTGTTATAAAATAATGGTAAGCACAATGAAAATATAAGCAGCTGATATGTTTCCTTGTTAAAAAAAAAGCACCATTAAAGTTGTAAACATCAAAACAGCAAAGCACAGCTATTGAAAGAAATGGGTAATAAACCAGTTATTTCTTTCCAATAAGTATTTTGTAGGTGATGTATTTGTGATGTATCAATTATTTATCTCTCTATATGGTTGAGATGTGCACTTTAATAAAATATAGAAAGGGTTTTAATTTTTCTGAACAATAAATGCAATTGATTTTGTGACTAGCATGAAGAATAGATTGACTCTAATGTGTTTTTCTTGTAGTATTTTATATTGTTTTATGTAGAAAACTCGAGTTGAATAGATTTAAAAAAATATTCCACTAAAATGGCCAGAAAAAAGGATAAATCTCACTAACTCAAAATTCTTCATTTTCCAAATGCAAATGTGAGGATTATAATTATCTTTTCTTTCATCTGGATCGCAGTGTTTGTCATGTTTATTTGTTCTATATTTTCATAAACATTTAGGAGTATTAATAATTTAGAGAAGATGTTTAATTTTCATGTAATGAATTCATGCAGGCAAAATAAGTAGGCAGGATAAGCAGCCAGAGTGTCTTGTAGCTCTTAAACACGCTTTGCACTCTGTACATACCCCCTTCAACCATGAGATCCTGGCTTAGTTTGGCAAGAACAGTCTCAGCATAACAGCTGATTTCAGTGCAAATCCAGGGGACCTCCCATAGCCAGGGGAGTTTACTCTGATTTATATCCCAGCTTTTATTCCAGCAGCAGGCACAGTGCCAGAGCCAGCACTGAAATTGCTGCTTACCTGGGATGTTCACACAGACTGGGAATGAGGGGCTGGAAAGGGCCCTGGGGGTCCTGGTCAGGGGCCAGCTGGCCACGAGTCAGCAGTGCCTGGAGCCAGGAGGGACATCCCTGTCCTGGGGGGCATCAGGCCCAGCATGGCCGGCTGGGAGAGGGAGGGGATTGTCCCGCTCTGCTCTGCACTGGGGCAGCCTCACCTGCAGCAGTGGGGCAGGTTGGGGGCACACAATGGAAGGGAGAGATTGAGCCATTGCAGAGTGTCCAAAGGAGGCAACAGAGATGGTTCAGGGCCTGGAGGGGAAGCGTGTGAGGAGCAGCTGAGGGCACTTGGGGTGTTCAGCTGGAGAAGAGGAGACTGAGGGGAGAGCTCATTGCAGGTCCAACTCCCTGGGGAGGGGCAGAGGAGGGGCAGGCACTGATCTCTGCTCTAGGGGGGACAAGGGACAGCACCCAGGGAAGGGCTGGAGTTGTGTCAGGGCAGGCTCAGGTTGGATCTCAGGGAAAGGTTCTTCCCCCAGAGGGTGGTGGGCACTGCCCAGGCTCCCCAGGGCAGTGGGCACAGCCCCAAGGCTGCCAGAGCTGCAGGAGTGTTTGGATGATGCTCTGGGACACAGGGGTGACTCTTGGGGATGGTCCTGTGCATGGCCCGGAGTTGGACTGGATGATCCTTGTGGGTCCCTTCCACCTCAGCACATTCTGGGATTCTGGGATACTCCCAGCACACCAAGCAGTGCAGCTCGGTGCTGTACCGGGGCAGGCATGAGCACATTTGCACCAGTCAGAGCCACCAGGGGACTCCAAGAGCAGGACAGTCATATCTAAATAATTCCTCAGGAAAAAAACCTTTGTAGTGCAGGGAATTCCTTCCTGTTTATAGCCAAAACTGTCTTTCTTTCCAGGAATTCTCTGCATCTCATCTGGACCAGTGAAGGCTTCAGCACTGGTGCTCTGTGGCCTCATCCCGAGGCACAGGACACATGCAGATGACATCTTGCTTCAGTCACTTTAGTTAGAGCTTAGATCCGTGAAATGTTTGCACATGGTCTGTCCTGGTGCCTGACATTTGGAGCTTATGTTACAAAACACTCTACACAGAAATTACAGAATTAAGACATGATGAAAATTTTTACTTTGAAATTTCCAGCTCTGCATATTTAAGATTTAACTTGAAATTTTACTTGTCACTATCAATAGCAAATGACAGCTTGGCCTGGTACCCTAATTCAGAATTCCCTCTTTTATCTTTGCATATAAATTTGATATCAAAACTTCGGGATTCCGTGCCCTCTTGTCACAGCAGTGCTTGAACACCGATGGCAGAAGGTGATAGCTTTTCTAAGACTTGTGTCTTGTTCTTTCCATTATTATTAAAGTCAAAATTCCCATTCCTCTTTCCCATGATGACTTCTGGATGAGAGAATCCATGATGTGTACCAGCAGCAGTTTGACTTTGTGTGGTCCTTCCTGCCATCACCAACATTTCCAGCTGGTCCTAACCTCCCTCCACATTCCTGGTGGAGTTCAGTGCTTGAGATGAGGCTGATGTAGCCACTCTCTACCCCAGCTCCCTGACTTTCTCCAGTTGACAACCAGGTTTTCTGGCATCAAATGTTCAGCTCTTCTTCACCAGAATCATCAAGCCCTGCCCCTGCCCTGAAGCTGCAGCCAAGCTGCCTTCAGAGCTCAAGCCCTGCAGGATTTCCCAAAAATTATTTCAATACACTTGAGTCAACAAGAGATTTCCTGGATAGTTACTGTGTCTGGCTTATTGGGTTTGAATGAAGATATTTGTTGCATCCTAAATTTCAGTTTAGTACAATTCTCTATTGGCTCAAAACTTCATCCTAGTATCTCATTACATACAGTTCGCTGCTGTCTTCTCTAAAATCTCTGCTCTGTTACAGGTACATGAACCCCTTCCCCTTCCCAAAGACTTGTGCTACCCAACTGACAAGCAGTTTACTCTCAAACTGACCCATGAGCAAGTTATTCTGAGTCTGAAATCCAAACTGATTAAAGAATAGTTTTCTTATTACACTAACGAGGCCCTGGGTTGTGTTTTTTAATGAACAAAGCATTTCTACAAGCTCCTCTGCAAGCAGACATGCAGCAGTCACAGGGTCTGTACAAACACCACGCTGCTGCTGAGCACACACAGGGGCTTTAGTTGGTGGGGAGAGATCACGTCAACCTTGGGAGATCACATCAACCTTGGGAGATCACATCTGCCTCTGGAGATGACATCAACCTTGGAAGATCACATCAGCCTTTGGAGATCACATCAACCTTGGGATGGGGTGAAGGACCCTCTGGGAGAGGCCTGTTCCAGTCACTGGGTGTGACCTGTGGGGTCTCACTAGGAACAGAAGGTTCCAGAACCTCAGTCCATGGTGTGGGTTCATCTCACACCCTTCATGCACAGGGGATTTGAACAGGGCCAAGGCTGGGGTGTTTCCATCCCCTTCAGGAGGTGAAGGAGGAGCAGAGAGTTGTCCAGGATGTGCAGAAGTGCAGAAAGACTTCTCAGGATGAGTGGTTTACCCTGAGCATTTCCTTTTCTCTCTGCTTGACCAGGGGCTGGAGGGGGTGTGGGGGGCACAGTTGTGACTCAGAGAAGATTTAGGTCATTTCAGAGTGGCCTCAGCTGCCTGGCTGGGAGGGACACAGCTGGCAGCAGTGAGGGTGAGATCCAGGCCTGCACTTACCCTGAGCCCAGGGCTAATGAAGGGCGTGATTGACCCCTGTCTCAGCCCAGGCAGGGCTGTTCATGAAGAGCAGAGATACATGAGAGTGGCTGCAAGAGAAGGGGGGCAGTCTCACCTTGGATTGTCCAGTTCAAGCCCTGCTCAACCTCTGTCTTGCCCTTGGACTGGAGCAGAGGGAATAACCAATGGAACTTGATAAAACTAGCCCACCTTTAGTAAGAATCTTGATTTTCTAATGGAAGGAAGGTTTTGTTGTTTTCCCCACTTCAGTGTTTTTCCTTGGGCAAAACCCCAGTGCTTCCAATCAAAATGAGGTGTTTCTGTGCAATATTTCCACGGCCCCAGAACCCTCTCCCAGCCCATTCAGCTGCCCGAGGGTGCTGTACATGAAAGGCTGTGATGCTGCACAGCCCTTGGGCTGGTGTTTGCAGGCGAGGCCACCCTTGGAGGGGAGCACAGCAGGAGCTGGAACATATGAGGTCATGCCACTCCAACCCAAGGTGGGTAACAACCCCAGGAGCAGCCTGACACCACAGTACAGCCTTCCCAGGCACCCTGAGGTCTGGGCATTAGGAGATGTGTCCTTTTCACCAGCGGAAGGACCAAAGTGGTGACAGCCTCATCTCTGCCACTATACTGCCACTTTCAGTCTTGCTTTATCACCAGCTGCTCCTAAAACAGCACTGGTGACTCAGCAAACAAGCTCCAGAAATCCTTCCCAATTCTCTGTATCAAAATCAGGGCCAAGCTGGGCCTCCCCCGAACTTCAGAGACAGGTTCTCCTATGTGGGAAGATCTGAGGTGTGTCCTGCTCTGGGAACCAGCACTGACCGACATCCCAGGCCAGCCAGGGGCTTCCTGCACTTCAGTGACACAGACTCTATTCCACATTCCTCCCTTCTACTCCAAAAGGCATCACTGCTTTGCTGCAGAAGGCCTTTGTAGAAAGCTAATTTGGGGAAGAAAGAGGACCCAGCCTAATTGATTGAAATGTCATCTACTTATACACTTGTTTAGCTTCTGAATATTAAGATGAATATTTTGTGTGTTTTATGTTGAAACAGACCATTTAATACCAAACCAGTAATAGCTGAGGACTAAATACCCAGCCTGGGGTGTCCATGTATTGAGCAAAGAATTGAGTGAAACAACAAAGTTTAAGCAGTCAGAATCAATACTGAGGAGGTGTCCCTTGGACTGGAGCGGTTTCACTGCAGCCAGATGACATCAAGGTTGGAAAAGAAATCTCACTGAAGCAAGTAAAAGACACCAGGACATGAATTTTAAGGTCTTTTTATTAGCACATATATGACTTTATCCCCTGGCTGGACAGTGGCTGATGGAATGACCTGTGAACTGCATGAACAATGCCATGGGGTGTGTTTATGCCTCAGGTGGGGGCCACAGCAGCCAAGAGGAGAAATGGGCACTGCCAGCAGCCCCAGCAGTGCATCCTGACCCCGTGCATGCACCTTGTTCCTGTGCCAGTGGGCAGCCAAGGGAGGGCTCCCCTTTCCTGGGCAGACAGACCTTGTCCATGTGTCCTGAGCAGCTCTGCACAGTTGCAGGACACTCTCCACACAACAGCCTGTGGGTGCCACTGCGAGGAGACAGAGTCAGGATGTCCCCGTGAGCAGAATCAGTTGTGTCTGTGGATTGTAAGAACCATCCCTACCCACAGCACATCCCACACCTCTGCTGTTGGTACCATCATGCAGGATCAGCTCACTGAGTCCTTTGCCAAGGCCAGCCTGGAAATCCTCTGCTTTAATTTGAAGGGATGGTTCAGGGCCTTGAGGAGAAGTGTGTGACGAGCAGCTGAGGGCACTTGGGGTGTCCAGCTGGAGAAGAGGAGACTGAGGGGAGACCTCATTGCAGGTCCAACTCCCTGGGGAGAGGCAGAGGAGGGGCAGGCACTGATCTCTGCTCTGGGGGGACCAGGGACAGCACCCAGGGAAGGGCCGGAGTTGTGTCAGGGCAGGCTCAGGTTGGATCTCAGGGAAAGGTTCTTCCCCCAGAGGGTGGTGGGCACTGACCAGGCTCCCCAGGGCAGTGGGCACAGCCCCAAGGCTGCCAGAGCTGCAGGAGGGTTTGGATGATGCTCTGGGGCACAGGGTGTGACTCTTGGGGATGATCCTGTGCAGGGCCAGGAGTTGGAGTGGATGATCCTTGTGGGTCTCTTCCAACTCAGCATATTCTGAGGTTCTGTGACAGGTTTACCATGGGGTTTCAGTGGAGCAGAGGAATCCAGGGACAGATCCAGCATTGGATTGTTCAGGGAAAGAGCTTCTGGAGTCATGTTCCACCTCTGGGAATATTTGTGTTCAAGGGATAGACACAAGTGAAGTGATGAAGTTCCTCACAACTGCCCACATCAGCAGCACCTGCCAACAGCTCCAGTACTTCGATCTTATGTGCATCACAAGTTCAAAAAGCACCTGGAGAAAGCAGATAATTCTGGATGAACACCCAGGAGTCCTCAGGATGAAACAAGCAGGAGTCCATGGGAGATGTGGACTAAAAATCTCCATCGCAGGACCTACAGGAAGAAGATGGGGTGAGTAAGAAGAGTTGCAAAAAACCTCAGACACACAGGCTGAGCTGGGAATGAATCCCTGGGCAATCACAAGGTAGTGCTGGAGCTCAGGGAGTGCTTCAGTACAGAGGAACACCTTGTGCACTGCCCTGGGAAGAAGCATCAAAGCTGACTGAGGTGTCAGAGCCGTGGGCTGGGCTGGGCTGGGCTGGGCTGGGCTGCTTTTGGGTGGCTCAAAAAGCAAAGAAAGCAGCTTTGAAAAAAGCTTCACTCCCTTCTTGGTGCTTCCCAGAGTAGGAGCTGGAGTGGGAGTAAGAGAACAGCAAAAGGAAAGACAGGGCTGTGCTCACACCAGCCCTTCAGTGCTTCCTGAGGTTCAATCTACATGCAAATGCAGAGCTGTGATGTTCCCAGTGGGAATGCAGCACACTATTCCCGTCAGGACAGCAATGAAATCACTAGACCTTCTCACAGCTATTTCCTACCCCTGCTCTTCCTTTTCTTACAATGAAATGATGCCGAGAAGGAGCTCTGATTTAATCCTGGCTGAGCCAGAGGCTCCTGCTGCGATGACTCTGAGGACACCATGCACCAGGCACAGGAGTTTGTCATTGTATTCCCTCAGTAGAATGTTTGTAGTTAATACAAATCACCTGAACTAAAATATCTATATTCATAAAAAGCCCCCAACCTTCGAGTGGGAGGTTTCATGGCCTCTCTGCTTATCAGCAGCTCACCTGGGACAGGGATTTTGCAAATGCCATTGACCCAGCAGGGTTCAGTTTTCTGATTTTGCCAATGTACCTTTTCTTTGGTAATGTGGGGAGGAAGAGAAATAAATCCCCCCACCCCCCAACCTGTCACTCTGTAGACACACACTGCCCAAGTTCTATTGTTCCAGCTCTCTGACAACACAGACTTGCCAGCTAGAGACAATGTTTAATTTATGAAGGACTGAGTTTTAATCAGTTTTTTATTGTTTATTCCAACAATAGATCAGTTTAATGGCAGTCTGAAAAATGCACCATAAGCAACCCTCACACATGCCATTCTTCTCCCTGTGAGAGATCTCCCATCAGAAGTTTGACGTGCTGGGCATCCTGGGAGAGAGGCAATCTGTGAAATCCAGGGTTTAAAATAAGTGACCAAGCTGCAGCTCTCGTGTTTGTGGGTTGGTGGATTCTGCTGAAATAAGGGCAGATTTTGGAGATAAATCTGTATTCAGAGTCTTTTCACACTGAATCATGAGATTCCTTTTTATAACCAAGACAGCAGACACTGACTGTGCACCTCCCTCGAGCTTGGGCACAGAGCTGGAGGTGGAACTTGTCTTCTTGCCTTCAGCTCAGACAAGCTTTAGTGTAAAGGACTTTTATTGACACACCTGGCCAGTCATCCCCCATTTTTCATAACTTATACTCCATATGTCTCTCCAAACACCTCAAATTTCCCCCATCTCCAGTGGAATCCTGGCCTGGCCACCCCACGAAGTCATCCTGGGAATAAAATTCTGTTCCTTGGGCAGAACTGTAGGGACGAGCCATGAGCCCTGGCTGGGGGAAATTATTTTACAGGCAAAGGAAAACACAGGAAACATATTTACTGTTCCATTTTTATGTCTATTTGTAGGCAATTAGAGAGGTAAGCCATTGGGTCTGGATCCAGCCTGATAGTGGAGGGTTTGGTCCATTCTATACCTGTTTTGTGAGAGGTACTCTCTGAAAAGAAAGAATTAGTTGAATCAAATCTTGTGTGATCCCAAAGCAGGTCCAGAATGCGGTCATTGCCTCTGCCATCCAGAGGCACTGTGGACTGAAAGTCCTCTTTGCTTTGCAGAGCTCTATCAATGCTTACATTTCTTCTCTTCCACGATGATAGAGACATATCCCATCTGTCCTTGGCTCTCTTGTCTTGGATCTGTCCTTGACTCATCATCAGGGTGATGCTGGAATAACTCTTTCATGGTAGGAGAATGGTGGTCAGATGCCCAAGCAGTGCCAAGATAAATGCAGCAATGAGCATGAAGGGGTTCAGCAAAGAAAAGAAGATTAAATACATTTATAGTGAAGACATTTCCCAACAGATTTCCGTTGTGGAGAATATACAGCCTTGTTAGACTGTTGAATTTTTCTGATTGGAATCATGTGAGAGTCAACACAGCAGTGTTTGACCCCATGTCAGGGAGCTGGTCCACAGGCTGGCCTCGTCCAAATCCTGCCTGTACTGGAGGCTGCACCCCAGGGAATGCACAGGGAGACTGGAGTGTTTAGAGCAGCAAAGGTGTAGAGACAGGCCCTAAAGGGGTGCAGGGTTTCTTAGTCTGTGAGCCCCTATTTGCTTAGAGTTTAATTATTGCCTTCATCTTCCCTAAAAGGGCATGAGAGGTTTAGGTGCACAGAAAACAAGGCAGAGCTCTAAACCACCCAGGTATTTTGGGACCATCCACTTTGTTTTCAGAAGAAAATTAATATCCAATTTTTAAAGGTACTGAGATCTGTTTGATGAATAAACACTTCTGGAAAAAACCCAACCCCAACATCCCTGCATGACAGACCCATAGAAAACAGGGCTGGACTGATCTGAAGAGGTCACGTCTTCCACCCCCCTGTCCTGAGGAAAGCTCTGTGTCCTCCAGCAAGGTGTCTGTAGAAATGATCCTGCTTCTACAAACCTTCAGCAAGGAACTCCACAGCAAACCCTGGAATAATTTATGGCAGTGTTTAACTATCCTTAGATTAGAAAGGCATTTCTTAATAACTAACCTGAATTTCCCTAACTGTGATTTTATTACCCCATATCCTAAGCAGGATGAACATGCAGAACAAATTATTCTCTTCCTCTTCACAGAAACCTTTTCTGTAACTGCAGACTGTTATGTTTCCCCTAAGTCTCCTCTTGACTAAACACCTCCAATTATTTCAGCCTTTCTTTGCAGGTTCCCTCCAATCTTTCTCATTCTCACTGCTCAGCTTTTTCGTTCATCCTGAAAGGCACTTGCCTGAATTGCCTGGGGTATTTTCCAGGTTTCTCAAGAACCTTCAGAGTCGCAGCCCTGCCCTTCAAACTCCTGTAGGTCCTTCCTCACATGAGGCAGGAGCAGAGCTGGTACCCTGAAGTCTGTTAGCCCTGATGTGTCCCAGCCCACCTCAAGGCAGCCAAGGAGAAACTTTCTCACCCTGAGAGTCAAGCAGAGGAACAGAGTGCCCAGAGAGGCTGTGGGGTTTTCTTGGTTTTCCATCCTTGGAGGTTTTCAAGGCCAGGCTGGATACATCCCTGAGAAACCTCAAGTTTGAGGTCTGATCTCAGAGCAGACCTTGCTTTGAACAGTTCAGCATTTGGTGGACATGACTTGCAGTGATTCCCTTCTAATTGTTCCCTCCTAGTTACTCCCTTCCAGTAACTCTCTTAAATTATTCCATGAGCCTTTTTATCCCTTTATTCCACTCCCTTCCCACAAAAAAGAACATTTTGATTAGAAAGGTGTTTGTGCTACATACCTGGAGTGAGGCCATGAGACAGGAGCTGAAATCCCCCAGTGTCCTGGATCAGCCTGCCATGGTCATTGGGATTGATTCCAGTACCTTGCATCACACATAACCACAGAATCATTAACTTTGGAAAAGCCCTCCCAGCCCATGGAGCCCACCCTGTGCCCGATGCCCACCTTGTTCCCCAGCCCAGGGCACTGAGTGCCATGGCCAGTCCTTCCTTGGGTGCCTCCAGGGATGGGGACTCCAAACCTCCCTAGGCCCCTTCCAGTGCCTGACCACCCTTCCCATGAAGAAATTCCTCCTGAATATCCAACCTAAACCTCCCCTGGCCCAGCCTGAGGCCATTCCCTCTCCTCCTGTCCCTGTTCCCTGGGAGCAGAGCCCAACCTCCCCCAGATCCACGCTCCTGTCAGGGAGTTGCAGAGCCAGAAGGTCCCCCCTGAGCCTCCTTTTCTCCAGGCTGAGCCTCCCCAGTTCCCTCAGCTGCTCCTCAGAGTTACTTTCTAGTGACACGAGAATAAGGTCTCTGCTATCAGGAGCAGGTTCCTACCAGGAGGAAAATTTGCAAACCTTGGAATAGTCTGGAAAGTAAGAGGTGAGGAGTTGGGTAGGACCAATGGACCCTATTCCTGTGGGATGACACACCAGACCAAAACAGTCTCCAGACCCATCTCTGGGAAGACATCAGTTCCACCAGGGCAGCAGAGGGATCAGTGCTAGTGAGGAAAGGTCCAGGACGCTGCAGGATGGGATGGGCTCTGGGATTGCTGGTGCTGGGGCCACCACACACCTGGAAGGCCACTGCTGTGCTCAGCAGCATGAACACACCGAGCAGGGACTGAGGGGGTTTCCTATTTTGGAACAGATTTTTTAATCTTTATGAAATGTTTTCAAATGCTTCTGACTCCCAGGCATTTGAAAACAAAACAACAAACAAACAACAATGTTTGTCCAAAGTCCACTTTGGAAACAGAAATGTTAAGTAAACAGTTCTGACAAATTGGAAATCCTGCTTGGCAAAGATTGCAGGGGTAAAAATGCATTTTCAGAACTCATATATAAACCTCTAAAAACTTCCCAGATTTTTGCTGCAATAATGAATTCCAAGCACAGAATAACTGGGAAAGAAACCCAAGTATTTTTCAGTTTTTGACATTTTAGGAAAGAGCTGAAGACGGCATTTTTTTATATCCACCACATCCTTTGTCGTGACAGAAAGAGAAGCTTTAATTCCAGAATAACAGCAGGAAAGGGCAGGGAAAGGGAAGATCTTGGGGATCTCATTTCTAAATGCAGCAATGGTTTAGTGATGACAAAAAAAGGATTCTGACTTGCTAATTAGTTTTGCATAATGATGACTAAACTTGATTACAGCAGGAACCAGTTAAATGTCTTTGTAGCTCATAGGCTTACCCCAAGCTCCAATTAAAAGGGTTTGGTTTGTTTATGGCTCACAAGGTGCTTCCTGGAGACCAAATAACTCACCAAAGGGTGCTCTAAGCTTTGTTGTTTCAATTGGCTGCTGCAGCAAATTAACTTCTGAGGAGGAATTTGATAGCATCTATTTTATCAGACATCCAAAAGCACGTCACTGGTTCTCCACAAGCTCTTGCTCGTATTTCCCCCTCCTGAACAGTTGAACAAATGGACAATAAAGGCTTCATTATCTCTCCATCAGTTGCCATCTCTGCCAGCCACTGCAGAAGGTCTCTACCTGCTATTTTTCTCTATTAAGAAGAGCTGAAAGAAAATCTGGCCATAAAACATTCCTGAATCTGTGTGTGTGAATGTGTGGGTGTAGGGGAGAACCCTGCAGTGGTGACACATTGAATACCTTCCTGAAATGCCACTCACTGCCCCCTCAGGTGAAGGACACAGAGGTTCTTGCAGTCTCACCAGCCCTGCTGTCCTCCTGGATGCCCATGGACAGAAATGCCAATCCCTGTGAGCCCATGCCAGACCTGTACCCATGCAGAGCCCCAGATGACCCCCAAACTGGGGTGCAGCCTGGATGCTGGCAGAGCTCCAGCAGCAATTCCAGGGATTGCTGTGCCCCACCTTAACTTACTCCCAAAACTACAGAGGGCACCAAGACCCCCACAACCACAATCAAATCCACATTTGGATTATCCTCTGATGACTGGGGTTCCCTGTTTCTTGTTGTAACTGGGTTCTGGCACGGCTCTGGCTGGCACTGGGAACCAGTGCAGGGTTGGGGACTGGTGGGGTGAGATCCAGTGATTCACCCAAGCATGAGTCCTTCTTGGAGACTCTGCCAACTCCCACATTTCTTCCTGTAACTTGAAAACAACACAGAGGAAGAGAGAAAACTTTCCTTCCCTGCATAATTCCCTTGAATGAAGGACTCACTGGATACAGATCCATTCCCCTACAGTGGCTGGTGAGCCCTGGAGCAGGGCTTGCCCCTGCCCCTGCCTGGCAACATCTCTGCTTGGAGTATTTCTGAGACACCTCTCCCTTAGGAGTGCAGAGTATTGTCTCATGCCAGAGCAAATGGCTTGACAGAGTCAAAGAATCCCAGAGGCACAGAATGTGCTGAGCTGGAAGGGACCCACAAGGACCATCGAGTTCAACTGCTGGCCCTGCACAGGACCATCCCCAAGAGTCATCCCCTGTGCCCCAGAGCATCATCCAAACCCTCCTGCAGCTCTGGCAGCCTTGGGGCTGTGCCCACTGCCCTGGGGAGCCTGGTCAGTGCCCACCACCCTCTGGGGGAAGAGCCTTTCCCTGAGATCCAACCTGAGCCTGCCCTGACACAACTCCAGCCCTTCCCTGGGTGCTGTCCCTGGTCCCCCCAGAGCAGAGATCAGTGCCTGCCCCTCCTCTGCCCCTCCCCAGGGAGTTGGACCTGCAATGAGCTCTCCCCTCAGTCTCCTCTTCTCCAGCTGAACACCCCAAGTGCCCTCAGCTGCTCCTCACACACTTCCCCTCCAGGCCCTGAACCAACCCTGTTGCCTCCTTTGGACACTCCAATGGCTTCAGATCTCCCTTCCATTGTGTCCCCCCAACCTGCCCCACTGCTGCAGGTGAGGCCGCCCCAGTGCAGAGCAGAGACAGGAAAGCACCGGCTCATCCCCGTTCCTCACTGCCCCTCAGTGCTGCCCCTGCTCCGGGCAGGGAGGTTCAGCTGGGGTGGCATTCCCGTTATGAAATGGTTGGGGTGGATGACTGAGGCAAAGATGGGAAGCAGCAATCCCTTTGGCACGACGTCAGTGGGCTCTGGGTGCTAAGAACAGATGCTGTTTGCTTCACACCGCCCGCCCGCTTCCAAAATGCCGGAGATTTCGGCAGCACCGACGTGGTTTCAACCCACGACGTGAATGGGAAAGGTCAATTGACTGGGAGGCTTTGCAGCTTCTTCAGCTGCTGCCCGGTCTCCCAGGTGCTCCCAGACTAGCACAGCATTCCTGCAGGTCCAACAGTGGTGGCAACATCCCTGAGCTCGCATTCTGCCCATTCCCACATGGAGTCATGCAGGACACGCCCAATGGGCTCAGGCTCCAGAAGGCTGTCCCAGCATTCTGGCTTTCATACATCCTGAGAGCTGTGGGCAACATTTTCCCAAAGAACAGGGGTGTTTCCCATCACCTCATTTTGTAGGGATGTGGCAAGAGGAAGAGCTGGGAAATTACAGACCATCAGTCTGACTTTGAGACTCTAAAACATACTGGAGCAAATTATTAAACAATCACTTCATAAGCACTCAGAGGATAAAAGGCAGTGGGAAACAGCCAACATGGTCTTGTCAAGAACAAATCATGTCACAGTAATCTAATCTCTTTCTTTAATGGGGTCATTGGCCTATGGACAGCAGAAAGGGATAGATATGATACACCTCAACTTTCATAAGGCTTTTGACTCAGTCTGATATGAGAGTCTCCTCCAAGCAGGGAAATAGCATTGAAAGCAAATCATACAGCATGGGCACAATTTAAAAAACATTAGATTTTGAATTTAGTATCAGAAATTTGTTCAAGAAAGGGATTTAAGTCTCTCAGGTGCCCATTCTGGGCCCAATTCACTGAAAAATTTCTGAACTTAGAATTCACCAAAGGCAGACCAACACCCACACAGACAACGGACAGGATCTTTGTGGAATTTATGTTATACTGGTTTACAAACATAAAATATGCAAATCCCATATCAACAATCACATGTTCTTTGACTCATACAAACATATCTATATGACACCATCTTAGTTTCAATGAATAATAAAATTACTCACTGACGTTGCAAGAATGGGGATGCAAATTTATTGTCTGATAAATGTCTGTTGTTGTTGTAGGTAAAGAACAGATCTTCTGCAGCTACTCAATCTTTCAGTTCTTTTCTAGCTCTCTGACCTCACAGCAAATGATTCCAGCTGGACAATTTACCACAGTTTATAGTACCACAATTTCATGGGGATTGAAGAGCCAGCTATTTGTTTCAATCTTTTTATCAACAGCTCAGATGATGGAACTGATCAGACACTGCTAAATGCCTAAATACAGACATCTGTTCAATTTTAGATTGCCCAGGGTATCCCATCTGGCCTCCAGCTGCCAGGTTGGCAGGGGGCTGCTCTCCTCTGAGCCCCACATCGTGACCATCAGAGGCGCCAGCTCCTCTTGAGAACCCAAAGCATTGAAGTAGCACCACACAAATGCATCGAGGCAACAAAAAAAATCTGCTTTGTGGGCAAACTTGGATGAAGGGTGATGAAAAAATAAAACCTAGCAAGATGAAATGCAATAAAGGCAAGTGAGAAGTCAGCACAAAGAGAAATGGCCAGACAAGTGGCAGCACCACTGCAGTGACTAATTTGGGCATGGCAGTGGGTCCTGCAAATGGGGTGGACAAACTTGGCCCTTGACCCCACTTAGCAACAAGAGCTGGGGATCCTCAAGGCTTGTCAAGGACGAGATCCCCACGTGGGAACTGCACTGTGAAAAGAGAGAGGAAAAAAGATCTGAAATAAAAAGAGAAACGATGAGAGGCTGGAAACTGGTTATACGGGAGAAGATTGGCGAAATTCAGCCGCTCTGTTTTGCCTAGAGAAGAGCAAAGCTGCCCACGTGAGGATGGTGTGAATTATGTCCGAGGCTGTTCTGAAGCAACATCTCGGAGTAATTGGAATCACAGAATGGTTTGGGTTGGAAGAGACCTTAAAGCTCATCCCATTGCACTCCCTGCCTTGGGCAGGGACACCTTCCACCAGCCCAGGTTGCTCCAAGCCCCGCGCAGCCTGGCCTTGGACACTTCCAGGGATGGGGCAGCCACAGCTTCCCTGGGCAACCCCCCTGACAGGGCACAATTTCTTCCTAATTGCCCCCGTTTGCAGCAGAGGAGATTTGAGTTACAAACTAGAAAAGTACCCAGCTACCAGGATTACTTTGCACAGGAGCAAGTCACCCAAGAAGGTGGGGGAATCCTTTTTTTGTGACCTCAAGGAGCAGATCAGTGACTCCATGAGCTCTTCTTGTTTTGCCAGGACCTAGATTGAGTGCTTTGGCCCTCAGCATCTCCTGATTTAAGAGTGCAGAGTGAAAGAAACGTGTGCAGCTGGATGCCCATGAATTAATTCCTGCCTGAAAGTGGTGAGTTGTTCTCAGTTACAGCATCACAGCCTGGCACTTGGGCTGCCAATTCCTGAGCAGGAGGATCGCTATAAAAAAAACAACTGGGATACCTGGCCAGCAACACAAGGATGGTAAGGAAAGACACCTGTATGATAGGAGATTAAACAGGTTGGCAAAGAGGAGAGATTTTTATGGTGAGGGAGAGAAGAGCCTCAAAAGATGTGGAGGGAAGGACCGTTCAGTCTCATTTCATCAGAGAATGAACAATCCTCGTGCACTCACTGTGTTCCCATGTCCTGCTCATGCCTGTGGAGCAAAGGCTGTCTTAGAGGGGCTTCTCACCCTCTGTGGGTGGCAGGACAAACAACTGAGCCACTGGAGGTGTTGGAGGAGAAGGAATTAGTAGTCAGTGGAGCAGGGGCTCCTTTCCCTGCGCCTACCAGAAGCAGGCCAGAAAGATCAGGGGTCCTCATCCTCTGGAGCACTTTGCAAGAAGGGATCCAACTTCTGTGGTAGGTGAGAGGGAGACATCCAGTGTCACCCAGTGGTGTCCAGTACTGGTGATGCCTGTCAGGAATGACCTCTGGGGGACTGAATGTCCCTCAGACACTGGGTCTGTGCAGGGGACGCCTCACAAGGGTGCCCTCCTCAAGTCTGCTGTGTGAATCTTGGGCCAGGTCCCAAAGTTCTCTGTTGGATCAGAGCAAGCTTGGAAGAGACTCGTCTGATGGATGTGAGGAGTTATACAGAGACAGAGGAGAAAATGGCGAAAGGCAAGTGTTAGTGGATTGCCAGCACCCCAGAGCCTGTAGATGGAAAGAGAAATGGAAATGCAGAGGAAGAAAAAGCCCTGAGCTGTGGTGGCAGGAGACACAGGGAACCTGCAGACCCAATACAACCTCAACCAGAAACATGAAATGAGGTCAAAGCCCCCAGAAAACGACCGCAATGCTAGAGTTCATTCCAGAGCACGCTGGATCCTGCTCTGAGGGGAAAGGCACTGGAGCAGTCCTGCCATTCCCAAACAGCACAGCTTCGGAGCTCTCCCTGTGGTCAGGCTAGGGCTCTGCTCCCCTCCACAAAGCAAAGACAAGCACAGGCTGGAGCTTTCTCCTGATCACTGTCACAGCCCCGGCTCGGGGGAGGCTGCACCCACACCCATTGCTGTGGGGAGGAAGGGAAGCAGCAATGAGTCAGGAAGAGCTGGGGAGGAGGGATCAGCACTGTGAGCAGCAGTAGGTGGAGCTGCCTGAAAATCTTTCAACAAAGAGTCACAGGGGTGTTTTTTTATTATTATTATGAGAAATATGGCCTTATTGAGATAAAAAGCCATAAATCTAGAAGAAAGTATTGATCCAGAGAAAATATTTCAATTGCAAAATTAAATTAGTCCAATTTTTAACTTTTTAACTCATATCTCAGTGCAATTCCTAATGCTGGCAGTGCTGAGATTCCTCATGCATAGGAACCCACCCCAAATCTCCTCTTTCTATAAAGGCTCTTTTTTGGCATTTTATGGAGCGGGGACTTGCAGTTTTGAGCAGCATCTAATAAATTGCTCTTCAGGACTTGAATTGAAAAATAATGGCTTTTTCCCCATTCCACTTGTTTTGCGCAAAGAAACTCTGCGAGGACCAGGAACACTGATTACCTCTGGCACAGAACTGGCCTCTTCAGTCTGGAGTCCTAAGACGTGAGATTCTGTCCTATTCCTCTTCGCCAGATCAGACAGGCAGGACTCCTGTGACCCACAGGATCACAGATCCATTGAGGTTGGAAAAGGCCTCCAGGATCATTGAGTCCAACCTGTGACTGATCCCCACCTTGCCACCCAGCCCAGAGCACTGAGTGACACGTCCAGTTGTTCCTTGTACACTTCCAGGGATGGGAATTCCACCATCTCCTCCAAACTTCTCATGCTCTCTCTTCCCCTGACCATCTCATTCCCCTGATGGGACCCACACTCCTTCAGAGCCCAGACTTCATTTCAGTGCATTGACTTCTGCCTCAGTTTTTGATTTTGGACTAATGTGGACAAATTGGGGTTCTTCTTCCAGAGACACCAACAGTCAGCTGGGTAATTACTGTTTGTACTGATAATTGGGATGAAAAGTCACCCCCTTTGTTACTGGTAGATATTTCTCTGAAACATCCCCAGCCATTTCCTAATGGCAGGAAGGAACTGCAGGAGCTCACAGTCAGCACGGGGGTGGCAGAGGCTCATCGTTTAGCACATACATTCATTAATTACGCCACATTAATATCAGCACTTGGATAAGGTCTACATGGTTCCAGGCTGAGTCAGTGTGACAGTTTCCAGGAGTTGATGTGAACCTGGAGTGGCCTCTGTGGTTCAAATGCTCTAATCACACAAAGTTTGTATTAAACAGTCTTAAAGTATGAATAAAAAAACCCAGAAATAAATGCAAGACACTAAGCCACAGCACATCCCTCTGGTTGGACTCCTGCATGGAAAACTGCAGAACCCATCTCTTCTTGCCTGCTTCCCTCTTGGCCTCGTGAACCTCCAATACATCCATGGCTGTGGAAATGCAGGATCTGCAACCTGCCGAGTGTGTGGAGAGAGGGATAAATTCCCTCCTGTGGTGATCCCACAAGGATTAGGAGTTTTATGTTGGGTCTAGATTTCTGTGCCCTCCAACTGATGCATTTAAAGTTGGCCTGCAGGTACTGAATCATTAATTCTCCCACATGCAGCGACCCTGGATGAGACCCCACCTTTAGGTCCCTGGGCTGGCCCACATGCCTGAAGGTTGTCTTGTCCTAAAGGAGGAACTGCTGCTCTGTAGATGCTCCAGGGCCTTTCAGGAGCATTGGATTCACTGCCGAAAGGACAGGAAGACCTTTGCTATCTCCAGACCTTGATTGTCTGGGGCAACCTCAGAAAAAGACCGAGCTTGAGCAGCCAGCCCTGCAGAGAGGGCCCAGATACTTGCTTAGGGAACAAGTAGAATCCCAGAATGGTTTGGGTTTGAAGGGGCCTTAAAGTTCATCTTGTTCCAACTCCACTGCCATGGGCAGGGACACCTGGAGCATGTTGCTGGTTTAGTGGAAGTTTCTTACCATATGTGCCTCAAGACCTGACTCACAGATTCACCATCCCAGCCTTGACAGAACGAGCAGCATCTCCTGCAAAGCCACATCACTCAAATTGACACTTCAGTAAAAGCTGGACCTGAATGTCCTGAAGACCTGGGATTTGGAGCAGTGCTCAGTAGAGGAAAGTTTCCAGAACCTGGGAAGGCATTGATGGCTTCGAGGAGGTGGGGACCAAGCTGAAAAAACTGCTCAGCCCCTGCATATTATATGCTGCTTATATTTTTTTTATTATTATTTTTACACTTCCTCTTTAAAAAACTGTCTCAGCAAGGCATATAAGCTGCCACCCACTTTAAACATATTGAATCCTGCCTCTGATGTTTCCAGGACTACCCATTCAGCTCCAAACTAATTGATGCCTGCTCAGGCTGCTTGGTGCTTCACAGCCTCGAATGTCACCTCTTCTGCTGCCTAAGAAAAGTTTGCTGGTGACAGACAGACTTCTGTCTGCTGGAGTTTGAGAGCTCTCCTCATGCATACGAGAGACCCATTCAATATTTAATTGGTCTTTCTTGGCTCTGTGGACGTTTCCTTAATGTTCAGCAGAGAATCTCCCAGTTCAGCAGCTGCACCCTGTCTCTCCCAGGATCCTTCTGGACAAAGTGTCGTGGATAACGGTGGTGGGTGAGCAATTGGCTTACAAGTCAGGTGAGACTGGATGACATCAGGCAGGTGACCTGTCACTAGTGGGGTCCCACAGGGCTCCATCTTGGGCTCTGTGTTCTTCAACATCTTCATCAATGATATGGACACAGGACTGGAAGGAACACTAAGTGAGTTTGCAGGTGATCCAAAACTGGGAGAACCTGTTGAGTCCCTCAAGGGCAGGGAGGCCCTGCAGAGAGACCTGGAGAGATCAGAGGGCTCGGAATCACCAACCACAGGAAGTACAACAAGGGGAAGTGCTGGATTCTTCCCCAGGGATGGAGCAACCCCAGATGGATGGACAGACNAAGGTTCATCCCCCAGAGGGTGGGGGGCACTGCCCAGGCTCCCCAGGGCAGTGGGCACAGCCCCAAGGCTGCCAGAGCTGCAGGAGGGTTTGGATGATGCTCTGGGGCACAGGGTGTGACTCTTGGGGATGGTCCTGTGCAGGGCCAGCAGTTGAACTCGATGGTCCTTGTGGGTCCCTACCAGCTCAGCGTGTTCTGTAATTCTGTAGTTCTGACAAAGCCGGGCCTCAGCACCCACAGAATGGCTTCCCCAGAGCATGTGGCCTTGACTAACAGAAGCAAACTGAATGTTTAGATGTCATTTGGAGTTTGGACAGGGCTTTATCTGCAGTGCAATCCTCTTTTCTCCACATGCATCCTTCTCTCTGTACATCAGTTCTCTTCTCACCTCTCCCACCTCTTCTTTGAATGCCTTTCCTGTGAAGGAAGGGCCTTCCTAAGCTTCAGGAAATCAGTCATTCTAAAGGAATATTTTGATTTGTCATAAAAACTCTAGTAAAACATGAAGCATTTCCACTCCCTCCATAACAGAAAAAATGCTAATGCCAGGCTTGCCAGTGACAGTTCTTGGTCTTCTTTTTCTTTTTGGAGCAGATGAATGCTTTAGCAACATCCAGACAACCTCGTTACACCTTATTAGCACCTCCAAACCCCTCCAAGGACTGCTCTCTGAGCCCCTGAGCCCCCAGCCTTGCCTGCCAACACCCAGGGGTGCTGGTGCTTTCAGGGCTGTCCCAGCTCATGGTGTCTCTGAAGTGCTCAGATCTCCTGGGGCAGCTTTGTCCTTGCCTGGGAGATGAGGCGATTGCTCTCTGTCAAAAAATCTGAGACCACACTTCATATCAGAGTCTATTCAGGAAATAGAAAGTTGATTCCAGCACAACGTGCAGACACAAAAGGAATTTCTAGATTTGGAGAGAAGTGTCAGGTAATGAACACAACAAAACTCCTCAGTCACTGCTTAGAACCATTGAACCATGGAATGACAGGATGCTTTGGGTGGGAAGGGAATTTGAAGGTCATCTCATCCCAATCCCTCCTATGGGCAGGGACACCTTCCACTAGCCCAGGTTGCTCCAAGCCCCATCTAACCTGGCCTTGGACAATTCCAGGGATCCAGGGGCAGCCACAGCTTCCCTGCCCAACCTGTGCCAGGGTCTGCCCACCCTCACAGGGAAGAATTTTGTTCCAATATGTGACCTAAACTACTCTTTGTGGGTTTAAAGACATTGACTTTATCCTACTTGACAGGAATATTTGGTGTATTTTCTGTTGCATCCAAGGTACAGATAATTTTCACACTCTCAGAGATGCTGGGCCCTGACACTTGAGACAAACCATTTTCCCTGGGAATTGTCTCCCCCATTAGGCTCCTCTACATGGGGCCAAGCTCAGCGTATTCCAGCTGTGCTCTCAGGTATCCACAGAGCGTATCCACATAGCCCTTGGGATTTCTCACAGATACCCATCTCTGCACTTAATCAAGATGATTTATCAGCCTTGGTTTAAAGTAAAGAAGCCTTGGTTTACAAAGATGCCCCCGAGATACACTTTCCTGCAGGACAGCCTCAGGTAGGTTTCCTCCTCTTTTATCAGCTGAGAAGCCCTTCACAACAGAGCCACTGTCACTTCTCATGAAGAACAAGCTTTCATGGGAGATTTTAAGCCCTCTCAGCTTATAAATATTTCATGGTTCTTTAGCAGGTACTGTAAGTGTGCAGCCACTTGTGCACATCACGTTTACCTGGGTGTGAGTGAAGCCAGAGGCTGGCATCTTGCAGTGAGCGAGGTCAGCAGTTTGTTTTCGGTGTCTGCACCACCTGGCCCCACTTCCATCCTCAGATGCCTGAACTGAGCCTTCAGCATCTTTGCAATAAGGAAATATCACTCCAAGATGAAGCAGAGCAAACAAAGAACTAAAGAAATAAAAGTAAGGAAAAGAGAGGTTAAGTTCAGAGGAGAAGGCGTAGTTAATCTGTGCTTTCTCATGAATATTCAGAACCAATTCCTCAGTTTTCTTTATGGACTGTTGTTGGAGGAAGAATAGGAACTTTGGTGGGGGGCTTATTTATTGATTTATTTTAAATAGACTTTCCTGGATCTCCCTGGTGTTCATAACCTCTGTGCTGGGGAAGGGGCTGGAGCATCAGGGGTGGCTGAGGGGTCTCTGCCTGGAGAAAAGGAGGCTCGGGGAGACCTTCTGGCTCTGCAACTCCTTGAGAGGAAGGGGGAGCCAGGTGGGGGTCAGGCTCTGCTCCCAGGGTGTGACAGGAGGAGAAGGAACAGCCTCAAGTTGTGCCAAGAGGTGTTTTGGTTGGATATTGGGAAATGCCTCCATTTGAAGGGTGGTCAAACATTGGCACAGGCTGCCCAGGGCAGAGGTGGAGTCTGGAAGCATTCAAAAAACTGAGTAGACTGAGCACAGGGGGATGTGGTTTAGTGGGCCTGGTGGTTTTTGATCAAAGGCTGGACCCAACAGTCTTGGAGGTTGAATCTGTCTGGCAGGTCCCTTTGACCTTGCTCTTTTTGATGGCAAAACCAACTTCAAGGAGAATCTGGACGATTTCCTTTCCTTTTTTGAAAACGTCCTTGGCTGTGTTCCCCCACACAATGATGTCATCAATATATGCTAGGTGTTCTGGAGCCTTACCCTGTATCATGAATCAGTCCATGACAGATGGTAGGACTGTGTTTCCACCCCTGGGGCAATCGATTCCAGGTGTACTGCATGCTGCTCCAGGTGAAAGCAAACTGTGGCCTGCACTCTGCAGCTAGGGGAATGGAGAAAAATGCATTAGCAATGTCAATGGTGGCGTACCAGTTCGCTCTCTTGGACTCCAACTCATATTGGAGCGCCAATATATCTGGCACAGATGAACTCAGTGGTGGAGTAACCTCATTCAAGCTCCGATAGTCCACGGTTAATCTCCATTCTCCATCAGGTTTACTTACAGGCCAGATGGGGCTGTTGAAGAGTGAGTGGGCTTGCTGACCACCCCTTGACTCTCCAGCTTCCGAATCAGTTTATGGATAGGGAACACAGTGTCACGGCTTGTGCGGTACTGTCGCCTGTGCACTAT
>WBMV01001503.1:12397-85213 GCA_013396655.1 Campylorhamphus procurvoides
TGTAGGGATCTGGGGGTGTTTAGCCTGGAAAAAAGGAGGCTCAAGGGTAACCTTATCAGTCTCTATAACTCTCTGAATGGAGTTGGTAGCCAGGTGAGAGTTGGTCTCTTCTTCCAGGCAACTAGTGATAGGGCAAAAGGACACAGCTTCAAGCTGCTCCAGAAGAGGTTCAGGTTGGACATCAGGAGCAATTTCTTCACTGAAATGGGTGTCAAGCATTGGAATGGGCTGCCCAGGGAGGTGGTGGAACATTCTTGGAGGTGTTCAAGAAATGACTGGATATGGTACTTCGTGTCATGATTTAGTTGACATGGTGGTGATCAGTCAAAAGTTGGACTCGATGATCTTGGAGTTCTTTTCCAACCTAAATGACTCTGTGATTCTGTGATTCAATGTAACCTCAAATAAGCAGTTTATTGTGAACTTGACCTGCCTTTACAAACATTAAAATAACTCTGTCCTGCAGTACAGTTTTAAATTAACTGAGCTACAGAAGAATTGAAAATAAATGAGACTTAGTGTCTAGCTAGAGAATTGCAGTAACATTCACATTCCTTTTTCAGTGGAGGACAGCAGGACACAGCTGGAAGGATTCAATTCTACAATATTTGGACGTGTAAGCTACTATCAGTCAATGAACACCTTTTCTAGTTCATACTCTCAGAGAACAACCTTTATTACACTATGTTGTGATTGTTTCATTCATGCTTACTATGTTCAGAGCTTCCCAAGTGAAATAATTCTCAAATAAAAATACCAATTCCTCTTCCCCAAATGGGCACCAATAAACTGTCATTAGATTACTTCCAGCACAGCAAACTCTGAAGGAAATAACAGTGCTCATACTTACAAGTTTGATAACTTTAAAAGCTGCCCTCTTACCTCAAGGGACAGACAGACTCTGTCTAATACAGAAGAGACTTCCCTGAATACAAATATTTGTTGCAAAGCAAATAAAATGAATTATTTTCATAAAAAGAGAGCAATAAGAATAGCTTGGCAAAATTCAAGCAAAAAGTTACTTTTAATGTCTTTGGTACATCTCTAGCTCTTAGAAGCAGCATCCAAAGTTGGTCCAAGTGTGGCTGATAAAGCAGGCTTAGAGCTGCCTTTCAACTTTCACTTTTTAATAATAAAAAATCAATATATGGAGGATTACAAGCCTCTTGGTTTTGATTTTGGACATAAAAACCAAAAGATGACAAGGTTATGGTGGTGTATGAAATTTATGCCACAGCCAAGATGATGCAAATATTTTATACCCTGTTTATTTACTGCATTCTACCATGAGACTGAAATAAAACATTAAAATAACATTCATTACCTTTTTTACCTCTATATATCTACCTATCTTACGTGGAAATGCAATTTTGAACACACATTCTGAATCCCATAAAATTAATAGATTCCATTTCGGATCCTGAATTAATCATAAATGTCTATTGTAAAATAAAACAAGGAATAATCTGGATAGCAATGTGCATACAACTGTAAACACTCACATGGAGCCAAATGTGTGAATTACACTATGGAGCGAAGGGAGAGTATCATGGTGTACAAAAGAACCAAGCAAATCTCTTAGCAACCACAGACTCCGTCAACTGTTCCTCAGTGATGACAGTATTTGAAATGAAAATGTTTATTTGTGAAGGATGTAAGACTCTCTATTTCCTTGTTCCCAAGCAGACCCACTGAGCTTGGCTCAAGCATGATAATAACACAAAAAATCTTGTACAGACAGGCCATATTCCTGCAATTTTGAAAAAGGCAAATGGAAACTGATGACTGCAAGACAATGTCAGTTTTGTCCACACAGGAAAATAAGGTCAGCCCTCTATAGGGATCTGTGAAACTGACAGTAAATGGCGTTATAATTTATAAGCTATAATTTATACCTGTATGTTTTGTAGTCCTCTTAGCAAGAAACGACTGCTACCAAGTCATTAGAAATGCAACATTAGTATTGTTACATGATAATTTCTGGAATTTTTTTCTGTATTTATTTCTTAAGACTAATTGATGCATTTTGGTGGAGCTAAACAGGCAAGGTTACCTATAACATGGTTGTCTCAAACCACATGAGTTTGAAGGAGGGTAGCGCACCTTCAAAAATCCATTAATCAAATCAAATTACTATGCAGGATTCAGCATAGGAACATCACAGCAAGTCTGAGCATGTTTAGACAACTACATTGTGGTACACATATAGCAGCAAGGACATAGCAAACAGCAGCAGCAGTAGACCAGAACATGCAGTAATGCAGTGGCTTACACCTGCCCTTTTACTGATCTGAGAGAGTGAAAAGCACTGAATTTAAACTCAGACAAAGAAGGTACTATAGGTACGGCACAACTTATGAACAACCTTTGACATAAGATGTAGTAAAATCAAGTTAAAGCCAGACTTTGTCTTACGTTAAGTGCAGTTTTATAAAGGAAAATAACATAGGCAGACATAGAATTAGGCTGTATTTTCACAGCAACAGAACAGAAAAAAGTGGTAAAAAACTATGTGTGAGCATTAGGAGAGAGGATAAAGCAATAGTCTACTCCCTCTGCAATCATTTACCGACCTCTTTTTCCTATTCTTCAACCAGAGCGGCAAGACCTGTGACTATAGAACATGCACCTGCAGTATAACCATCTGCAAATGAGCACAGACTGGGCTGATGCCAAAACAGTAAAAGCAGCATTCACTTAGTATTTTTAAGCACTTTGTATTGTATTCCCTCTAAGGAAGATTGATTTCCATAAAGCCCCATTTTCGTCTCAAGGTACTGATGATGCCATAAACCACAAGAGTTTCTCCACTCAAAAGTCCTGCAGTGAAATTTCAGACTCACCACAAGAAGCCCATGTATTAGCCAGGGTTTAAGGAACACAGGCATGTATGGCAAGGAATAGTGTTAGATCACCCACAGATTCGAAGAACTATAAACCAAGACAACAGTGCCTAGCTTTAAAATAGTTACACACATATATATGCATGCACACATATTTCATGTATTTTGTCTGTATTTTCTACAGAACACTGCCTATTATTTAAAACTTTTCAATCATCACTTTTCATCACCACATCATTGCCACTACGCAGGTAAAACCTGTCCAGTTAAAGAATGTGAAGCAGAATCCCCTGAGAGAATTGTAATAAAAGTCTCTTGGGCTTTATTGTATCTGAATGTTTTGGTGTTTACTTGTGGGTTATACAGGGGCTTTTGATAGTGCTCTTCTGTCACTTCATTTATCTGGCTTGCATTTTGTTATTTGTGTACCTTGAGTACTATTGTACTTGAACTGGAGTAAAAAAAATGTCCTTCTCCTCTCCAATGCCATACAGGGCTTTGAAATAAGACAGAGCTAATTGACAAAAGAAGAAAGAAAGGAGGATGGGATATGTCATGTTCAAGACAAACTTCAGAAAAGACACAAGAGAGTCACAATGCACGTCAAGTATTTTGAAATTATTTATTACCATCTGGAGAACAAATCTCATTCGGAGTACGAGCATAGCACTCACAACACTTGAAGAGACACCATAGCTGAAGAACTCACACTCTAGTGACTCCTTACACTACAGCCAATCAATATATAAAAGCTGTTGGCTTAGTTTTCAAAATACATTTTTCAAATATGGTGATGAAGCCTTAGGCATACGGCTCAGCCTAAGTACATAAATGTCCCCTGAACTCAGGTGTAGCTGCATGTCAGGAATGCAGATGCTGGTGACATCTGCCTCACTGGGGACTGAGCGCTCCACTGATTCAATAAGGCTACACAAGTGCAACAGGCCTTGATGTCAGTTACATGGTTTTACATACCTACCATGTCAGTGGCTCTTAGCCTCCCTGGGAATTTATTCAGATGTAAGTGTATTCAGCCCATAACAATGTCTTCTACCTGCCAGAGAGCTAGAAATATTCTCACCTTTTATGAATCTACAGTGCATGACTGCTGGTGTTTTACATGCTGGGAGGGAGAGGGAAATAAAGAGAGAGAAAAGAGAGTAAAGGAAAGAAAAAGAGAAGGAGAAAGGATAGGGAGAAAGAAAGGCATAAGCAAAAGAAAAAGAGGGAGAATGAGAGTGAAAAGGAGAGAAACAGGAGAGAGAGAGGGCAGTTTTCTTGAACTTTTGTTTCATTCCCATTTTATCTATTTCTCTGTTAATAGATCTACCTACATGCCTACAATATTTTTCCAAAACCTTTTTCAAAACTGCTGAAATTATAGAACTCTGACTGTCAAAACCACAGTGCTTAACCCATCTACTTTCTTTTCTCTTATATTTAAAAGACAACATATTAAAAATTCAAAATTCCAGTCTTGCACATTACACAAGTATCCAGTGCAACTACTTGCTGATGTAAAACTGCTCATGTGCTTATGCAACTGTGACCCTGTTCAGTTAATTCTGAGCTGCAGACATAAAATACAGACAAGAGTTAGGAAAGGCATGAGTGCTGGAATCAGATAGATTTCTGTACACTGTGTATACTGACGCTAGGTATCACTAGAAAAAAATATTAACAACAAAAGCGACCTTCAATGCCCTCTTACCCACTATTCACTGATAAAATAATATACAGTTTTCTTACTGTGTTACAGCCTCTTCTTTTTCTGTGGGCATAATTCTGATTATGTTGTCAGTAATAGACAAAAAACACGCATTATTAAGAGAGTTTTTTTTAAATGTCCCTACATATGTATGATGCAAGATAAAATTAATTTGGAATAAGCTTATCTACCCAAAAATGTATCTTTCAGCATTAACACTCCATCCAGACGTCTAAACATTATCAGATACTGATATTATGAGGTGCCTAAGCATATTGTTTCTGCTGTTATTATTCACAATAGACAGGTAAATAAAAAATAAGTCTTAATTTCAAGCAACAGCTATAAAACATTGTCCTCAGACAGTCACCTCAAATCATGTAATAATTAAGAAACTATGCAACTTTTTGAAAGTATTTTACAAAAAATCTCCGACAAAATCATATAATACTTCCAGTATCTTGAGAACTTGGTAGTAGTGTAGGAATCTGAAATGCTTTGCAATACAATAGGAATTAAATTTCTTGGTACCGGCTCTCATGCATCTACACCCAGATCTAAGTGTGGATATACAGTGGTGACCCTGTTTGCCATTAAAAAGGTTATATAACAAATGACAAAGTAGTTAAAAACGTAACCTATTGAAAAGAAAATTAAAGTAGCAATCTACTGTCAAAACGATGTAACATGAAAGAATGTAGCCCGGTTTTTGTCAGTTTTACTGAGCACAGTTTTGTGGGGACAGAAAGGACACACTAGTTTTCTTATCATTCACTAGTGATTCCACATAGCATACATAAAGACAATGACAGCATGAGACCTACAAAGACACTGCAAGTGTGCAGAGGAGAGTGGCAGCAGAAGCTCTCCTTTCTATCCACTGTAAATGGAAGGAGTTTGGGAGGTCTGAGAGTGACTTGAAGGCATAGTCATATTAAAAATCTAAAATGTTGAACACCTGTTTTTTGAACACATATCTAAAGTTTAAACTTACAGGAATACATTTTGTATGATGAGCATGCAGTGTGGACTAGTTTCATACATGCATACAAAGTAAACTGACCACTTTCCTGTGTCCTCCTGAAGTGAGATCCCTTTGAAAGTGTGAACCTTGGTATCCAGTATTTCAGTGGTTCACACTGCTTATGCACAAGCATTACTTTTATTCTTTTGTTCATGTCAACAGAAAACATTAATAGTATTGCACATATATACTTTTTGAAAATTCCTACAACCTTTTTTCCTGCAATATTTTTTTTTTCCTTAAAAGCTCTAGGATAGATCTGGATCTTCTGAACCAATATATCGGTAAAAATGTTTGGCCCATAAATATGATAAAAGGGATACCACTTAGAGATCTTACCTTCACTTGGTATTTTTTGTGGCCTTGATGTTTCATATTTAATTTGGAAAATGATAGCATTCTGGGCAGAAAATAATTTTATTCTCACTGTTTCACTTAAATAATTCAAAACTAGTTGATAAAGAAATTGCAGATATATTAAGTGTGTAGTACTTTTGAGAATTTTATAATCTATTATGTATCAGAGCGCATTGTTTTATAAGGTATCTTTTCTAAAATTCTCAATCTTTGATTACATAGTAAATACTAGCAAAACCTCAAAATAAATTAATGAGATCTAGCTGAACTGGATAAAATTCCCTTCCCTATCATCTATCTATTTATTTATTTATTTACTTACTTATTTAATAACTTACTAAAAATGAAATTTCTTTTGGTTTAAATAAAAAAGATTATTTCTCCACAAGTGCAAGTAGAAGAGTGAAACTTCAGGTATCATGTTAAAGACTGCATATTTAATTTAAAGCAATGGATTTTGTCTTTTGTTCTGCACCTTAGTTGTTAGATGAATGTAAAGGGATGAAGGATTTTGAATAAACAAAATGCATGTGACCTAAGCCATAGCTGAACCTTGCTCTGTCTCCATGAATATTTCTGAGACCAACCAGTTCAGCTGTATTCACTGAGGCCATCTGGGTATGCAAAAGCATACTGTACTGGATCTTCCAGATCTGTATTATAGTTATTTCAGCTACCTGCCTGAACATGAATTTCACCAAATATGACTAAATTAACCTATTTCCTTTCTGCAGATAAAGCAAGTGAATGAGAATGCCTAAATCTGATACTGGCAAATGGGTTGCCTTGCTACAGTTGATCCTTGCTGTAAGTAGGACTCATTTCAAGTATTTTTTCTGGTAATTTACTATTTGTGATGCAAAGAGTAATAAAACACTCTACAAAAGCTGGAACTGAAACAAAAATTGGTATCAAACGAATCAGTCATTTATGTGGTAAATGATTTATAGATATGTTAGGGACGTACTTGGGATACAGTTCTGTGCAGACATAAAACACAGTTTCATTTAGTGTAGCATCTTTCAAAGAAGATGTATCCTAAAATGCTGCACACACTTATATCCTAGTGTTACACTGATATTGTAAATAACAGCACAGGGAGAAATTAAGAGGCGCAGGTAAAAGGAATGTTTTCAACTGAGACCTGACAAGAAATAGAGATGCCAACAAGGCTATATCTAATAGCAAAAGCTACAGAAGCAAAAGAGGTTGTATGAGCCATGACAAGCAGCCTGCAGTGGGAGATAGAGGAAAACAATTGCTGATGAGCTGAGTCAGCAGAAAAAGGCCTGAGAATACAGTGGTCAAATTTTCCAGCACACATTAAAATCCACAGTCTCATCTGTAGTAGACCAGAAATACATGCAAGCATATAAGGCCAGAATTTGGCTCTCTCCTCTGAATTTGGCTTATTCTATGGTATATATTGTGAACAACTCTGTTATCTCCAAAGGATTTCCAACAATATTCTTCCAGTATACCTGGACTTAAAACCTGTCTTTTGTGGATCAATCTGACTGGAAAAAAGCATGGTTTATTGTTCTGGTTTTGGTTGGGTTGTTTTTTTTTTAAGGAATAACCATCTATTTTGTCTATGATAAATTCTGAAGGGAATGCTAAATGGAAAAACAAGTGAAGGTTGATCACTCTGACTGCAGATTTTTTTATGCACATATAATCATGTAAAAGCAATGATATATGCTGGAACAAACTGGCAGAAAAATAATTTCACAAATAGGACTGAAAATTTCCCCACTCTTAAGTTTGAATCCTGTAAAAGGCAATTCTTTAGGTACAGTAGGTGTAAGAATCACTGTCTCACAAAACTGCCATGAATTCTCACTACACTCACCTAAATCAGGCAACAAGTAGAAATTAAAGTTTTTAAATGAAATGGAAGCTAACAGAGGTTTAATTAAGTAGATACAAGAAAGCTTTCTTAGGTTTAGGGATATTTTATTATGATGTTTAATACCATACCCTTCTTAGCTCCTTGGCAGCAATGCTTTTTGAAAGAAATTTCAAGTTATTTCAAGGCTCATGATATGTTGCTATGGTGCATGCTGCTGAAGAGAATAAGCTAATGGGCTCTCTCTTTAATGTGATTAGAGCTATTATTGACATAATGCCAGAACATGCCAAACCATTATCATTACACTACAGCTCGCTTCAGTCACAACTCAGATTTAGCATTTGATCCACAATTTTAATTTTGCTCTGCTCTATTCAGGGCTGCATTAGACAAAATGCATAATTAAAAGCTGATGTGATTTTCTCTACTTCTCAAATTAAAAACATAGCAAACATTTGTAGTTCTAATCCAGTAGAAATTAATAAATCAAACATTGTCTTTTATCCTCATTCCTCAGTGCAATTCAGGATTCATATTGGGAATATTTTACAGTGCAACAGAAAACTACATCAAGAGTCACTGCTGAAAATGAAAGAACAGTCTCTAAAACCTGTATGTTATGCAGGGAGAACTTGGAGGACAGCACAATACTGATAACCAGTTATACCAGGAGATATTTCTGAATGTCACTTCCACATAAGTCCTTAAAATTTTTCACTTATTAGCTTTTTTTCTGGTCACTAAAGAATAAAGCTATGGGTGGGTTTGACTTTGCAAAATCATGCAACCTTTTGAATTTAGATTTTGCAAACAAAACACAGGATTAGGGTTAATCCTAAACAATTGTACTAATTGGTTCATGTTGCAGATCAGTCAAATGATCATAGATCACTGTTTCTCCTAAACACACAGATAGGTCTTCTAAAAAGATTTAAGACATACTGCACCTACATTCTACCGACTGCCAGAGCTTCCCAATCTCAAACTATTATATTATAAATTATGCAGGACAAACTAACCAGTTGGGAAGTTACAAGCATTCATCACAATTTAGTAGCATTGTATGCCAAGTGAAACAGCATTCCCATTCTGCTCTCTCTTCTTTCTTCCCTAGATCTTTCTATGAACAGTAGACAGGAGTACAGCTCTTTTAGTGCAAAATTAAATGTTGACAGTGCAGGTGACAGCAGAAAGAGTTTAAAATTTCACTCCTTCTGTGGGAAAAAAAAAACAGTAAAACCCCCAAAATGGTAATTGCATTTCACTTTTTTTTTAAATAATTACTTGAATGGTGTGAAAAGGATTCATTAAAAACATGGTTCAGATGTAATGTTATATTTGAAACGTCTGGAAAATAAGTTTTAGCATTCACTCTAAAGTTTACTTACCTGATACAGTAAAAAGAAGTTGAATCCTAAAGCTTTGGTTTCAAATTACAGATGCAAACATGCATATCTATAAAGACAAGTACCAACAGCACAAGCCTATACTGGCATCTGGATTTTATATAAACAATAAAAATTATATTTCAATAACAACTAATTATGAATTCAAAGTTCAAGCTAAAACTATACATTTTAACTACTCTTCAGTGTTAAGAATTGATTTAATACTTATCACTCCTCAATTCCTTAAGCAATTCAATTATTGATAGCACCCATAATTTTAAAGACAGTTTAAAACCTATATACTAAATGACTGGACTATTTTGTAACAAAGCAAAATCTGAAGACTTAAGCTGGTCTTAACATCTGAGATCTTTTAAATATCTATGATTTGCTTCCGCTGCAGCTTATCTGTCATTTCTCAGCAATGAGAGTCTGGATAGACACTGATATAATGCTACAAAAACTATGTAGCATCTTGATCATCTTGCTATCTTGTAGATCAGAAATAGAATCATTGCACCACACCCTTCATCAGTGTTGCAGCTGTAAAGTCCATTATTTTTCTTGGTTTTTTTTTTCCTGCTGTAGTTGAACACTCTCATAAACCAAAGTATTTCCATCTAGAATATAAATATACTTTCTGTTGTACAACCCTGATAGGATCAAAGTTGTTTAGTGTTGTTTGCTAGGGCAGGTTTTTTGGTGTGTTCTTTTTTTTTTTTGAGAATTATATCACAGATTTTGAAGGTCTTCATCATTCCTTTCAAAGCTCCACTATGGCATATCACAAACAACCTTTTTCTTTGTTAAAATACTGTCAAATAAATAGGCAAAGTTACTATTATAACAGAAGAAATTTGCTTATGAAAAATATCTAAAAGGACATGTATAATTAATTCAAATATGTATTGGGAAGCTAAGGGTAACAATCACTGAAGATACAGCGTATCAATATTTACATAGAGTTAGCACTTTTTAGGCCTGTAGGAAGAGTCCTGGAGCGATAGCTATATGCTTTGCTAAAGATTTTACTAAATAATGACATGCTAAAAATATGTATGAAGTCTGGTCTTAATGAAGCCTGTGGAAACAAGTTCATACCCTTGGACTTGCCTTGGATTAGCACAGAAGAGCGAGCTTGAATCTTAGGCCTTTCCAAGTCCATAGCCAAATGCACCTTTCTCTATTGTGAGAGCAAACCATAAATATCCTTTTCTGCTGCCTAAGTGAGTTTGTGTTGGTTTGGCCTGATTCAACTGCTAGAGAGCATATGTGACAATTTTGCATGTGCCAAATTAGGTAGAACCCCTTCCAAGAGAGGTTCAACATTAAATGCACTCAGGCCTGATAGCAATTGTGTTTTCATCTGCTGTTGAGTCACTAAATGCAGGGCTTGAAAGCTTTAGTTTTCTTAATGCTATGCTCAACAGCTGGAAGACTGTCTCATACTAACTCACATTTTATATAAATGTTTCTGGATAAAACATCTCCATATACTACATTATTTTCACTGGATTTTAAATATAGAATTTTCTGTGCTTTAATCAACAAAAATCTCATCTGATTTGATTCAGATCTCTCATTTTTAAAAGCATTCAAAATTTTGCAAATTTTCAGCTTGTATGCATTCTGGGGGAAAAAAAAATACTGTTTTCAAACTATTACAATTTTTTCCCCCAGACTTAAAAGGGACTGACATAGTTTTCATACTGTAATTTTGACTGCAATATTCCCTATGAAGAGACGGCTGGGTGTCATGAATATAAAAATCTTCTGATGTTTGAAGTCCTTACTGAAAATTCAAAAGAAAGTATTTTCCTCTACAAGGACACATGGTGACAAGTCCTCCTATACTCCTTGTCCAAGTTGTATTGATATTTGTGTGCAAATAATGAAGTACAAGGATGTATGCCAAATGTATTTACCCTTTTTCTGATAACAATCTTTACCATCATTACAGTCCATTTCCTTACTAGTATTGAATTAATGGGTTTGGACAAATCTTCTGCCAAATGTATCATACAAACCAATTAGGAATTCTTAAAGGACCAAAAGCATCTTATGGTCCCAGTGAGTCTGCACCCACTGGCTGACAGTGTGGCTAGTAAACATTTTAAAGGTAAAGCAACAAAAAGTAAAGCAATGAAAATAAAAATGAGTATGATCTCTGAAATACTACTGTCAATGAAGCAAATGAGAGAGATTTATATCAAAATAATGTTCAATCTCAGACTCACTACATGTGTAGTCTTCTTGCTTACCCTCTCTCAGTAAACCAAGTTAGCTTAAATTAGGTCTAGTCCTGAGCACCCCTTGACATTGTGACTATGTGCAAATGATAGGCAGGTCTGTGTGGAGAGAGCTGCTGTACCTGAGCTATGAGCACAAATGCTTCCACTGATTCAGGAAACGTAAAGACAAAGTCATCCAGCCCATTCCCAACTGAAACAAAAATAATTTCTAAATATCTTGAGATTTCATACAGGCAAAAAATAACTATCACACTGGCAAAGTGAATGGCAATGCAGATAAATAAGAGATTAATTAACAAGAGATAAGTCCAATTTAATAGTGTAATACCCTTCGTAAGCTGCATCCCCAGTTATCTCTGAACTTGAGTGGACTAACTGAATCCTAGAAGTATCTCATAAGATAAAATATAAATATAATAGCAATACTGTAATTTATAAACTTTTAGTTCTCATCCTTCTCCTTATATTTGCTCCTGCTAGTGTACCTTCTTTTCTTCACACTTCTCCAGCTATGTTCTGGCTATCCATTCCCTTCTACCAAGTAGAACTACTGATCACACTTTTTGACACAAAATGTACTTGATCATAGATGCATTTCCCAAAGTTGCCAGCACAGCCAGAGAAACATGCCAATACCAATAAAAACTGTGCAGTCATCCATAAAATGGAGGGTCACCACAGTGCCTGACTGCATTATGGGGTGTTTTAATCCAACATCAAGCTCCTTACAGACACACCCATGGTTTCTGGGTTTTTTAACAACAGTAAAATTCTGCAAGCTATGGGAACTTCTGAGTCTGAGGAGCATCTCACTTGCAGACATGTAACTGTGAGGTGTTACTGTTTCATACCAGCATAAGGGAGAAACAAATAAGACTTGAAATACATGGAAGACAAAAAGGAAAACAGCCAAACTCAGAACATTGAGGCAGAAGGAGTCTAAAATGCCTCTTTTTTCCTAGATGGTCTGTTACTTAATCTCTGGTTTTATCCTTCAGTGAACACAGAATTTTCTGCCTAAAAACATCCTTTAACGGAAATTATAAGATGAAAGAACTGTTAGATGCAGTAAGTGCAGATCCTCTTCTATACAGGTGCTTTTTACCTGAGGAAGCACAAGACCTAAATTAGCCACATGGATGCTGCTGGACAGTACAAGAGCACATTTTAAGTATGCAAGCATGGTTTTGTACCACCAAAATGATAACATTATGTTTCAAAATAATTTTTGGATTTGCAATAAGAAAAAAGGGCTTGCCACTTAGTATAAGGGAGAAGGAATACCATTCCTGGTCTATTGACAGCTACTACCTGAGCTAAGCAGAACAAGCTGAGGGCATAGATGAAGACGCGGGTTAGTTTCATTCCACTGTAGGGAACATAAAAACTGACATTCTAATATTAGTAATGTGTGCGTGTATATGTTTATACTAAAAGAAGAACTTACTATAGCACATAAGGTGTGACAGATTTTCAACTCTCCTTCCAGCCCCTCTGTAGAGTTAAAGCTATATAATGAATTGCTTTTCTGTTTAGAAAAAAAATTGTGAAATTGAAAAATTGAAAATTTGAAAAGTTCTGAAAATTTGAAAATTTCTGAAAATTTGAAAAATTGAAATTTTCTGTTTAGAAAAAAAGTGAAGGGGAAATTAGTCATGGTGTCTGGTAATGACAACAGGGAATTAAAAATTCCCCCCACTTTTCTCACACAGCTTAAGAGCACTTTTCCATGTTTGACTTCCTAGGCTCCAGTCACAATGAGTACGTGAATGTCTGGTGTCAGTGCAAGTTAGCAGTAAGGGAAAGTTCAAACTAACTAGAAGCAAAACTGACTGGAATCATACCCTGGGTAAGACTCTGTATCATCTGTGCTGTGTTCAACAGAAACCAATGCCACGGCAATGCAAAAACCTGTCTGACAAGAATGAGACTCAAAGAGTGGGGCAGATACCAAGTGTAGCACAACCATACCGAAAAATCTGTCTGTGATGACCTGCAGTATATGCTACTGTGCCTCAGCTCTGAGGTTCTACTGTCAAAAGATGTTGCCAGTCAACCTCAATTATTCCAGGCCACTGAATGATGCTTAAGAACACAGCAAAAAAGGCACCCAGCTTTAAATATCATCTTCACAGGTGTACCACTAGTTCTCTATTCCAGTAGAAACAAAAAAATCCAGCTTTATAAGACAATAAAAAATCACAGTCAACA
This sequence comes from Campylorhamphus procurvoides, assembly GCA_013396655.1. Classification (NCBI taxonomy): domain Eukaryota; kingdom Metazoa; phylum Chordata; class Aves; order Passeriformes; family Dendrocolaptidae; genus Campylorhamphus; species Campylorhamphus procurvoides. The sequence continues at coordinate 26,033 of WBMV01001503.1, forward strand.
TGCAAAGAAAAGACAGTCCAGCACTAAGCTATTATCAGTACATATTTTGTTAAAGGTCATGTTATTTTAAGCTAGTAGTGCACTGTCCACACTACATAAAATAGCAAGTCTGCTTTGGACAGCCAAATCTCCATAATAGTTAATGAAGATTCCAACAGCTGTTTACTTACAATATTAATTTCACAGACTCACAGAATTATTAAGGCTGGAAGAAACCTCTGGAGATCATCTAGTCCAAACCCTCTGTCAAGCCATAGTCTGTCAGCAGGTCACACAGGAACATACCCAGGTGGGTTTTGAATGTCTCTAGAGAGGAAGATTCCATGATATCCCTGAGCAGCCAGTTCCAGTGCTCTGCCACTGTGGCAAATTAAGGCACAGACCTCTCTTATGTTTAGATGAGAATTCATTTAATGGCAGAGATGCAAGCTTATTTATACCCTCATCCAGTTCCAGTCATATTAGCATATATGACATGTCCCTTCCTCACCAATCAGTCCCCTGTCCTTCCAGGGAGTATGCACTTTCACCAAAGCAGTTTCATTTTCATTCTCTACTGTATGAGAAGGTCTGGCTTCTGTCCACCATCTTAGGTCTGTACCTCGCGTGGCATCCCATAACATACCAACAATTTCAACCCGCTTCCTACATGCCACCCTCACTGTAACTTATTTATGTTGAGGTGAAACTTCTTATGTTTTAGTTTATGGCCACAGATCCTTGTCCTGTTCCTGGACACCACTGAAAAAAGTCTGCCTTCATCCTCCTGATGCCTGCCTTTGAGATATGTATTGATGAGATCCCCTTTCAGTCTTCTCTGGACTAAACAGGCCAATTCCTCAATCACTCCTTATAAGACAGATGCTCCAGACCTCTGAGAATCTTTGTGGCTCTTCACTGGACTTTCTCCAGTAGCTCCTTGCCTCTCTGGTACTGACGAGCACAGAACTGGAGACAGCATTCCAGACATGGCCTCTTTAGAGCCGAGTAGAGGATCCCTCCCTTGACATGCTAGCCACACTCTTCCATATGAATCCCAGAAAACCATTGGCCCTCCTGGCTGCAATGGCACACTGCTGTGTCATGGTCAACTTGTCATCCACCAAGGTCCTTCTCTGCAGGGCCGTTCTCTAGTAGGTCAGCTCCAGTCTGTACTGCTACTTGGGGTTATTCCTCCCCAGGTGTAGGACTCTACACTTGCCCTTGCTGAACCTCATTTGGTTTCTCTCTGCCCAATTCCCCAGCCTATCAAGGTCCCACTGAATGGCAGCACAGTCCTCAGGTGTTATCAGTCACTCCCCCAACTTCGTATCATTAGCAAACTTGCTGAGGGTGCGTTTCATTCCTTTGTGCATGTCATTGATAAACAAGTTGATAAACAAGTACTGCATTGATAAACAAGTACTGCAGTCAGTACTGATCATCAGGGAATGCCACCGAATACAGGCCTCCACATGGATTCTCCTGGAGTAGCATTTCTTGTATTTACACATATTTACAAAATCATATATGAAAATAAGCTTAACAAAATACTTTTGATACATGTAGGTAATCCTGTACTGACTCTATATCTGCATTGTTCTTAGCATAGACATGCACAAATTCTGAGCTTGAGTCTCTGAATGCTACCATAATTTAAATAATAAATGTTAAAAACCCACAGACAGCAATGAAAAGAATCTCCAGCAAGTTTTGCAATTAAATCTGTTGCCAACTAGTTGTGTGGTACACTAAAAAAAAAAAAAAAAAGCTACAGAAAAGAGACTTCCAAAATGTTTTTAAACCACAAAAAGCAGTTAATGTCACAGGCAGGGAAAAGTGGATTTATTGTATTGGAAGCAAAAGATCAGTCAATTGTAAGCAAATTACTGTAGTTCTGGTCTCAGATGGGTTTTCAGTAGGTTTGCAATGTATCACACACAGGTCAAAACTATTTGCTCTCACCCTAGATATACTTAAAAGGCCAGAAATACTACAGTGAAAGAGTGAAAATTCTAATGCAACAGCATTACTGCAGCAACAACACCAGACCAAATCATAGGATATCAGATTTAAGTCTTCAATTTTGTATAGGTGATTGATGTTGTGTCAGTGAACACAGAGTATCTGGGTTTTTTGTAGTGTCTGTGTCTTCACTCCTCAATCAACTAAGTGATGAGACACAAATTTTTAGTGGCTGTGAAATGATGGTCTGTGGTCAGACCATAGGATTTGCTTCTTGTGTTACAGTTTGGACATTAAAAAACCAACCAAACAACAAAAAACAAACAACAAAAAAACCCAAAACAAACCCACCAAAAAACCAAAACAGACTGAGAAGAACAAAGTAAAATATTTACTGCTGGCTGTTAAACTACATCCTTCAAGTTAAGGCTAATGTGCTTTCAATATGGGAACATTACCAAGGGGTCAGCATTACAGCATTAAAATTTTAGAAACCAGGACTCTCAGGAGCAGTCCATGGTCTTACAAGCAAAGAAACACAAATAGAGTGATGGAGCCACTGAACCACAAACAGTAGTTTTTAAGTGAAAAGTCATGCAAAGGTACAAGGGCCTCAGGTCTCTGGTGTAACAGGTACATCTATGTCTGACTATCAGCTCACTCAAGTGCTATTAAAGGCCAACCAATCCATCTGAGTGGGCCCATTTGCTCCTTGCAGGTACAAATGGCTATTTGCTGTACATGTGCGATTACACACTCACTTCCTTTGCCCTATGCTAACAGCATGTAAAACAAAAAAGTGCCATTTTATGTACACAAAGGCACTTATCTGGGGCCCTTGGGCTCTGAATACAAAGCACTTTGAATAGATTGATGGTACTGCGGTGGGGACAAACAGGAAATGGACAACTGTATTTCCCAGGTTAATAGTGTAATGATTCTCTATTACTAAAAAACTTGTGCACGTCACCACCTTTTGCTACTGATTCTTCCAGAGTATGAAGATATGCTATAACGGAAAGCAGCCAGATTCTATTTGCGCAAAGGATACCAAGAAAGTCAAAAGTGTTGGTAAGTGATTCTGGACTTCTCTACCAATTGCTATTACATCTCTGCAGTTTCTGCTACTGCTGACTTAAATCTACCAATGCACTTTTTTTTTTAATTATTTTTTTTTCTGCTTAGCTTACAAGACAATGTAATACACCAAATCTTTCTAGCAAAGGCTGGATTCTGTCCAGAGCTTCTAGTTCCTTAAAAAACAAACTTAAATGTAATTAGCAAAAGCTTAGGTGACACATGCACTGTTTAGTTCGTGAACCTCCAGAGACTTGTGCCTGAACTGCATGCACCATAGCAGGTGCAGTCCATTTTACTGCTTGTATTAGCTCAGATCCCTGGTGAAAACCACAGGAAATCAACTGATTTAAAAACCAAACCAAAACGAACCCAAAAAAACCACCCTTCCACACAATAGTGCCTATTTTCTTCTCTGCTTATCTCCTGCAAACACATAGTACTTTTCTCCTCAGAAAAATTAACTGTACACAGAAGAGCATCAAGCTTGTTAAGAGTATCACTCCACATAAGAAGTATGACTTGTGCTAAGATTCAGGCTACACTTTTCAAAGAATGAGGCATTCACAGACCTTGCTATACAGATTTGTTTTCTTATCCTCCCTAAAACACATTTGTTACTTAAATGAAATATCAGTGTGAAAGCATATCTGTGTACCCTTGCCATAAACACCAACACCATCTCCCTACCAGGCAGTACTGGTAAGTCCATAATTTATGGGTTTTATTGTCCTTTGGTGACTCATACTCTAAACAGTCAGGTACTTCTCAGCATTTTGAAGTTGTGCTTTGTGTTAAATTTTGAACAATATCTGCCATTACACCTCAGAGCTCAGAGAAGGCTGCACAGTAGTTGGTGTACAGATGTGACAGAATGTTTTTCTTCCAGAAAAAAGCTCCCTGTTTTTGACACACTGGAAAATGTACAGCCGGAGAATGCTTGAGGCAAAGATGCCACACCAGCCTTACATCTGTCTGCTTTCATTTGTCTACAACTGTGCTTATAGATAAAACATGCCTTCCAGATGTCATCACAAGCAGTGTTCATATGCTGACTTCACTGAGATACTATTGTTTGCTGCCAGCATAACAGAGTTGTAAAACTAAAATATTTAAACTCAGTGCTACTCAACACAACTTTGAATGTCACATAGGATCTTATTTCAGGATTAATTAATGTACACCCCAATAAAATAATCATGTGTTAAAAAAACATAGCTAGCTGGCATATACAGTATGCTGTACTTTTTTCTTTTTTTTTAAATTCAAAGACACACTTTCTGTTCCAGGAAATGCAGTAGAACTAAAGAAGCTGCCCATAAGGGAACAAAACACATACTTCTAACATCTTTGAAAAGAATAGGCAACTGCATCTATATAGTGTGGTAAAATTCTGTATATTACACATACTTTAAACTGTCCTAATTTTGTGGAAGAAGGATTGTGACTGAAGATTAGGAGATAAATTTTGGAGGTATATTTTAATCTACAGTGATTGTCATTAAATCCATACGCTAATCTATACATAAAATTTACATAATATTAATTATTTGCTAGTGGCAAATAATTAACATTATTATAGAATTCATGTTTTTTACCTACACCATGACTTCTGAACACTGCACTATCATTAATTACTTGCAATGAAAAAACCTTGAAAGATTTCTCTGGGTTAACATTCTGCTACAGAATTTCTGATTAACTACCTTTAGTTCATAGAATCACAGAATATGCCAAGTTGGAAGGGACTTACAAGGATCACTGAGTCCAGCTCCCTGCCCTGAACAGGACTATCGTCAAGGGTCACACCATGTGCCTGAGAATATCATCCAAACACTCCTTGAACTCTGTCAGGCTTGGTGCTGTGACCACTTCCCTATGGGGCCTCTTTCAGTGCCCAACCACCCTCTGGGGGAAGAACCTTTCTCTAATATCCAACCTAAACCTCCCCTGTCACAACTTCAGGCCATTCCCTCAGCTCCTGTCACTGTCACCACAGAGCAGAGATCAGTGCCTGCCCCTCCTCCTCCCCTCACAAGGAACTTGTAACTGCAATGAGGTCTCCCCTCAGTCTCCTCNCCCCATTCACTATCACCCTCTGTGTTCAACCCTTGAGCCAATTTCTCACCCACCACATGATGTGTTTATCCAGCTGTGCTGGACATTTTGTCCAGAAGGATCCTGTGAGAGACAGTATTAAAAGCTTTACTGAAATCTGAAAAGATTACATCACGTGGCTTCCCTTGATCACTAGGTGGGTTACCTTGCCATAGAAGAGAATCAGGTTGGATAAGCAAGACTTCCCTCACATGAAGCTGTTTTTCAATCCCTCACAGAATAATCCTTTCCATAACCTTACCAGGCACTGTAGTGAGACTGACAGGCCTGTAGTTTCTGGGGTCCTCCTTACTCTTCTTGAAAATAGGGCCAAAGTTCTTCAGCTTCCACTCAGATGGGACCTCTCTGGATTCCCAAGACAGCTCAAAAAACCATTGAGAGAGGTTTTGCAATGACATCAGGCTCTTTAAGGATTCCAGGATGAATCCCACCAGGCCCCATAGATTTGCTAAACAGCATTAATTAAAAATCCAAGGGGTTACATTCTTATAACTGCTCAAGTAGGAAACAAAACAGACATTTTCCTCTACATTTTTCTGATCTCTTGTCCATAATCTTTAAAACTGCTGACTAATTTCTTTTGAGTAACTCAAAGGTAATGAGAGAAAGCAACCTTTTACCACTGAAAATATCTCAGTTTCAGACATTTTGTCCAATTAATGAAGTCATGATCTAGGAATCTTAAAATGTGTCATTACTTTTGTGAAAATTATTATACTCAACCAAGATAGTACTCCTATAATGCCATAATGAAAATGGTCAGATAGCTCTACGATAACAGGTTTAATATCTGAAAGTTTGAGTTACTAACTCTTTGAGAAGTATTTGAAGAAAATCACATGAAACTTGTGAACTCTCCTGCAGAAATTGTTTTGGAAGACATTCAATTTCTAATAAGCAGGCTGCAACAGAAAGAAGACTATAAAGCTAATTTGATAGTGTATCTTGAAGGGTTCTTAAAATTTCTGCCAGCCTTTCCTCAGGTTGGAAGAGACTGCATCTGTAACTTGGTGAAATCCACAAATAATATTTTCAGCCCCCCAAACTTTTATTAGACAAATAATTTTTACCCTGGGAATTTATACACCATTCCAACACACGTGAAGAAATCTATGTGCTCTAAGGTTCCTCTACGGAGGGAAACAGCAGAGTGTTATTTACCTATTAAAATTGCATTGTACATTTTCATTTGATCCGCTGAAGGGTGAACATAGCCACATGGCTTATCACTCATGGCAATTAGCATTAAATTTTCTTTCCTTCTTTTTAATGCTCTTGTCAAGCAAACCAAGTCCTAAAACAGTATGCTGGTCAAACAATGGAATTCAATTGAGAATCCACTGATTTCTCTCAACAAAATATAAAGGAAGCTATAGATAAAATCAAATTTGTTACAACAAAACTAAGGAGTGAAACTTCATTTATTTACATTGGTACTGTTGAAGGATTGTGGTCACAATAGTAAAGCATACACAAGTCAAGATTTACCAATTTATTTCTTTATTCCAAATAAATCTAAATACAAATATTTCAGGGTGAAGACACTAAGACTCACTGTTAGGATACAGAACTCCACGTATATTGCAGAACTTTGTATTCATCAACTAAAAGTGAGAAACATCTCACTACTTGTCATCCACATCTACTTCAAAAGAACCCAAAGTGTGCAGCCCTCATTCCACCATGAAGGGCTGATTCAGTTTACTCTCTGGAATATCTTATGGCTATTTTATATAACTGTTCAAAAAAAAAAAGAAAAATCATACTATGGCTTGTACAGCAAGCTATCAAGAATCTCAGTAATTTCAGTAATTTCCAACTCCAAAGTTTCCTAACTCAATTATTGTAATTTTATAATACTTATTCAAAATCTTTGCACTGTGCTTGATCACCACTTGATCCAACAGATCAGAACGTGACACACTGGTCTCAGGTCATCTCTCACAGTTTTCTTCAAGCAAGGATCTCCACATTGTATTCTTAAGCAGCAGTAAATATATATATCTGATTATGGAAAGTACTAACTGAAGAACTTAAGGAGCTTTCAGATTTCAGAGAGATTTTCACTATGCTTTACAACATCTGCTAGCTGTTCTCCATAGCTAACTTTTTAAAAATTTTATATTTAGGGAGTAGTAACAATCTCCTGAGCTGCACAGGAATAAATTAGGAGCTCAGTAGTTGGCCCTCTTCAAAGCTCAATTTTAATGTCATTCTTCAAAACTTTAAAAGTGTAGTTGTTGTCAACAAGCCTTACTGTAGAAGAAAACAGCATTTGGTCCAGAGAACATATTCTGCTTCATTTGCAAGGATAAAGCAATAGCCAGTTGACCTGGGAATTGTCACAAGGAAATGACAAGAATCTGGGGAAATTAAGCTACCCTCTGTCCTAAACAGCTGCTACTGAAAGCAGTAGGTAAAGAATTAGGGGACATGCCTACCAAGAACTAAAATGTCTATCTAAAGACTATTATACATGGGAGAAAATTGCAAAACAGGCCTGGAAGGGCCCCAATGTAAGGACCAAGGCCTCACTAATAATGAACAGGATTTAAACTCTCAAGTATCTAAATAATTTTCAGAAATGAAACTCAAGCTCTCACAAGTTTTTGAAAATAAAAGTATTTCTTTGCATTATCATCCATAAAAACTCTTATCTAGAACTTGCAGATAGTATCTGTGAGGTAAAAACAGAAGGGCAAAATTTTTATATTTTTTAGGCTGAAATTACCTCTTTCAAAAGAACAAAAAGAGGAAAGAGAGGCAGAGTCCATCTAAGAACTCTGGAAAGAAATTCACGCTTTTCAGACTGACACACAGAGAGAAATTCTTATGCTCACACTGTGTTGACTAGTAGACACACATGTGCTTTATCTCACTGGCTCTTCAGCTCTGCAATATCAGTTTCTTCAGGTATGACTCATACTTAAGAACAGAATTCACTCACTTTCCCCTATTATTTCTGGGGAAATTATTTCACATTGCTGAGACAACCTTGCACCTGGGAGCCCTGATGCAGTACCACCCCACCCCATGTCTACTGATGCTCCCTCTGGTCTGCAAAACTGAATCTGTTCTTGTAAAATTTCTGACTTAAAAGTACTGTGGTTACACTTATTATAACTGCTTCATCTGGTCAGTGGCCTAATGTATTCACAGAGTGTATTGGCTTACAGTTTCTAATACTTTATTTTAACAGTTTCTAAATCTGTCATACCCTTGGTCACCTGTGTTCTTCTGTGAACAAGTGCTTGTAAAAATATGAAGGTGTGTTCTGTGGCTGTAGTGAAATAATTTGTAGAAGGCAAAGTCCATGCTGAAGCCACAATGTTTTTTCCCTGCACCTTGCCTGAAACATTTGTATCTTTTCTGGAGATGATTTTGCTTAAGCCCTTTGAAAATAAATCATTCTCAAAAGCACTCAAGATTTCCCTGAAGACTGTGCAAGGCTTCCTGCTTCATAGGTTTCCACTCCTTTGCTGTAAGGCTAATGCATTTTAGGGATGTTTGTTCTGATGCAAAGCTAACTTACAAGTAAAAATAAACAACCAGCATTTATAATGCTGTTGGAAGGCAAAGAATGCCAAATGCTAAACTTAAATTACCAGAATTGGTAGTTGTTCCTTAATAACCTGCTCTTTAGACAGCCTTTGCTGTCTCAGAGGAAAAGACATTTAATAGGAGTGTAATGATGAACATTCCATCATTTGAAAAACCAGCAAAATCCCTAAACCTGCAATAGCCTTACATGAAGAAAAAAAATAATAATTTTATGGGAGAAGATGATGGTACTCCTCTTGCAGTTTGATGCGTGAAACCAGAGGTGATCATTGCCATTACTCAAGTGAACTGTGTATTTATTACTTGTAAGACATCCTGTTTACCCTTTTGTGAACACTAGGAGCTACACTTAGCTTGTTTCAGATATGCCTGTCTACACAAAGATTTTACTAGTGTTCACATAAATCAATATTCATACACACACAAAAAAATTGTGATATCTAGAAACAGAAACATTTTTGCATAGAATATTTAACCTGCAAGATCAGCAACTTTCTGATTAAAGAACACATTGCTATCTTAGCATATATTCATTCATGCAAAATACTAATTTGGTTTTAAATTTTGCTCAACAATCAGGGAACTCACATTGGTGAAGTGCTAGTATTTCACACTGAAAACAGAGTTTTACTTTAGACATGTTTTGGAACACAATTTCATTTTAAAAACAATTTAGCTATTCAAAAGTTCTCATATATGTTTTATAAAAATATATGAGGCACCTAAAAACCATGGAGAGCCAAAATTTTGAGTTGGCCCATTGTTTCTGTTTTATTACAACACTACCTAGTTGGTATCAGATTCTTCACAGAAAGTAGTATATGAAATCTTTATTCTAATCTGTTTTAGCAAAACTGTACTATAGTTTAATATTACTTTTTTCTAATATAATACCATTTAAATAAGACCAAGAAAGCTCTGAACCCAGAGACCTATTCTGAAAAAAGTCACCATATTTCCACTTTGTTGGTAAGTACACTATCTGCTCTTTATTTACTGTTCTCTAGTTGAATTAATTTCTTGCTGAAGGCCACCACACAACTATAATATGCCTTGTGCATATTGATATCCTTCATTTTTGACAAACTATGCTTTTATTTGGGGTCCCATAATGAGGAAATTGACAACTTCACAAAAACTCATCTGCAGCTGCTCGAGTGTGTCTTAGCAGTAAGCGAAATGGTTGAGGTGTATTATATTATAGCCTAGATACAGCAGAAATTAATTTCGGTTCTTTGTCACAACCAATCCTTCTTGCTGTGGGAAGGTGGGGAGCACGAAGCTTCAAAACTTTTCAGGCTGTGTCTCCTTTTCAGTGAAAGAAGAACAGATTTGCATACAAACTTCTGCCCTCACTGGAAAGTGAATTTTATGTATTGAAGAACATATCTGTCTTAACTGAGTAAGAGAAAATGGGAACTACTACACCACATACTTGGTCCTGTACAACAACGTGACAAAACAAAGAATATACAGGCATGTGCTTTTCAATTCCAGTAGTGTCTCATTACTCGCCCTGGTCCTACAGCTATTTCTCCCCCAAAAAACTTGATACATCTTTTTAAGCTCTTCTGGCAATTGTGGAGACAGGAAGAGCTTTAAAGGAGAAGGAAATAAGGGCTCAGGTTAAGTCAACTTCTGCAGAATGAAGATCTCTTTCTAAATCATGTAAGAAAGCCAGAGCATCTGCTGCAAATTGGTTTTTCTTTCTTGTACATTAAAATAAATACTTGATATTGTGCAAGATGATTTTTCCTGACAAATTTTCTCCTTATTTGTTTGTTGTTCTTAAATAGTGATTGATGTACAAAGCCCACTCAGCTGTTTTGGGAAACACTTTACAGGCTAAAATCCTCACTCCAAATCTTACTACTTTTAAGTCTCATTTGCTCTGTCATCCAGCATTCTTGGGAAAGCTCAGGTACTATCTAATTCTTTCATCTAACTGCATATTTTTGTCTATAGAGCCATCTGCAGATCTGCCCTTTTTCCATGTAATTAGAAACCAGCCAACAACTATCCCCTTGTGTGTTTTAAGCATGTTCTGCAAGTTCAAAGAGCTTCATTCTGGCCTAGATTTAAAAAAGGAAAAAGAAAAAAAAATACTAACTCCTTGAAAATAAAAATTATCGATCAAAAGCAGGTACACAAAATAAATACAAGACTCATATTTGCTTATTTGCTGAAGTCTGATACTTCAAGACTTGAGACTTGAGAGAGAAGAAAGTAGGCCTGAGAGGTATTTCTCAGTCACCCTATGTTTGAAATAACAGCATTAGCATACAGCATTGTCTGAGGATTTAATGTCACTGTGCAGGTTCACTCCACAAGAGCTTCAGAATTTTCCAGGAGAATACGGTAGGTCTTAGTTCAAGTCAACTTCCATGCAGATGAATAGATAACTATTACTACCAGCAAGACACTAAGAATATTTATAGTTATTTAAATAACCCAAAGTAATGCACTGCACCACTGAGCATGACAACTGTCTTCCTTTGGATAGGTCTTTTCTATTGCTGTTGTTCTTTAAATCTCTAAAGTAGCTGCAAAATCATGAAACAAAATTAATTAATCAAATCTTCTCCAGCTTTGTTTTTTTTCATCCCAGAAAGACATGGACAACTAAAAAAAAAACTACCAAAAAATATGCTAGCCTCTTCAGTCCAAGACTTGTGGGAGCACAAAATTAGGTGGGAGAAACTTGAGGAAAGTTATGGTTTAGAATCTTCTCCCCATTACTTAGAATAAGTAAAAAAGTACTAAAGAAACAATTTAGAAATCCCCATTAGTCTCCAGTTACATTGCCTAGGGAAATCTGGGGCTCTGGAAAGAATTTATTAGGACTACAAAAGAAGAAAATTATCATCATTAACCAAAAGAGCCTTAGAGAAATCAGGCTATTACTTAAGTGGAGGCACCTAACAGGTGATCTCCATCGCCTCTCTCCAGTTTAGGCAGTCAAAGCTCCAGTTGTAGCATATGTGTTAGATGTCTAAAGTAAGCAATGTGATTACCCCATGACTTTCCCATCAATGCTATATAAATTTAATGGAATTTGGTTGCTTAATTCCTTTAAAATCATACAAAGACTGAATCTGAAGTTCTCTAATAAGCCAGACACCCATGATAATTCTCTAGGTTTTATTAGAACACTGCAAGGTACACTCTGGCAGTCCTTCTAGAAGACTTCTTGATATCTCTTTCTAAATTAAAGCACAACTTGATAATATGAGGGCAAGGAGGCCTTGCATACAATGCTGTCATGCAGGCAGGCCACTCACATCCTAGGTAACAAAATAGGAATTTTCTGTTCTGTGTTGTTTTCAGATGTAGTATATTTAAAGCCTTAAACACAAAACTTAAAAAGAAAAAACTCAAACACCTCCCTCAAGAGGAGGGGACAGTTATTAAAGCATGGAAGAGGTAATAGGGTAGGAACTGGGAGCAGAAATGTTACCCTGAGATTATATGAGTCTCTAAAACTGCATTTTTCCTTAGTTCCACACTTACAGTTTTCTTGAAAGAAAAAAACATTTGCAAATAGAAAAAGGCATTTTCACCTGTGAGAAATATATCGTTTCTCAAAAGAAAAACATTAGTGTGAAATTACTCAGCTGCCTGTAAAACCACTTCCCCTCAGTGAGTGGAATGTGTAACTCCAAAACAACAGGTTGTTTATATGCACTGTCCAAAGTAAAGAAAAATATGTTATTTTAAGTAGTTTTTTTCTCCTAATGATCCATTTTTTTGTACCACTCAATTTGTAACTTCTTATTATTTGACAAACACAGTATCTTCCCAACCATTTTGCAAGACAGTTACTCTTCATCGAACATTTATAGATAGGAACAGGGCTTAGTTGTTAGAAAGGCCTCCTCCAATGGAAATGTAAATCCTGCATGATGCTTCAGAGCACTGTCTCCAATTGTAAAGGTTATGGTAATGAAGCTGAGACAGAGGCTCAAGGATTAATACATTCTGTGCACAGAAGGATCCACTGCAGTTTGTCAATCTGGCATCCTGCATAATACAACTGATTTTTCTCATGGTTCACCCAGAAGGAGATGGTCTTCCCCAGCCTCAAAGCAAAAGGCACAGATAACTACACAACGGCAGTGACAAAATGAGAAATTAGGTAGAAAAATAATGTTGTTTCAGACAAATAGATGTAGTATGTCTACATGGTCATCAAAAACCAACCCCAAAATATAAAATCTGATCAGTGGAATAGTTAATGAAATACATATTCATCACAGCAACTTTTTCCAAGACATTTTTAAACCATAGTACAACATCCTGTTTCAATGACAGCTGAAAGGGACATTCACCTCCTTTATATTTACATGATGCCCTGAGCCATGTTGATATGGCAATCTTTTCACAGTACAGCAAAATCACTTTAGTAGTCAATAAAATACATATGCACAAGTTTGTAACATTTGTACTGGTAATATATTATACAAAATTTGTATAGCATATAACTATGTATCATTTATATTATAATTAGAATTTGAAAATGGGTATTTATTAATGCATTTTGCCATTGCCATGGTATGCCTTCATATGTATCAACACAATACTGTCTTTATAAATATTTAAATACCATTACTAATCAATTAAACTGGCCAATCTATGTGCCAATAATATGCTATACAGTTTTTAATATGTCAGTAAGCCCAAGAAATATATTTAGAGTAAAGCTTATTAATTTTTTGCGGATTTTACTTAGAAAGGGAATTCAATAGTTTCAAGTTGAGCTCTCTAGAAAGGGATGTACCAGAAGATTCAATTATGAAATGTAAAAGAAACTTTTCCAATAGCCTATAAATAGGAAAGCCCTTTGTGTTTCTCTGAATATTTCTTTAATGAAGGGAAAAGGTGGTATGCAAGCCCAACCATGTTTGTGATTAACATTTCTGTGCCAAATTATGTGTTTAGGAAAGACATTTCTGGAAAACAAAACTTCTTGTAGTTTGAAGGATCTAAACACCAACATAATATTAAAAAATCTTCTCATCCTACTGAGCAAACTTGGAAAAATTGAAGGGGAATTCAAACTCTTTGCTTCTTAAGTGACATTTCATAGAAGGAACTCACTGTTGAATTTCAGGTCAAGAGAATTGCCAAAAATGAGCTGCAGACAGAGAGGTGAAGATTCTCATGTCTTTGACCTGCACCTTGAACAGACATCTTTGGATATAAATTGTTATGCCACCTATGGTTACAAATGCAAAACCATAAATGCTTTGGTTGATCTGGGATATGTGAACTTGGTAAGTAAGACTGGAATTAACCACTACTTTAACACACATCAACATATTTTCAAGACTGAAAATAATTTGACTTTCCAGCTTTTGTTTTTCTTAAAATTTGCTAATTTCCAAATGAAAAGGAGATACTGAAACATCATAAAATGTTGACAATTTATAGGAACTAAAAGTGTCCTAGAAATCTCATATGATGTACAGTATAAAGAATCACATTCCAATTATGGTTAATTCATAGAGTAAAAAATCCCAGTTTTGTAGAGTTTACTTTTTATACCTAGAACAATCACATTATTTTACATCTGATTATTATTTTTTTTTAAAAAGGAATGGTTTTACAGTTTCAAAAGTCTTGGCCTTTCCCTCGTAATTCTCACCATGTGTGAAATATGCTGGTGTTAAAATCCAAACATCCTATTGCCAATTGTGTTTTTGAAAAGTAAGCAGCTTTATGCAACACACGACAGTGATTTTCCAGCAACAGTTTGACAGTGCATGTGCCCCGTAGTTGAAATTTTTTTCTCTAATCTTTGTTTATAGTAGAAGTAAATAATCCAAACAAAGAGCATTCCTCTATGCAGGGCTGATGGCTTTGTGATAAGGCAGAGCCTGGCACGAATGACAGAACCAGCAGTCTATTGAGGTAAAAAACAGCACTCTGATAAGTAAAACTGTCTACTGATTTATAGACCGTAAGTTGGCTTTTTAACCCTTGAATCATGAGGATCTGCACCATACAAAAGCCTGTGAAGAAAGGCATGTAAAAGAGAAAAAGAAAGGCCTTAAAAGGCTTTTCTTTAAAGAAAAAATGTAGCGGCTAAGATGTTACCTTTATACCCAGGAAATCACCTTGAAGCTGAATTTTAAATATACTGCATTTAAGAACTTTTCCTAGTGATCAACTTTTGTATTAGACACAGAACTTCTAAAAGAACATTTGAAAAACAAAACCATTTAAGAGCAATATTTGTTTACACAAAAATAAATCGGCTTGAGAAAATAATGACTAGTTATCTTGCAAAATTTAAAAGACGATGTCAGATGCAACATGATACATGGCCTTTGGTGTCAGCCATATCTTCAGTATACAAGTCCTGAGAGACTCTGATCCTCAGGCAGATTGAAAAGACTTTCAGTTCTTCCATACATACATTCAGTAGTTAATTCAGTGGTTAATATTTAATAGCAAACAACCCTGAGAACAGCTGCAACCCTTTTCCAAAGAGCTCTGAAATGTAAAAGACAGTTATATATTTGCATTTTTGAATAATCATTTAATAAACAATGTTATTTGATTTTCAATTCTCCCTCCAGCATTCAATATATAGATAAGTAGACTTTCTCATAGAATTCATGTGACTTTTTGACTGCACAGTTAAATACACTTTTCATAGTCCTGTTACAGTCTTAGCCTCTGAAACTGGCATTTGCCTATTCTTTGCCCAGTCTGTCTTATTAGCTCACAGATAGAAACCTGTACTTCATAATAGATGAGAGGCAGCTTTTGCATTCATAAATGGGGATTTATAGACCGTGTTTGAAAGGAAAAAAGAGACATGGAATGATAGTTAATAAACAGTGACATAGCATTAATGTTACATCCAGAAATGGAACTATGAATTCTCAGGCCATTGAACTCCAGCAAGACAAAAGCACACACAACTTAGATTCTTGAATTACAGCATCCTAGTTACCAAATGCAAATATGCTTATACACAGAGTACAATCTCAATTAAAACCACCTCTAGGTCTATGCATATTTCAAGGCATCTCAGAAAACTTTCGATATTCTTCAATCTGTGGAAATTAAGCACTTTTCTAGTGAAATCAGACACCAAGACTGGAAATCATCCCAAACCCTATAATTTCTACAAGACCTATTGCACCATTCAACGTCATACTATACCTATGCCTAACAGTTTCTTCTGTAATGCCTGAGTCACACTGGAATGTATCATGGGCACCAGAAAAGGATTGGCACCTCTTTCTGCAGGCTTCATATAATCTTCAAGAATGTTATAGGCTCCACTTGAGAAATATTTCCTTCCTGAATAGGACTTCAGGAGAGGTGATAAAAAAAGTCCTGATATGTGCTTCCTTCTCATTTCCTACAAGCCTCTGTTATATTGTCAAGTCCCTGCAATGTTAAACTGTGTGTGGCCAAGAATGGGAATCTGCTGTGTTGGCCTCAGAGGCACCGCATTTTTCAGCGTAGTCTGTAGTTCACTATTAAGTTCAGTAGCTTTTCATTCATTGAATTTTAAATACAAATCTTTCATATTTTAGAACACTATTTTAATGATCATTAATATTTAAACTACTAAAAATGCCTTTATCAATATTTTGACCAACTAAAATGATTTGACCTGGAGAATGCTCAGATTTTCCATTATAAAACTTTACCACCTGAAAATGCCACCTCCCTTTTAAAGACTATTTCTTTCAGCCATCTGAGTACCTGTATAGGGCAGTTAATCATTGAAATGTAATATCCTTGCTCTGCCTGTAAAACTCCCTTAATTTTTTTCAGATTTGCTGAATTTTGTTGAATGAATTGGAACCAAATACATTCTTTGCAAAAAGATCTGTCCTCTTCAAGGTATGTAACTTTGACTAGGTACTGCATGGAAGATCAGAAGTCAGTAAGGCCAAGTTAAGCATGTTAATTTCTCAGTTTTTCATAATCCAATAAGGCCTTTAATAAGTCACAATAGCCAAAACCTGTTAATTTATTTCAGTCCGTGAACCTAGATCTTATAGCAAGGTTCTACTAAATAATTTAATTTTACATAAGCATAAAACAGTTCTTTCACTAGCACAGGATGATTAAGAAGTATGACAGAAAACTTAAAACAATGCAAGACAAGCTGTTATACCATTAAAAAGTTATCTTCTCTGAATTTATAATTCCAACTATTAAATAGAGAACCTAAATGCAAAGCCTCTATGAATGTAACTTTTGATGTAGGAAAAATGATAAACTAGTACTTCTTCATCAAGCTGACATGCTGCTTCAAAAAAAGGTGCAAAACATTTTTAATAAGGAGAACTTTTTTAGCTTCTAAGCTTTGATATCTTAAAAACACTATGTTCAGTTTCTATTAAACACTCAAAAACCAAAAATGCTGTTAGATAGCGGGTTTTTAATAAGGAGAACTTTTTTGGCTTCTAAGCTTTGATATCTTAAAAACACTATGTTCAGTTTCTATTAAACACTCAAAAACCAAAAATGCTGTTAGATAGCGGGTTTTTAATAAGGAGAACTTTTTTGGCTTCTAAGCTTTGATATCTTAAAAACACTATGTTCAGTTTCTATTAAACACTCAAAAACCAAAAATGCTGTTAGATAGCCAAAGACCACATACAATTTCAGGTGCATCATTTTAATTTTAGTGAAGAACAAATGAACTAAAATAACTCAACATATGATAAATTTGCTACTATTTTAAATAATTATTTTACTAACACCTTATTTTGCTCTGAGATACCAAAATAAAGGCATTAAAGACTTTCACATGAACAAAAATATTGCTGTTTAGTTCTGCATTGAGAATGAAACCTCCCTCTACCTTTCTTTAAGTGAAAAACTAATGGAGACCTGAAAGGGACCGTAACCTGTCAATTTTTTCTAATGATTGTAATAAAATACTTCTGGAACAATGACCTGAGAAAAAAAGAAGCTTAAAAAAGGTCTAAAGAGAGAAAACAGCAAAAAAACAGCAGCAGCAACTTGATGTAAAGTAAGTAAAAGAACTCTTTGTGCCCCGTACTTTGGAAAAAACTGTTCAGGAACAGTTCATCTATGTGAAAGTTCAAGTCATATAATGCAGCAAAGGTCAGTGAGACCTCTGGTGATCAACTCATTAAGTACCAGTCACACACACTAGGCTGTCTTGAAGTAAAACTAAGGTGTAGACACTACAAATCCTATTATTTATACATACCAAGGAACACTAAGCTTGTTTTGTTATAATACCTCTATCCCACTGCTTTCTTAGCGCTGTTCTAAACTCTTCAACAACTCCCAGAGTAAATAGTTCTCAGAGACTTAACACAACGTTGTGAAATAAAAAAATGCTAGCTCTGACCCTCAACTGATACAAGAAGTAATAGCTATGATTTTGGAACTTTGTGTTACAAACATCTATTTTATTTTGCTTGCCTTGAGCCTGTTTGCACTGAGCATCTGGCCTGTGCCAAGTGTCAGTTTCAGCCCGATTAGTAATAACTACTTCAGTAGTTGAAGCAGTAGTAAAAGGTTCCATATCAATAGTTTATTTCTGACTATTGACCGAACATCTTAGATGAACTTTGCCAGGATGTTCCTTGTGGCACTTCTGAAAACCACCTCAAGTATCATCAAGCCAGGACATAAGCCTGTTTGCATACAATTTGCAGCAACATGTTAGAACTCCAGAACTATACTCCCTAAAGCCTCAGTCTGAATTGAAAGTGCACCAGTCTAATGTGGGTGGGGTTGAAGAGGCAGTGCTTTGCAAACAGTCCCTCTTATAGCTAGGAGGAGGAACTGATGACTGCAAGAAATCTTGCCAAATACAGAGACCAGGAGTCAGACTGATGTCTCTGTCAGTGAGAAAATAGGACTGGAAAGGGAATTAATGGTGGGGATGGTGAATTCAGTTGTAGATTCATTGTGTGGTTTGCATCATGAACAAGAGAGAGAAGATACCAGAGACAGGAGAGAGACAATGTTCAAATGGTACAAAACTGCATTGTGGCTCTGAAGATTCCTGCTATATAAATATATTGTGAGGATAACAATCTCTTGTATCTTCCTTAAGAAAAAGGGCAGCATCTTTATTATGGGGATGTTAATCATGCACAAGCATACACCCAGTCTTGGCATTTCTCCCCTTGTAAGGCTCTTTGTGGAACTTCCAAGTTGTTCCTGCTGTGATTGCTCCTTTCTCTGTGAGTCAGGTGAATAGTTCCATATTGCTGAGAAATTTTGGGACGAAGTGAAGTATTTAGAGTAATGTTCCTCGTTCCTAATACCTACAACATAAAGAACTGGATGGGCTAGACTCCTGCTCATGTCAGTACATAAAATTTGGCATTTCTAGATCATGACTCAAACTATCATTTTATACATCTGCTGCAGAATAACAGGAATCTCTTTACAGAAGGATCATTGCTTTCCCGACAGGAAAAGAAGTCTGTGTCATCAGCCCATGTGGAAGGACTATCACAATACACCTGCAGAGTCAGGCAAGCTGAACTGCACTCTTTAGAACAGGATGAGAAGGGCTGAAGAATGCTCACAACTGATATCAAATAAACTCTGAATGGACCAAATGTTACACAATTTTCTGTTTCCTGAAGATCTAAGCAATATCACAAGAAGGGGCCAAAATATTTCTGTTTTCTAAGATATCTTCTACAATTTTTTCAGCATCTTACAGAGTTGAAATAAAACTGCCCATTTACTTTATAAGGAAGGAAGTAGGAAAAAAATTATCATCAGGGTTTTGGCACTACCTATTTGCTCCCTATTTCAATGAGCAACATAGAAAAGACCAGAAGTAAACCAGAATAGGGGTTAGATCATGAAGCAAAGGAATTCCTACACCACTCCGTTAGAAGGACAAACAAATATTGAATAGCCACTACATGCAAGAAAACAAACAAACCAAATGCTCAAAACCAAACCAACCAACCAAAATAAAAATAACAACACCCCCCTGCACCCCACCAGCATTTGCTCATGGAATCAAGAAACATACCATTCATGTGTATGCTCAAGGGCAGGGCATTGAATCTAACATGTAATCTCAGGTACAGAATTTCCTGGCTACTGGAAAACAATTTGAGTATACTTTAATTATGTTTTGTGTGATACTTACATACTAAACAGGCTGAATGTATATATATTTTATATAACTTTCAAGGATGGGTTGCAGATTTTAGACAAAATATGAAGAAGAAAAAATGTCAAGTAATAGCCATTAGCAGCCCAAACAAATTTTGCTGCCAAGTAACTTCAAAGTATTGCCTGTGGTTCCTTCTCTGGTGTTATTTATGGCATCTCCAATCAGCCTGTGTACTACTGAATCAAAAGAACTTAGTGTATGAAATGTTAACATGAATAGATAATTGTATGGCATATTTGTGATATTTATGCCAGTATTAAACATTCTCTTTTTCAGAAGTCAACACGTGCAATTTTCCAAATGCTTTGCCTATTCTCTTTGCCTTCGACATTCAATGACTTCTGAGAGGAAGGTAATTAGAACATTCAAAATCTAGGTGTCTCGTTAGATTTCTAAAAATGGAAGTTTGTAATCAACCCTTTAAAATCACAGTTGTGTCAACAAAAAATACACCCCTTTCCCCTGCCACCCAAATTCTCTCATCTTAAATATTTTACACTATTTCTGCTCTATCTGTTTTTCTTCCTCAGAAAAACTACTAATTTTCTGGTTTGTTGAATATAGTCACCTCAAATTAAATTATTATGAAATACATTTCCCTGAAATTATTTTCAGGTAGAGAAGAAACCTTAATGATTCTTTCAAACTTTCTTTTAATTCTGAAGGGGAAGAGGAATTTTGGCTAACAGTATGGTATTTGGGTATATTTAACTACTTTTCAAGGTTTGATGAGGAGTGTTGACCACAACTCTAAGTAAAAATGGCATATTTTCACTAATGTTTTCCCTCAGTTTTAACAAACTTGTGTATCCTAATGAAAACTTCTTCTATTGAAAAGCCACTACATTTAGTCTTGCACTCCTGTAGTTCTCCATATATATTGTGAATTGTGGGGAAAAAAAAATATTTGCAGACTCTTTGGGGAAGGAACTTGGGGCTGCCAATGCATCAGAGAGGTGCAAAACATATCATATAATAATGCCAATTCTAAAACCAACTACCCTTTTCATTTCCATCCTTTGCCTTCCCTTCCCCTTTTTACTGATTAATTACACTGAACAGGCAGTTGACACTCTTAGGTTGAACTGAAAAGTTAGTTAATCAATAAAACCATTTCACTTCTTAAGGGTTGATATGTGGCTCACTCAACAGCTCTGTGCTTACCAAAGGTAGATCCAAACACCCCAACCAATGTTCCCTGTCAGTGAAAACAGTTGCCATCACCCCCAGACTGCTGTTTCTAGTTTGCTGCAGAAGTGAGTAGGACAAGATAGGAGATACGGTATCGAGTAAAAGAACTGTACCCTCTTCACTTATTCTCTTCCTCTTCTGGGAGGAAGGCAGACAAACAAGAACAAACCTCTCTTCTTCAATGTCCTTCACAGGGTAATTTTAAAACATCCCCAAACAAACCAACAAATCAACAAAACAAAAAGATGGCGGTGCTGTAGGAAAAATGGGCTATGCAGGTTGATGATTACAGGAAATAAGGGAAAAAATATAGAAAAGCTTGACTAGAGACTGAAAAGAGCCAAGCTCGTGACAGGACAAGAGATTATCAGAGAGTGCAAGCTAAGAAAAAATGCTAACAAATGCCCTAATAAGTGGTGGTGGGAAATCATCTGGGAGATGGTGCCCTCAGAATCTCAATTTCTTTAATTTTGTACGCTGGGCCGAAAAGCTTCCAGAGAACTGCTTGAACCATTAGGTCCAGACTTGGCTACACTGTAGAAACCACCTATAAATAGAGCTTCAAGATTTTCAATCCTGAAAACCATCTTAATTTTATAATCAAAGCTTTGTTTACCCCAGTCAAGTTTTCTGTGTTCATTTTCTTTTTAAAAAAAAGGTTGAAAAATGTCAATTCCAGCCACCGCAGGGAACTTTTTAGTGAAACAAAGAATCTAACTTTTTTGAGGGTCACCTACCACCATTAGTAAAGACAGAAACAGAAAGGCATGTGCAAAGATTAACTACCTTACCATGTGGCCAAATAAGCTTGATTATCATCTTGCAGTGACTAACAGAACTTGATTGATTTCAGGAACTTTTCCCTTTACACTGGAACAACTACTATTTATTCTGACTCAGAACAAAACCTAGAGATTTTTACTCTGAGATGCCTGACTTGACTCCTACTGTTGCAAAGTAATTCAGTTCCTCTGTGTTGATTTGGATCTCTGTTGCTTCAGCATAAGCTCAGAAATATCAGAAGATGATGAAATGTAAAATCAACTTACAGTTGAAAACAAGTTCTTCACTCACCAAAATTTTTTTAAGCCCTTTTTGGGCAGATTTCTTAAGATCTGCTACAACGGCACTGGAAAAGATTCAGCCATTTCAGCACAACGTACTGTCTGGATTTTCTTTCACAGTGACATTTGACTGATTTACATTCTTCTTTTGGGTTTTGCTCTAACCAGCATCTTTATTATGTGACCTTTATTCTGGATGGCCTCCAAGGTACTATATACAATAGCTGCTTCCAGACCACTACCTCAAATACAAGCCAGCTGACTTATGTGCAAATTGCTGGATTTGAAATTTCCTTTCCTCTACAAAGTTCCAATTAAAAGCAAAATACTTATAACTCTTTAGGCACCCTGGATCTAATCTGGGTTTCCAACTTTTATTCTGAGGAAGATGTTGCAGCCTATTTTCTGCTTAGGAAGACATAGTTAAAATATTCTCTACAAGTGTGTAGTAAGGAAGGCAGCAAAACCAAGAACACATGAAATGGAGTACTGCTATTAGAAGCAGCTATTTTCAGAATTCTTATGTCAACAGGACCAGTAAACAACTGTTAATATTTCTAGTGGAAGTAGCATCCGTGGGGAATTCAATGTATTTAGCTGCACAGAGCAAAGAATCAGATCGGAGAGGGAATTCTGTCAGCTCTGGTGTGTCGGCAGGACGTGGCTGTCAGAAGTGTGAAATGGAGCTGCTTCAAAGCTGAGTAGGCTGTGACCTGAATGCTGCACATCCATGCACTCAGTGTGAGAGGATCAATGACAGCATTTGCTGGGCTCTAGTCATCCCCTCTGCTAATGAAAGCAGCCCTGAAAGACATAATGCAGGGCCTCTAGGCAGCCTACAGCCTTGCATTAGCTGAGTTTGTTATAAGCTTGGCTGGTGAGTGCACTGAGTACCAAAGACCCTCTCCTCTGTTGCTCTATCCCACCAACTCCCCCTGGCTGTCTGTTTAGTGTCACTCAGCTGGGATGGATCCCGTTAAAGATCTGACGCTTAGCAAGGACTCAGAGGTGTCTGGAACGCCTGCCTCTAATCATAAAAACCACAGCTGGCAATGATGTGGTCGAGGAAAAAAAATCACCTTGATCCAGCAGCACACATTCCCTTTGATGTTTCTGCAGTGAGTTCACTGTCCAGAGAAAAAGGTACTGCTTTAAAAAAAAAAAAATCTGGCTTGACATTCTGAAATCATAACCATATGACACTCAATTTCAAGCTTAAAAAACCCCACAACCCAGTCCCAGGAAAACACAACATTTTGTTCTGAGAAACTCAGGGAAGAAGCATCTGACAATGATAACATGAAACAGGTTTGGAAGATAATGGCAAGTTTGAGAAGAAAACACTTCCAAAAAATTCAGACTTGCACTACCAAAAATGGAATAAGCCTTCTGCCAAAGATTGCAAACTATGGTGACCTCAAGCAAGAGACTGTAGCTGATTCAAGGGAAAAATGAAACGTTTCAAAGACAACATTGCTTGTGCCTTGCCACTGTTTATAAGTGCCTTATGCCCTCTTGCCTTTCGGGGTGGCCTGGTAAACACAAGAACTCCTCTGTATTTTTCAGTCCTCTACCACAAATTTTTGTTAAATATTCAACTTTGAGAGCAAGATTTTAATTTTTTGAGGTTTTGTTTTTTTTTTTAGCCAGTGAGATTATAAAGAGAATTACGAATACCATCCAGAAAGAATATTTTTTTAATGTGAGTTCTTTTTGCAGCTGCTACTCTGTTACATATATATTCATTCAAATATATATTCATATATTTGGTCACCAAATATCCAAACGTCCTATTTATTTTGGTACTGCTTAGATTTCTTTATAGAAAAGCAACCCTATTCTTGAATTGATTTCTTTCTAAACACAGAGTGCTACATATATCAATTGCTAAAATCTGGGAAAACTGTTAACTTTTGTTCTGTGACACGTTTGTGCTATTGCTTCCTTATGCTATGCCATTGTATACTAATACAGGTAAAGGGCCCATTCAAATAATCTTAACACAATATATAGTCTAATTTTGTTTTCATTATTCATAGCAAGGGAGCCTTACAATTATTAATCAAGTTCTTTCCAAGGCTGTGTGAAGAAAATGGCATACTAGACTCACTGACACAGAGGTGTATTTGTGAGGGACAAAAAGAAAAATTTGGAACTAATTTTGAAAAATGTGTCTAAAAATGTATCTTCAGAACTTGCCCCTATTTGCACATTTAAATACCTAGCATTTTTATATGTAAACTGAACAGCTGGTACAGAAACACTTGCAAACAGTAATTTAGGAGTATTCAAGCATGGTTTTTGCCTTTTGGGATGTTCTTCTAAAATGTCTTTTTTCAAGATTTCATATTACTCACAAGGTTTATTTTCTTCTGCAGATAAAATACAAGGTTACATCCCCTCAGAATCCAAAACAATTCTAGCAGGCATTTTCTAAAGAGAAAACTGAAGACAACTGGACAATTTCATTACTTCTGGTATTAAAATGTACTATTTGTTTCTTTGGCTTAAACTGATCAGAGACATCCTGACACAACTAAAGCAGAAAAGTGACATACCGTATACGAAACACAGAGCTTAAGAGTGAGTGTAAAATGAACTACCATGTCATGGCTGGAAAATCTGGGAGCTGAATTCCAAACCTATGTGAGGTTTCACAGGCTGTTTGTACTGACAACCTTCCCTGCAATTCCCTCAAATACTGCAGGTTCAGATAAGATTCAGATTTATGAAGTTTATGTACTGTTCTACAGTGGCATGAATGTTTGTCTGTACGTGAAGGAGAGGGAGGCTAACTCAGCTGGGTTATGAAACATCAGTGATTTACATAGCCCTATATGGCAATTTTTCTCTTATACTGTATGTAAGCAAAATACAATTAAATAATAGCCAAGATCTGCAGCCCTAGTGACATTTAAAAGGATCTTAAAAGGATCTCTTTTATTTTCATGTGCATTGATCTCTTATTTTCAACCAGCAAGAATTAAAATCAGTACCAGAAAACTGTTATTAACATACTATCACATATACAGGTTAATTGATTTAAAAAAAAGTATTTCCTCCAGACCTGTGAAGAACTATGGATTTTACTGCAATGACTGTTGTTTACCTCCATGTAAACAAGAGTTCAGGAGGTGAAAGTCAAGATATGCATCCCATTCTTCAAGGAAAAATCAGAGCCATCCATCCAGTCTGCTCCCCTATTGCAGTTTCTTTATGAATAATTCTAAACTTAATGGCAAAGTCTATCATAATTCCTCCTTTTCCCTATGCTTACACTAGTCTGGAACATCACAGGATGAAAATGATGAGAAATCAGTCTAATCATTAATATGGGTTTACTCTCAAGAAATTTTTATTCCTTTTTCCTTTATTGTGACAAAATTAGTGTGGAAATGTTACTTATCAGAAACAATTTCCCAATGAGAAGCATAAGAGAATTCTGTAATAGCTTCTATTTTACAGATCAGATTTAAAAGTGTTTTATTAGTTACAAGTTCTCACATAATGACTGGAGGGGAAAACAAAAAAAGGTGCCAAACAAACACTTTCCTGATCACAAATGGATGAACTTCAAGAAAGTCTGAAAAATTAGTCCATTGTGGTCTTAGTTTGGCCAGATAAAGAGCACTGTCATGGAAGAGAAGAAAAATGTTTGGTTCGAGAAGGTGTTTTTCATGTTTATACCACAATGAAATATAACTGAGCTGATAACTTGTGAAATATCATATGACGGCACCTAAAACGCATGCGGCCTCCACCTGCTGCACTGGACTGCACCGATGTTTGGTTCATCTTACCAGAACCTAACACTGACACATTGCTTTACTGATGTGTTATAAAATATGGCATATTGCCTCATAAAATGAAGATACTTTAATTCATATTCACCAAAAATGTACATCATGATGACTTGTAACCTGCCTTGATTTGCTAAATGTCTTAGATTCAATGTCACTGGCAGGGTCAGTATGCAGGGTCAGACCTGTGCAAAACTCCAGGACCAGTTAGCAGTTCAACCAGGAAGCAATTTAGAGCACTTACCAGGCTGGAGTTTAAGGAGGTCTTCAGCCCTTCATTCGTAAACAAGCCACTAGCTGCTTTCAGACAGCTCACTCACAACATGACAGACGAGGTAACACCTCACACCAACTCTCTAGTGACTCCTCCAGATGAAGCAGGAGAGAAATTGACAAGCTACAATGACATTCTCAGATGAAGGGAGGCTGGCTGGCCAGAGAGTTTAGGATGAGACACACAGGTCAAACAGAAGTTTTCTGGGATCTAAAATCTTAAGTTTCCTGCAAAATTCCTCCTTTAAAGAGTGCAACAAATCCAGTCAAATTAAAGTGCTCAAGTCCTTTTGTTTATTTTATTTTTATGTAATGCAAATCTAAACTTGATTTAAAATTGATTGCATAAATGATTAGAAACCATTTAACTGGGCACAACCATAAGTTCCTGACACTGAAGTCTGATTTGTGCAGATCCTTCCTCACAAGAAGCTCTCTGTTTACTAATTACACCACTTTTCATGTGGAGGAGGAACAGTTTCAAAGCTAGAACAGAAATCACACCACTTTAGCACTCCCTCCACATCTTTTTTGTTTCTCTTACTTTTAAAATGAACTGCTTCCAATTGCTTTGTTTCTCTGCTGATTTTGGAAGTCCCATTGGGAACTTAATTTTTGTGCATAGATAGCTTTCATATCACTTTCCAAAACTTCATTGCCCATGCTCATTCTATGGCTCCTGCAGTACACAACGTCTGCCTGCAGAATGGCCTCACCAAGTGGGTACTGGATTAGTTTATGCGTTATGAAGTTTTCTCAAGGTTTTGCATTTAGGGTGGTTTTTTTCCAAGAGGAGATGGAAAACAGAAAAAAAAAAGCCTGTTCCTCTTTTCTTCCCCCCCTACCCACCCCCGTCGCATTTAATACTCTTATTCTGAGAACATGTATGACAATACCTCTTGGAAAATTTCTTCTGTCCAATAACTTGCTCAAAGTACTCCTTTGCCAGAGGCATTCATTCATTATATAAATCAAACAAGCATACAAAAACAGACAAAAAGTGACTGGTAATGCCCAGTAAATTTCTGTGCTCGGCTAAGATGATTTGCTGCATTGCATGCAGATGTCAGGTATTTTTATAAAGAGCTCCATTGTGCAGGGCCCCACTACTCTTCCATCGCTCCCAGCACTCCCTTAAAAGGGGGGCGGTGGGCAGACAACCATTCCAGCTGGGCTTGGAACCTCGTCTGAGTCAGGAAAACCACAGCTCATAAGCAAAGAGGAAGCATAATGTTCTACAAGGACAAAACATTAGCAAAAATGTCACTCAGCCCCAGTTCCACATGTTGGCTGCCACGGCCTCTTCCTCCTAGCATGCCCGATTGATATAAATTCCATCTGCTCAGCAGCCAAGTGACAGAGAAGAAATATCGGCATCTGGTCTCTATTGCTGTCGGGTTTTTGTTCCATGTTAGACCTTAGCTAGAAACATATGAAGAAATGAAGATGCTGGCAAGCAACTAAAAGGCTGCACTGGCACAAATGAGACTTTCTGATGCTTTTCACACTTCACTCTGGATTTTTACAGGGAAAAAGGTGGAGGGGACTTGATAAACTGAGTCTGGAAAGCCAACAGGCCTGGAGATCATTTGGTGTTTCTAACTTTTTTGAGTGTTTAAAACTGTAAAGCAAAACAATTTTTTTAACACAACAGAAAGTAACAAAGTCACACAAGAATGTTGCTCTTCAGCTAGCTTTTTTTTTCTCCTTCTCTTAAACATCCACTGGTTTGGATCTGATCCATGAGCACTTTATATTCTCCTGAGAAGCAGCTGGAAAGTGCCAAACCACAAGCTTTTTTTTAACCCTACTATGTCCAGCAGAAAGCAAGTGTTTTAAACCAAAGGGAGAGTGCTTTTCAAGAGCATCTCCTGAAGAGATAGGGGACACTGTGAGTCAACATGAGTAGAAGTGTGTGTGTACATTTAAAGATTTCTTTGAGGAATGACTCTAACACAAACAGAAGTGCAAGAAAAAATAAAGGTGTGACAGAGAGGAAAGCAAAAAAGAAAATACATTGGTAATAAACTTGGGGATAGACAATTTTCTCCTTGCCAAAAGACTCAGGAAGGCATTTTGTACCTAAAAAGATCCACAAAACACACAGAATAGCTGGTCTGCACCTGGTTTACAGTAAGGTAAAAGATTTCTAAAATTTAGAGTGGAATCTAAATATCCCAATTCAATATATTTTGCTTGTATTAGAATAAAATGTAGTCTTCCATTAATTTACAATGCCTCCAGCCTTTGTTGGTCTCATATGTTTCCTGCTGCAATACGACGTCCTCCTCTTTTGTGTGACACAACCACAAACTGACAGAAAGAAATGAAGTGAGTGAACAGCTATCAGAACGACATTATAACACCAATGAGAGAGAGAGAGAGAGAGCGAGTGAGAGAGAGAGCACATGTAGGAGAAGAGCTCTCAAGAACACATAAATATATAATAGAGCCCTGGAACACTTAATAATTAATTGTGAGGAAGAAGCCTTTATTTCTATGAAGAGTTTCTACCCACCAACCCTATGTGAGCGGAACAATTCAGTGTACTGATGCCCAAAAGGTAGTTCCATGCCAATTCCTTCACAAGGTGAAGTTCACCTCCCATACATGGCCAGCGTCACCTCAACACACTGTCTGCACTGCATCCTCTGATAAAGTCTGAAGTGGTACCTGCTTCCTGTGGCGATTCCCTGCAAGCAGTGGAACTGCTTTCAATGGGTTTTGCACCCCAACCAATAAGGTCTGCAATCTAGCTTACCTAGCTACATAATGAGTATTACAAGATCCCACAGTTAGGGTCAAATATTCTACTGCTGGTTCACTGAAGTGTTACTTTACCCAACTGAAGTTGCTAAATTATTGTTCCTCAGTGGAAAAAATAATTATTCAACTTGTCTTAAGTACACATGGTATAATATTCTTGTGAAAAATCAGTAGTGTTCATCCATTAACAACACAAGTCCATACAATCAGTGGTTTAGACTACTACAAAGAGTTTGGAGAGAGTATTTCTCCTTCAGGTCTCTTTATATGGGATGTCTGCCCCTAGGAGTTTCAATTTACTCATCATCTGAACAAACTCAGTATGGACATTGTCTTCCAGTAATGCCTTCTCAGGGCATTCCTGCAGTGCCACTCCTGCAGAAAAATTCTGATTTTCACTGGTTTATTAGGAGGCCAGGTTGGATGGGGTCCTGGCCAACCTGTTCAAGTGAAAGATGTCCCTGCCTAGGGCAAGTACTCTTGCAAGTACCTTTACAGTAACAAATAGTTCAAGCTCATTAGTCAATCCAAAGAGTACTATCTCCATAATGTAAATACAGTAGTTAAATGGCCCCAGTTTCTACTCCGGAAATAAGTAAAGCAGAAACTGCCTTAATCCAACAGCTACAAAAGTAATATAGCAACTACCTATGTATCACTTCACTTCAGAGCACCTCTCCAAAGCACTACATTTGTTCATAAGATTGGTCTATTTTTTGCCTTGACCTTAATGATTTTCTGTTCACAGACTGCATCATGCTTATCCTAAGTTTCTTCCATGCAAGAGGATCAGGAAATAGTAAGCTCCTCAGCCAGGGCTGCTTAGGAAAGGAAACATTACTCTTAAAGACAAGGGGCAAGTATTGTGTTATGCAGAGTAATGGAGTAAAAATGCAACCTTTCATAATAAGGTGGCAAAGTCACTTCCATATTCCCTCCCCTTCCCCCAAAACAGGTAATTGATACAGAGTCTCAGTTGTCTTTTTGTTCAGATTTCTGGAGGATGAACGTCACTGAGGGTACTATCTCAATAAAAATAAACAGTAGGACAAACTTTTTAGCTTTAAAATAGATGTGTGCATCTAATTGCTAGCATACAATGGTTCAAACTAACTCCAGTGTTTCACTTTCAGAGAAATCAACATGGCTCTGTGAGACTTCACTTAAAACAATTTGTAAAGTCTGTCTGGAGCAGACAACATTACACTTCCCTAAGGCAAGGCTTGGTGCGCAGTCAGCGATGAGAGGGGACAGTTGAGCTGCCTAATGCTGGAACCCATCAGCGCAATTTCCCACAAGTCGGGAATAAGAAACAGTGCAGCTGCTGGGATGAGTGAATAGCTGAAGGAGCTTATGTGAGCTTCAATAGCAGGCCTGAGCAGCATTCCACTAAGAATGACAAGTGATGGGCCAAATCACTGGGGAGCTACCAATGAGTTATTAATGGTGACAGGTACACTACCTGGGAGACAGGTTGAGAGGGGAAAAAGATTATTTATAAGCGAATAGTTAACAGCTGTACCCACTGCTAAGCATTACATGGATGCCACAAACTGTAGAATTCAAATCTTGGGTTATTCAAGCACGAACAACTGCCTGTCACCAAACTGCAACGCATCGGTACAAATTAAGGTGGGAGAGATGAGACGAGGCTGGAATGATGCCTTGCTCAAGTAGGCAATGTCATCACAGAGTGCAGATAAGGGCTGAGATAACCATGAGCTGAAATATGGTTCTTAATAATAATGATGAATTTGCAAGAGCAGCTTTTTAATTTTTCCTGAGGGCTTTTGGAAGAGAACAGATGCTCAATGTGTCCTGTACTGACATGAATAAATGGGGGGAAAAATATAATAAGCAAAAGAAATGTTTTCAAAGAAGTTTTCTTTTTAAATGAGAAATAATATATTTCTATTGCGGAGATAATTTCTTCTATCTCCAGCCCCCTCCCAACTTTGAAAGCCACATTGTTAAGCTTATAACATTCTTACACTATCTCCAATAATATAGTTACACAGTTCTGCCCTAAAGAATCAAACATTGTACTACTGAGTATATTACAAATGGACTGAACAAAAATCTTTCTAGTCTATTTCTCTTCTACAGTCCTGCACCAAGAGAAGCAGGAAAAACAAAACAAACNGCCCCCTCCACCCTCACATTTTGGAAAAGTTTTTGTAATGAGAACATAATCATGAAAGAAACTGGTTTTGAGTCCTTTCCTATTCCTCTGCAAATATATGTCTCTGTAGTAACTGCTTACATAGAAGAAAAACAAACAAAGAATCTCATGGCTTTTTTTTAGTCTTTTAATGCAGTAGAGCAGTTAAATACCTGCAAGACCAGCCAGGTGCCAAGACAATAACCAGGTACTCCACTGATTTCTAGGCTTTCATAAAGCAGAGGATGGGTATCATCCACTAGATGTCTGACCAGAGACACTTTTGATCTCCAACAAAATGTGTCAAATGACCAATCTTATTTAAGAAAAAAAAAAGGAATGAGGAAAATCATAAAAACATTAACTAATAAAATGCTTAAGCTAAAGGTTTACTTTTTCTTGATATACTGTCTCAAACAGATTGCAAAATGGTAGGACAGTGGTTAGTCAGTAAGAGCTTAAAAGCTGGGTTCCTCCAAGATAGAAGGAAAAAACTGTTTATATTTACTCTTCTCATTTCTATGCCACAGGGACACTATGCTTTTGCATGCTCTGGAGGAGATATGCAAGCCAGAAAAGGTTCACACTTCAAAATACTTCTACGGCTCTAAAATATAAAGACAGAAAGTGGTTCAGCATTGTAACAGTTTGCAGGATTTAGTACAAATTTTTCAGTTAAGGTGCAAAGTGAACATCAGTAAAAGGTAAATAGCCCTCTGTGTGTGTGTATGCATGTGTGCATGTTGGGGGTGGATGTGATATTAGTCAGGCTTACTCAATACTTGCTTTCTGATCTTCACAAGATAAAATTATTTTTCCTTGTCTGTTTCACTCCAGTTCTAATGGAAAGCTGCTATGATTCCTCAGTGTCTGAACCTGTCACACTGAATCAGTACTTAAATATATAGTCAAAGTGAGTAAGACTGTTACATTTTATCTCAACAATTGGTCAGTACAGTATTTTTATTAAATACTATGCTTTGTGGAAACTGCTTTTCACATAACTTTTGGGCATTAGACAAACACAACATAATTTTCAAAGGTAGAGTAAGATATTCAGAAACTGAATATAAGTTGGATTTAGCATTAGTAGCCATCAGAAAATATTGCAGTGATATCCCCAGACAGTATTGATTACGTCCTTGTTTCCCTTCCCTCCTATTTTTAATTTTTTTTGTGCTTAAATAGTGACATGATAGAGGAGCTGATTGAAAGGCGTAGGAAATGTAAGCCAGATTTCAGGAAGAATGAAATTTGAAAAGTTAATTCTCTATGCTTAATTATAAAAAAGCATGGCATTTAGAGTGAGCAAGGTGAGGTAAGTTTTAATGTCTCAAACTGATTTCAACTAAACCGGGCCTTAACTGCACAAGCAGTTCTGTTGGTTACAAGCAGTTTGCCTCTAAATGACAATTTTCTTTCTTGTACTCATAGATGGAAACTGAAATATCAATTTCTTTAACTTTTCTTTAGGGATAGGTTTATGAATTTGGAAGCACATGTTTTGATAATCAGGTTTGAATGTTTGAAAATTTTATATGCAAAAAGAATAATTTCAAATTTTTCTCGCCTCCCTTTCAGCAAAACCAAAGAAAGACACAAAAATTACCATAAAAGATACAATGCAAACCATGGGTGTTTTTATTTTTTATCAGTCAATGTTATTTACTAAGTAAGTGGGTCAGGATTAATGCTCTAAGGATTACACACAACACTATTCTTTTCAGGTCAACATACCAAGTCCATCCACCAAAGCAGAAGTCTCCTGTTTTGCTCCAAACAAAATGCCATCCTATCAGACTTTTTATGGATTCATTATAAATTCTTGACTGACAAAAAGGACAAATTGCCAATAGCAATAAAAAGACAGGATACTAGGAAGTAAGCCTGGTTTTAAACATGCCAAATTTTGTTGGAAATCAAGGACTCCTCCCTCTATTTGATCCCTAGCTGTACTGTGTTCTCACCTCAGTTTGTCATGTATTAACAAGTACTTCAAACACTTTTGCAAGCATCCTTCTCTTTTGCACAAAGGGTATTTGCTAAATTACGTCCATATATTTCAAAGGGAACAGAAACTCGTACCTTAGTTTGAATGTACTATGTAATCAGCCTGGCAAGCTGGTCAAAGTCTTCGCTCCCTGTGTGGCCAGTCAAAAAGCCACCTACCCCATAAAACTCCTGCTTGGGGCAGGAAAGAAAGAGAGCACCAACCTAGGCCAAAGAAGTTAAGATTTTCCTTTAGTGAGGCTCTGGTCATCAGGGACAATGACAAAACTGACTTGGAGACCTCATGATGAGAATGTGCTTCATTAGCGAGTCTTCATTTGTAAAATGTGCCATAAATGACCCATGGCTCATGGTCTGGTTTTGAGAGAAGTAATAAATGTCTGTGTAGAGGCAGAGTCTACCCAGTGAAAACAATTAACAATAAAGAAAGAATCTTTAAAAGTCTACAATTTTTAATTGAAACATACTTTCTTGTAAAGTTCTCACAACTTACTATTAATTTCTTTTCAACTAAACAGCAATGCTTACACAGGAGGGGAACTGTTGTGTGACCTCAGCTGACCTACATACATTCATTCACTGAGACACCAATTCAGCAAAATATACAAGCATATCATTAATGTTAAACATGTGACTAGATCTTTGTTGAAGTCAAGGGTATTAATTGTTTAAAGTTGGATAGGTGGTTAGTCACCTTAGTGATTTAGCAACCATTTTCTGACAATGACTAAGCAATTCTCAGGGTAACAAATTAAGTTCGTCTCCCTATGGCTTAATGTCTTTAGCACCCAATAAGCTGAGAACTCTTGGTTTTTATCTTCATAATCTCTTACCCTGCTTCTCTACTATAGTTTCTTTGGTGCCTCAAAAGGGATGTTCTGCTTCTTCTTCAGTGTAGGAACTCCCAGTGTCTCTCTCTATTACTTGGCCACATATACACAAAGCATATAGCAACTTCCTATATTCTCAGCACTTTCCTTCCCATCTCTTGAAATAAGCTCCAAATAGTTACACAAAGCATTGTTATACAAGTCCTGTTCATTTGAATAGCCACATAAAAACAAAGAAGGAATCTTCTACAGTGCAGTAGCTGCTGAAATTCCAATACAATTACCTTGTATGAACAGAGGGTAAACAGTGTGCCAAAGTGGAAATGAGTACCTTCATAAGGGACTTACAGGGTACTAAGCATAAAGCAAGCTGGTGATGAAGGAAAGCCTTACAGACACACACCTAAAGTCTGGTGTGACTAGCACTGGAAATTCATACTATGTTACTGAAACCATTATTCTGGAATGGGAGTATATGTATAGTTTTATTTCAGATTTTCAGTTTGAAGTACTTCTGAAGCACATCAAATGG
This sequence comes from Campylorhamphus procurvoides, assembly GCA_013396655.1. Classification (NCBI taxonomy): domain Eukaryota; kingdom Metazoa; phylum Chordata; class Aves; order Passeriformes; family Dendrocolaptidae; genus Campylorhamphus; species Campylorhamphus procurvoides. Next base: position 60,518 of record WBMV01001503.1, read on the forward strand.
GATTCAATTAAAGTTCTCACATGCGCTTCAAAGCCTATTAAACTTTATATTGCATTGGCATTTCTATTCTGCTTCAAATAAATCTCAACATTGATACAATAAGCAGTTTGATGATAACGTATTATATTTTCATTGAACTATTTCAGGTTACTATTTGCTAAATAAACAATCACCCAAACAAACATACACTTTGATAAAACATATTTTTTATTTTTTTTCTGTAGCCCCAGAAAAAGTGTATAGTTTAGGTTACTTAACGTCACAGCATTTCCAGGATTCCATGAGAGCTAACTGAATTCCAGGAGAACAGATACTCTTCCAACTACCAGAAAAACCTTCCACTCAGTAATTGTTCTAGGACAGTATTAATACTACATGCAAGTAGTATGCACTTTGACACGGTAACAAAATTTGCAAATTGAAATATATACAGAGCCACAGGACAGTTCAGTTCATAACACATCAAGTTCCAGGCTTTGAGAACATATACAAGTAGGCATTATGGGAAACTTATTCTTTCAAGATTCTACTTAAGCTCATCCTGTACAATGAACTTTCTAGCCTTATGTGGCTGGGGGAATACAGGCTTCACAGCCTCCAAATGAAGGCTGGCAGTGACTAGGTCAGAGATGGCATGCACATCATAACTGGCTACAATTCTGCCTCTGGAGCACCCCACTTCTGCTGGCCAGTTGTCTCAGAAGAGCTTCTTACACTCTGAAATACCCAGTTTCTCTGCAGCCTCATGACAAACACAATGCGTGAGCAATCTGCTACAGACATTATTAATTCCCCACCTTTTTTCTGCAAAGAAATATATCTCACCCTCCAAAAAATGGACATCATGAGTCTTACATCCATAACTTCATAGCTCTTTTGAACCCACAATTGAGAGAGATCTGCTTTGTATTCTCTAGTACTGTTTGAAATACTCCTATAAAGAGGAAACCGGCTTCCATATGGAAAGCAACTAAATTTGTCCTAGTTAAATTCTTCAACCCCAAATTTATTGTTAATCTATGAAATTTTTTCTAAAAGATGATTGGCCAAAAGCATTTTTGTGAATCACAACAGAACATATTTGGCATGTTTTATTATATGTATTCATATTTAATATACGTGTATAGTAAGTATAGCATTTTTTCAGTGTTTCTGCACATTACTGCAGAATAGGCAATTCTCACAATTTTATTAAAAAAATCTCTGATATGACAAAGTGTTGTTTATGTTTTTGGTTTGTTTGTTTGTTTGTTTCCTTTTACTCTATCTGCTTACTGGGGTTCCTAAGAAGTTTTCTTTTTCTTTTTTTTTCTTTTTTTTTAATTTTTTTTTGTAGATTTCAAAAAAGGAAGAAGCAGCAGCTTGAAAGTAAAAATCTAACCATCTCTAGTATAAAATCTAAATAAATAATCAAATTAGTAAATCTAATATTTTAAAGCAATTCCCCAATTTTCAGAATCTGAATTTATGACCTTCAAATGTTTGAGGTTACTAATACTGAACTAGTTCATACTATTATGTTGACCTTCTGTAGTGACTACTCTTTTCTGAAGCCATTCACCAAGCACTCATTCAGGTATAAACAGAGCTAACTGAACAGAGTCAATTTTCCCAGGCATGGCCCTAGCTATTACCAAATAGTCAGAGAGCTTTTAGTGCAAAGCCCAGTGCAGCATAAGCTAGCTTACAGGCAACCCGATGAGGGGGCTTATTTCTTCTATTCCTATTTGTCAGCACCATATGTCAACTTGGATACATGTTAAAGACATCCAATATCCAGACTGAGTGGATAAAAATGCAATTATGTCAACTCTATTACAATGTCTGCAATCCTATGCAAGCTATACAGATATGCACAAACTCCACAAAGCCGATATATACAGGGCCAGCAGTCTTAAAAATCTATCTGTCCTACAAGTGACTTCCTTCTCTGCAGGATGACTGCCAGTCAGTAACACAGGTTTCCGCACCCTTTTTCCACACCCTTTCCAGCAGATGAAAAATACAAGACTTTATTACTCTTCTATTTGTGAAAGATTCTGAAAAAAACATTACTGAAATTACTGTTACAATGGCGGTGATGCTTCAGAATTTGACTAAAGAATAATCATAATTACACATTCTAGTTCATTAGAGGATCTCAAAGTACTTCATAAACATTAATTAACAACATCCAAGTATTAATTTGGATTATTAGAATATTTTGTAAAAGCCATGGGGGAGGAGAAAAATCAACTTGAAGCAAAAAGGACTCGTGCAGCAAGTTAATATATAAGAGCCAGTAAAATAATAGATATTTCCTGGCTTCAAATTAAGTATTCAAAATCCTAGGATATGGTGCAAAATGACAAGCAAATCATAGAAGATATTTCAGCACAGGAAAGAAAAGTAAATTTCTCAATTAAAATATAGGAGTTCATCTTCATTAGAATCAAAATGTACCTTGATAAGTAAAAGGGGGTTGTCAGTCTACATTCAATGCTGTCCTCTTACTGCCTAGAAGGCAACAGTAAGTGTTAATGACATTTACCCCTCCTAATAAGAGTCACTCACACTTCACTGTTATTCCTTGTTATTGCTCAGGACAGGCACTAGCACCTCATTGAAAGATCAGTGCTGCAAGGGAAAAAAGTCCCCATGAGATTCCTTGGATGTCAAGAAAAGCAGTAAATCAACTGATGCTGGACAGATGACAAGTTTGATTCTCTGTGGCTCTTCTTGATTTCTAAGTGTCTGTGGACCTAAATTTCATAAGTGCCTGAAGTCAGAGCTGACACACAGACAATCAAAACTGCACCTAACTCAAAGCAAGAGGTCTCTAAACTGGGAAAAAGTCTTAAATCCATTAAAGTGTCATGGTCTGGTCTCCCTACTCTCTAATTGAGTTAATCTCCATTGATGTGTAGCTGAATGGTTAATATCACAACCCTGTCACCTGCCTGACCATGATCTGAATTCAGCCTGAGGTTCTCAGTGAAGAGAGTAGCCTATAAAAAACCAGAAGTTCTAACCTCCAAGCTGCCTTTTGTGAGAAGAATAATGCTAATTCTTCAGATTCTTGGCACAGCTCACTCGACTCCACAGGCACACACGTATTTCCCTTTGATCAATAGGTTTATACCCTTTTGTTTTATTTATTTTATAACAGGTCACTGCATTTATTACAAGAAAATTAAGGTGGACAGTAACCCCAAGATCCTGTCCTCAACTCAGTGATCATATTTCTTTGACATAGTGCAGGATATGTTCCAGTACAGGCTTCAACATGGCACTGTTAGCAAGAAAAGTGATTTTCCAGGCTAGGCAGAAAGCTCTTCTATTCCCCTCATCCACAGAGAATCAGTCTCAAAATCAGAAAAAAAACTTTTGCTACAGACACACATACTCACAATCTATTAGAAACATAAATACAATTAGATTGTTAAAGTACATATATATATATATAAATATACATATATACACACACGCACACATATATACATACGAATATGTATACATTTCAAGGAAAAAGTTTTGTGATCACAGATGGTTAATAGAAATTCAACCATATTCTGAAGTAAAAAAGCTGGAAATAGTTTTCCCCTTGGCTTACCTGCTAAGACCCAAGTTCAGCGCTCCGTTTCTCCTAAAATGCTTGATGGCATCACTCACACCTAAAACTCCCTAGGGAGTGAACTATTCCTCCCACCTCCTTCATTCTCCACTCTGCTTTAGGTGTTTGTGATTTCATCAACTATCACAAGAGAGATACAGGACCATGAACTCAAGCCTTGGCAGGTGAAGAGATTTTCAGCTCCATTTTAAAAAGCAAGCACTCATCGTCCTGGCACACTCATGACAGACCTTCAGTAACAGCCATTTCCATGCTCTGTAGCATAGTAGCTGTGCCCAGCTGTGTGAAACTACATCAGTGGGATCATAGCTTCTCATTTTGAATACTGTAAACAATCAGTATACATTTCAGGTAGAACAAAAGTTTCTCTCTCTCTTTTTTTTGCCTTTCTTTTTTTTTGATTTTGACAGGCAAAAATGTTTGCCATTAAAAGGCTATGTTTGCACTTCTGAGCCATGTGAAGTCCTATGGCTATAAAGGCTGACTATTTCATAGTAGTTATTAAGAACTAGCATCATGTGTCGTGCTGTTGATCACCAAGGGTTATACAGCCCTCTGCTTCATTACCCTTTCAAGATGCAACAGCACAGCTCTCCAGCTGCACATATTCTGGAAATCCAAATGATCTTCACATGTTACTGAGACATCTGTTGTCAGATAAGTTGTCCTGGTGGCATTCAGAAGTGTCATCAAACTCTCTGGACTTTATTTTTATTCTTCCCTGGTTCAAGTGTGAATAGTCACGATAAATACAGTCATGTAGCACGAGTGAGATCACTAGTGTTACTATTAGAGGCAGGGCATCAAAAGCAGTAGGAAAACATCAGGCAAGTTAGTGCAGATACAGAGAAAATCTGAAAGCACTTCACACTGTAGAACAAGTGGGACTGCTTTGCTCAAACACACAACAAATGCTTCCCTCTGGCTCAGCAGTTGTGCTTTGTTTCCTATCTCCCTCTTCAGTCCCCAAAGATTTATCTGAGCTTTTTCTACATGCCATTTAGAGTACAGATAGGATAGTCACCCCTAGTTTAGTACAGCCAAGATGAATACAAAAGAGGAGGGGACATAGCAGAGAATCTCTGTTCCACAGAAGTGCAGGAGAGGCATGCTAAACTGACACACATGGGAGAAGAGAAACTCTTCCAGATGATCACAACTTCAAATACTAGCATGCAGTGATGTTGTGGGAGGAATGAAAAACTCAGGAGATGGACACATTATCTAACTGATCCTTTTCATCTTTTGGTGCTGAAGAGGTAAAATCAGAGGAGGGACAGTTGAGACTAAGGTGAAGCTGAAAAAGGCAAGACAAGCAAGTAAAAAAGACAGGGGGAGGGGAATGGGAGGCAGTGACAACAGAATAAATAAGTTGAAGCGGAAAGAGAGAGAGGAAGAAATTGGCAAAAAGAACAAGAAACGGGCAGAGAACATACAAAAGAGACACATTTAAATCCTATGTATACTGCAGGAGTAGAAGTCTGGATAAATGTTACCTAGATTTGAGCCTTGGTTGCTCTGAGATACCAGAACAAAAGAACACATATGAAAGTTAATAATAACTACAAAGGAAAAAAGAAAACACAAAACAGAATTCTATCTAACAGAGTTGAATAAAGTAAATAAAGCCCTAAAAGGATAATTCTCTTCATTATCAAGTGATTAAATGTGGGTGGCAGCTATTATGGGAAATACGATCTCGCACGTGAAAGACTTAGATTGCATCTGGCTCTGTTAAAATCTTTAGCAGATAAACTTCTTAACCTTTATCTTCATCAGTTTTACTATACATAAAAAGGGCATAATACTCCTAAAGACACAGAAAGACTGAGTAAGTGACTGCTTCTTAAAATACATGGAAATCCTCCAGTGGTCACAGCTAAACAAGTGTAAAGTATTAATTAAGATATTGACAAACAGACCAATGAGGAACGAGAAGCAATACCAATCAAATAAATACACAATCTTTACATACATTTATGGTGCATAACTGTCTTTTGCACTAACTGACTTTTGCTGGGTTGCAAGTGTCAACTTTTTTTTCTTTTTAATAATTCAATTGCCTATTTCCCTTAATTTTCTTTTTCACAAATAATATAGCATCACAAGACCTTAAAGGTATTCAAGCACAATGAGCTGATGACACTTGGGGGAAAAAACTGACAGAAACTTCACATGACTCATGATTATAGATAGCAAACTATATTGAACTTAAAGTATGATATCATCACTATAACAATCTGATACCACGTCTACCCTGGAAAAGCTGTTATTAGAGCTACTGTTTGTTTGTTTTCTTTTTAATGTTCTTTATGTTTAAGCAATGAATGTTGTTTGACAAGCTGTTTAATTAAGCAGTCCTTGCACTCCAGTTCTATAGCAAAAGTTCAAACATTTTAAAAGGCAAATGATTTCAGACAAGAAAGCTAAGACTCTACAGTCTCTAAAAGAGCTCAGACAGTAACAGAAGCCATCCTTTTCTGAAATCCTCAGCAGACAAGCCAATGGTGGGCAATATTTAAGAACATTAAAGCAATTTCCATCTGTGCATATGGCTAATATTCCACCTGCTTGTAAGGTGAGGTGCTAAGGGATTACGCTGAGAATGAACAGAAAAGAAATTAAGAACAGTATTATTAAAGATGCTCAAGTTTCTTTCTCTGGTCTCTTTCCAAATCTCTTGACTTATCCTGAATGTGAGAATGGTATGCATGAACAAACTAGTTGTGGTAAATTAGGGCAGTAAAAAAATTACCCATTCCACCAAGAGTAACTACATTTTACAAAAAATTGAGAAATCATCAGTCAAATATAACATAAATATATGTGAGCATGTAATTTGACTATGCATAGAACTGATTTTTCTTTTAAAATATCATAAGTTAATTACTTAAACTGCTCTATAAATTTCACAATTTGAATGAGTTCAATTTAGTTAGTGGGATGCTGTTTTTTGACCAAATATCTAAATAACACCCCCACACATACCATACCCTGGTCTTTGTATACCTTCTGAGAGCATACTGACTTCTTGGCTGACTTCTTGCTCAACAGTTTTTTAGCCCTACAGAACAAGCACAGCAATGGGAGAATAAACCACTTTTCCCAAAGCAGAAAATGATATCTAATAATTTTGAATTTCATCATCTTTCAGCATTGACTTTGCTGCAGCAAAGACCTTCATTTAGGATTAGTGATTCCCCATGCACTGTCCAGTGTACAGATTTTGTGAGCGAGCCTCCTTTTGGACCTATAAAATACCCATACTCTTCCAGCTAGATTTAGTTTTGATTTTGTTTTGTGTTATTTATTTTTTGTAATTTCTCATAGCTGTGAATGGCACAAGAAAGCCTGGCAGCCAAGACGCTTCCTACAAGCTACTGACTGTAATCTACTTTTTTTAAGGGAATGATGATAAGAATGGGAATCCTAAGTGTAGATGCTTTTCTTGATTCTGCCAGTGTTCTGTTCTGTGCCTCTGCTTTCCTCTTTGTACTGTAAAGATAATATTTATTTTCCTCTTTTACACTAAGGGAGTACAACTATTTGATCACAAAACAGTTGAAAAAGTGTTGAGCTGTTACTCAGAACACTGAGTCATTGTTTGCAAAGAGTCAGTTTATGGTCTTTAAGTTGTAATCACATACCCTGTCTTCTGTAGCTTGGTCCAGTCTAAAAGCTGAAAACCCCAGCTGTTCACTGCTACCGGCATAATTGTTCTCTAGTCCTTTCCTCTCAGAATAGTCAGAGCTAACTTGCACATGTTTAGTAGGAGGATCTTTCTAACCTGGTTTGTTTAGCAAGAACCTGGCTAGGAAGCAATTAATTACACATGTAGCAACACCAGCAAATTCTCCAGCGGTGAGCAGAGGAGAACAGCTGGCAAAGTCACCTCTTCACTCAGCTCAGCAGGAATTAAACCAGGATTGGAGACACACAGCTGAGTTGTTCTTTACAGAAAAAGTAATGTCACCCAAATCAGTAGAGCCACTAATCACATGTATTTCTTTGAGTAGCATGTGCAGAATCTGACTCAAAACAGCTGCTGTTTTTGACAGAAATAATTTCTTGCCATGTAAAGACATGTAAAGTTGCTGCATTAGCTGTTCCCAGTAGAGAAAATCTAAAGGGTTGCTAACTGCTCCACACCAAATATAGTAACATAGGTACTTGAAAAGCAAGCCTAAAAAGTAAAGCACTCTAAACACCCATGGAGCACACACAGCCCAGACTCTTCTCCTAAGCAGTAAAGTTTTTTTGAGAATCACTTCTAAAGATGAGAGAATAACTCCTCCTCTAAAACATTAATCCTATGAGCAGTCTGATCAAACTGTTGACCAAACTGTCACTCAGTGACATTCCAGAGACAGGTATCTATGCACAAGAAATTAGGTTTATTGCACAGAGGCCAGAGATGCTTGCCAGGTCTTAATGCCTTTTAGCCATTACTGGCAATGTGACTGTGCCCAAATGTGAAAGAGGTGTCATAACATTACCTCTGTAGGCTTCAGGGTTCCTTGACTTCCTGTGCTCCATTAATGCATCCACTGAATGAAGACACAAATACTGCATTTTTCTTGCCCACTGCTTTTTAGTTTGTTATTTGTAAACATTATTAGTTAAATTGAGGCTATTACAAATAATCCCACCCACCATGTAGCACTAATGTACAACTAGAGAGAGGTGCTGTTTTTCCCTTGTTTCTCCCGTGGAGCAAAAGAAACTGATTTTGAGTGCATACATCTACCCTAAGCCTCAAAAGACCCTCCATTTAGAGAAAATGCTAAAACGTTTTAACACTTCTGTCATGATGCACAGGAAATTCAGCACACATGGATGTCTCAGACCTTTCCAAAGCATGAAATTCCAGTTCTGTATCAGCTTTACAAGTTTCTTGCATTGTGGTTAATTGGTGAACACTGGAACATAAACCAAAAGTATTCTGGAAGCTGACACAACCATTCCCTTTCCCTATTCTGGTACTTCTCTTGGTTCTTGCGGAACAGATTTAGGACACAGAGCCTGTATGTTCCAAATAAGTTCTGTGTTTCTGAGCAAGTGTCCCCAACCTTCCTGCCAGGACTAATCTTCCTGGCTTTTCCCCTTCACAACAAACAGCAATATACATAATTTTGTAAAGTTACAAGTGTAAAATATTTTTGTTAGAGACAAACAAGCTAGTTTACTGCTTTATGCTTTAACTACACCATTATAGCAAATCCTTTCCTACAGATACATATTTCTGTATTTGGTGTACAATCAGTATGTATGAACATACGGTGAACTTACTAGCATTGACTGGAACTAGGTGATAACTTAGACAGGGTTGGACAGATAAGTTCCTGACTCAGATGTTCCTGAGTTCACTGTATGACAGCCTACCAACAGTCCCATAGATCTGTGATATACTGGATGATTTAATTTGGTACTTCACACTTTTCATTCTCCTGTAGGATGTCCAGAACATTTCATTTGGAGCTTTTCGTGTAGAAAATCTGAATTTTAAAGCTCCAAACAATTCCATGAGAAATTCCAGTCTCTAATTATGAGATTCATGGAACAATGCCTTTTGTTCAAAGGAGACATTACCTGTAGTTACCACCTGTAGGCAACTTTACTGTGTTACTGTTACTACAAATTTATTTTCTAATTTCCCTGAATGCCCTTTTTCTCCTTTTTATCGGATATTTTTAAGAAAGACATTTTTATTATCGGAGATTTGATTAATTTTCCAAAGATGTCTCTACATAAATCTTTTACTAAGAAGCTTCCTTTTCTGCTACATAATGAGCTTTCTACCTTTAATGGAATTAAAATGCACTTTTTGCCTAGAGAAGCTGTGGAGACTACATCTTTGGAGATATTCGAAAACCATCCAGAAACGGTCCTGGACAACCAGTTGTAGGTGGCCCTCCTTGGCCAGAGACGTTGGATGAGATGACCTCTCTTCTAACTTTGACCAGTGTGCGATCCTTTGAAATTAGACAGCTAAACTAATAGGGAGGCTCAACTACAGCTATCATAGGTCTTCATTCACTCTTTAACACAATCCACAGCCAAGTGCTAACGAAGTCAGTATGTGGCAAGTCTGTAACAGCTGCCCTTAACTTTCATTGATAATTGTTCTCATTTAACTGACATAATAGTCAATATACTGTTGTTGAATGTAGTAATGGTAAAATTCATGCCTGAAGGGCTACTGTGTAACTGAACTTTAGCCAGCTAAACTGAACTGTGACCTATTGGTGTATTATAAGCCTTCACACCACTTCGATGCATAGGTCACAATGTCACCGCATACAAACATCTATGTAAATGTATTACAAGCCATTCTTGCACATTCTGAGATCATTCCAACAGATAATTTAAACAATATCAATATGAGCATGATTCTATGATCTTTAAAACAAGAAAACTATTGGACATGGAATTATATTCCATGTTTGTAATATATTGCACCTAATAATCACATTTAGTAAACACCAGATTTCTAATGTTATCTCTTAGATATGATGCATTTATTCCCTGCAAATCAAATTTCTTCATCCCTCTTGATGAGTAACATTCAGAACTTAGGAATCTAAAATATGACACAATAATGCCATTACAGTATGTATCTCTGTAGATATCTCTCATATCTCAATCTTAATTATATATATCTAATATCTATAAATACATATAAACATATATTTCTATCATACAAATATCATAGATATCTACTGTATGAATATCATGGATTTATATGTACATGTACATTTTAGACTGGTGATGGAAAAAATGGATTCTGTGTAACCATTAGCTCTTACAAAATAGATGTCTGAGAAAATCCTAAAACAATTAAAGAACTCCATTCAGTATATATTCTAACAAGAGTTGTTAGAATATTAACCTTTTCAGTTCTCTTTCTCTGAGACTGTTCTACACTTCAGTACACTTTTCTGTGAAATTCTGTGTATAGATACAGAGCACTTAAGAATATGAGCACAGAATATGAAGACTTCCATAGGACTACATGAAGCTAATTTACTTCTTCTATAAAAAGGACACAAACTGAAGGGGAATTAAATTAAAAAATAGAGCAGGAATAAAGAATGCCATATCTTCTATAAAGTGCCACACTATTATTGCTAAAGAAAATAAAGAAAGAAATCAGAAACTAAAGTTTTCAAAGTTTTCAGCCATGTCCACTTCAATAACTGTATGACTTTTAGACAATGCAGAGCTCCAATAAAGTCAGGAGCAATTAAGATAACTAAGAAGTATGTAGTATTAGATTTTTAATCAGAAATAGTCTTACAAAACGTAATAAATCATTTTGGAACCAAACAGATGACAAAATTCTTCAGCTAAGCAACCACACATATTTATGACCATACTCATAAAGCAAACCTATCCATTTTTTTCTTTCCTTATTTTATGTTTTGTTTATCTATTTCAATCAGTCTGCACATAACACTTTATTGAAAGCTACCTTTCTAAAATGGCCTTATAAACATTATTTTCCTGTTTGTACATTACACTGTATGGACACTTTCCAATACAGCCATGACCACAACCCTCATACCTTATAAGACATCTTTCTAAAGAAAGAAAGAAAAGATGAAAGTGCTGCTGACTTGTATCTTAGTTTCTTAAGTCAAACAGTAGACCTTGAAAACTTGCCAGCTGTCTTTGATCATCAAATCATGCTTGCAGCTAGCTAACCTCAGTATTTGCAGTATATAAGGCATTTTCTGCAATAAGCGTAAGCAAGTACAAATAAATACTATGGTATGAAGGAACCCACATTTTTTTTAGCCTAGGAAAACCTGAATATTTCATTTTGCCTACGCCATCATTAGTCTTCAACATGACAGACTAAATTTACTACAAGTACTTGTATCTCTTTGGGTGCACCATCACCACATCCATACAACAATAAAAAAATCAGTTAACTGGGTTTGGAAACATGCTTTGCTTTATTTCCTACCTGAAGAATGTAGCCTCGAACATAGTCTCGAAGTGTCCAGCCTAAGCCATGTAGAATATGCAACACCTCCTCTTGCTTCAGTACGCTGAAGAGTCGGTCAAGCAGTATCTTCAGTCTCACAGGTACAGCCTGAGTACCGTAGAGCATCAGGCTGCTGATGTCAAACACAACATTGGACTGCACAATCTCTACTTGAGTTGGGTGGTAGAGGTGCTGAGTACTAAGTTTGTCCAAGGCTGAAAGAAAAGGGTCAAGTATAAGGAAAGAGCAAAGGAAAGACAAGAAAACAACCCCAAAGGGTCATGCATACATATTGCATTTAGCAGTTGCACTTATTTTTCAGAGAAATATCACCTGGATGATTCACAGATTCACAGAATGGTTTGGGTTGGAAGGGAGCTTTAAAGGTCATCTAGTCAAACTGCCACCCCCATTGGCAGGGACATCTTCAACTAGACCAGGTTGCTCAAAGCCCTGTCCAACCTGACCTTGAATATTTCCATGGATGGGGAAACACATCATCGGGCAACGTGTTACAGTGTTTCACCAGCCTCAATGTAAAAAATGTCTCCTTTGTATCTAATCTAAACGTACCCTCTTTCAGCTTAAAGCCATTACCCCTTGTCCTATCACTCCATGTCCTTGTCAGAAGTGCTTCTCCAGCTTTTTTGTAGGCCCCCTTTCAGTACTGAAAGGCTGCAATAAGGTCACCCCAGAGCTTTGTCCAAGCTTCTTTTCAACTCTCTCCCAGGCTGAAGAACCCCAGCTCTCTCAGCCTTCCCTCATAGGACTTATAGGTGCTCTATTCATCTGATCAACTTGGTGGGCCCTCTCTGGACTTGTTCCAACAGGTCCCTATCTTTCCTGTGGTGAGGACCCCAAAGCTGGACTACTCCAGGTAAGGTCTCACCAGAATGGAGGGGCAGAATCATCTACTCCACCCTGCTGGCCATGCTTCTTTCGGTACAGCCCAGGATATAGTCAGCTTTCTGGGCTGCAAGCACACATTGCTGGCTCACATCCAGCTTTTCATGCATTCAAGTCCTTTCCCAAAGGGCTGCTCTTAGTGAGCTCATCTCCCAGTCTGTACTTATGCCTGGGATTGCCCCAACCCAGGTACAGGACCTTGCGCTTGGCTTTCCTGAACTTCCTGAAGTTCCCAGTGGCCCACTTCCTCATGCTTGTCCAGGTCCCTCTCATTGGCATACTGTCCTTCAGGTACATCACTGCACCACTTAGCTTGGTGTCAAGTGCACATTTGCTGATATTCCCACTATGTGGGTGAAGATATTAAACAGTATTTGTCCCAGTACAGACCCCTGACAGCCACCACTTGTCACTAAGAGGTTTTCTTTCACAGATGTAGCTCAAAACAGGACTAATTTCCAAAAGTCACAAATAATTTTACATTTCTATGGCAGAAGGATGCTTAGCTGAAACTCAAAAACTACAGTACTCATAGTTCAAGAGAAATTTATGATTAACTGATGACCAAGACTGAAGCTATACAGAACTGACTGAGACTGGTAAAGGTTGGATATTTAATCTCTAGTGGAAAAAACCCAAAACAGGTACACTCTAAACCCCCACCTTCTAAACATGTTAAAAGTAAGTCCCCTGATTTACCATATTTTCCATCATAAATTCACTACTACTTGAGCTGACCAGTTTTTTTCACCTGGCCCTATGAATTCCATGAATTCAGAGATAAGGGTAAGGGAATTTTGCAGACTGAAGGTAGTTCTTATGCCCTTGTGACGTTAACATTGAATCGCATATGACATCATGCGTTGTACTATCAGTGTTTAATTTTATTTATCTTTTATGGAATATGTTGCAGCACCTAAGCTTCTCATTGCTTTTTAAAGGAAAATTTCTGAGCATTTAAAATAATCTTGTAGGGGCTTCTTCTGTACTTCAGTTTCTTCTTCGCTTATGGTCACTAGAGAGTTCGTGTACTCTTGATAAATTGCTTTCTTACATACAGAGCGCAAAGGCCCTTATCATTTACTTGCTGGCTTCATTCAACATGTTTACTCCAAGGACTACATTGTCAAAGAGTTCTGGTTTCCTCATACTTCATTTCTTGCAACTGATTTGTCTGATCTTTCCTATTCTAGTCGCTAAGTCAACTTTGAATAAACAGCTTTCAATATTAATTTAATATTCAAAGAAGATAAGGAATTGGCAAGCCTAGGGACTGCAATCCTATGTCTCTCCACAGGACATCTATAGTTTAGAATGTGAAGGATGAGATTTTTTTTCTTTCAAAAGCTCTTCTTCAAAAGCACTTTGGCTACATAGCCTTCAGGATGTGGGATTGATTTATTTACAAGGTCTAATGAATGGGGTTTGACTGAAGCTTAAACAGGTTAAATACTGCCCTACCTTTTTTTCCCCCTCCTTTTTTCCCTTCTATGCATGATATTTTTCTAAAATGGTTATTTCAATAAAACCATACCAGGTGTGTCATCAAAACTACCAGCTAGAAAAGCCAAGAAAATTGATTTTGTTACTGTGCAGGTTGTGCTGTATGTGTGATGATATGTATATACGTGGACCTGGGGGACAGAGCACCCCTTTGGAAGGAGTAAAATAAAGTATTTCTTTTTAATACTATCCTTACTCATAATAGGAATACTGTAAATAATATTAGTGTTAATAGATACACTTTCTACCAGACCACTGAAATTATTGAGCAGATCTGGATGACCCTGAGCTTTCCACCTTCAGTTTTACAGAATGAGAATAGGGTCTGAAGATGTTAACAGGCTTCTCAAAGCTTACACAGATTCAGACCATAGCCAAGACATGAATGGATATTATCTAAATACTCAGTGCTTTTTAATCACTGCATCATACTGTATTTCTAATATATCTTAGTATTTTTGTTGTTTCTCTTTACTTAACAGTACATACTGTGCTTTTGGTGAGGAAAAAAAAGATCTTCCAGCTAAAGAAGATTGGTCTAGCTGAAGATATTAAGGTCATTAATGTATTGTGAGAATGACTACAAGACATCTTTAACTAAAGAGTATTGGGTGGGTTACAAAACTAATGGCTAGAATGAGATTAAAAACTCTGTGGATATATAATGACTTCATGTAATGTGACCACTCTGAGGATAATAGCTTTGGAAAGGTTGAGATGGAATAGAAGTCAAAAAAAAAAGGTACTTTTAAATTACTAAGCATACTCTTTGACCATCGGATAGAAATTTCTACAAGATAAACTGTACTATTCAATTCAAATGCAGTATTTGTTTTCAAGAAGTATTATCTGTAGACATCTGCTTCTAAAAACACACACATGAATACATATTAGTATGGTGCTGGAAAAACATTCCAAATGATAGTGAAAGTATGTTCAATTTTGATTTGTGGCCTTATTCTGTATGTTATGTAATAAACAAATAGGCAGTGAAGTTTATCATTTTGAAGTACAAGTCAGGATATGCATTGAAATATGTAAAATATAACACACCAAAACATATATTATTGCATGGGTGCATAAGAACATTTACAAGCTAAAGAAAGACCTCAAGCTACATGGTAAAAAAAAGTTTCTAAATGAAAAGAAAGAAAAAAAGGAAACACAATTATGTTCATATGAGAAATAATAGAACCATAAGGATCTGAAAGTCTTTTAAATCATTGACTATTGATTCCCTTTAACTTGTCATAAGAATGAAAATTTTCACTTTAATTTGTAATTTATAAACATTTTCTTATTTCTTTAAAAGACACTGCTAAGGATATAGATGAGACAGAAAACTTGATTTCTATAGTACCTCTCATTTCTCCTCTGGTACCCTTGGTGAATTAATGTCAGTGTTCTAGATGTATTCAAGAGGCCACTCATATTGATAGATACTTTTCGGGGTAAGACATAAGAAAGGACCTGTCTCATTGGTTTTTTCTGTATTGGTATTAGGTTTCTGATTCTTACCAAATCTCAGAGTAGACAGTTGTATTCTGCTGTCCTGAACTGCTCACATAATTTCATGGGGATAAGGCATTCCTCATCATATTCTGTTCTAAACTATTGGTTTAATTTATACATGCTAATGAACAATGCCCTGTTTCACAAGTGAATACATTCAACAGGATCTGCAGCAGTATATGATTTCATAAGTGCTTAGGAGGCTTCAAGATTAAATATGCTATATAAAAGAATGTATTTTATCATACCTGAAAAATGACATAAATGCATCCTTATTAAGAACTTATCAGTGACTGAGTACCATAAAGCACACATTAGAAGTTGCTTCCTGGTGCAGCATGAGGTACTACTCAGATTTTGTACCGTTTCAATGGGATCAAAAGTTCACACATAAAAGCCTTAAAATGTTTGTGACATTTTGGTTGTAACCTGCACAATCTTTTCCAAAAATGTGACTATGATGGATCAGTTATGTGCTTAAACTAAGAAAGCTACATTTTCTTAACAGTCCAATTTAATTCTTAGCAACTGCCCTGATAGTATGATATTCTTTAATTCAATATAAGTGAAAAGTAGTTCTCTGATACAGGAAGATGACATCTAATGAATCTTAAAATCACATACTTGCTGAGCAATCAACATTTTCATGGAACAGCCTAAAAAGACCCTTGTGTTTTACTCTGACAACACTCACCTGAGTAGTATTCCTGTGGTGAATTTCAAATTTCAAGTCCTTGTGTCAGAAATTTGTACAACTAAAAAAGGGAGGCTGAAAGGGATTATGCAGAAGTAGAAGACATTACAGAAGACTGCCTTCAACAACCAAAAATTACTAACAGGATGATTATTACAGGAATTAAGAACCTTTTGGCACTGTTTTTCCAACTCTGAAGTACTAAGTATGCACCATAATAATTTAGAATATTTCAGTTGGATGGGACCTGTAATGATCATCTAGCCCAACTGCATGAGCCCTGCAGGGCTGATCATAATTTAAAGCATATTGAGGGTGTTTTGCAAATGCTTCTTAGGCAGGGAGAGGCTTGGGGCATCAACAGCCTCTCTAGGAAGTCTTCACCCTCTTGGTAAAGAAATGCTTCCCAATGTCAAGCCTGAATCTCCCCATGTTGGCTTGTTCACTCTTTACCTTCTTGAATAGTAAGCAAAATCCCAACTTTTTAGAGAAAATATGCTCAGTATAACCTGAATTGTAAAGAGAACTTTGAAATTGTTTCAATGTCAATCTTACATTACAGCCTGCAGTATCATTATTATGCAAAAGTCTAGCAAAAAACCCTTCAGATCTATTTGTAATAAATCAGTGAACAAACTCTTACATTTCATTTTTAGTTTGATTTTTTTAATGTAGCAAAGTAGGAAGGGGAAATCTATCATTTATAGTTTACTGGAGTTTTGGGACTATAATTCAAAGGAAATTAAGTACAAATGACACATTAAAATAAGGCTAAGTGCTTCTTCAATTTATCAAAAGACAGAACACAAAGACAAGATTTTTTTATTTCATGTATACTGTGTCCAGTTCATATGCTCAGCCCTGCACATTTACTCATTGCTCTTAGACCCCTTCCTTCCCAATGTGCACTGCAAAAGTTCAACCAAATTAAAAGCCATGCCTCTGAATGGATTCTGTTTTTGTCAAGTAAAAGAAATAAAAATATGCAGAGATGCATTTTATACTTTAGAGGTCTCATATTATTTTTTTGAATAGCTACAATAAAAGCATAAAAGCATGATATTTTGCCTTTACTGAAAAGAATTTTAAATATCCTAGTTTTAAGCAATTTGAATTGTAAACACACATATGTCTTGTTAATTTTCTCATCCTGGATAAATATTTTATTATCCTGGAGAGTGATGAAAAGGTCTAGTGAAACCCTTTCTTTCAACCTATTTGCTGGCTGTGTATCTCAGAACATCACACAGAAGAATCTGTACGTTGGAATGGGTCATTATGGATCTCACTCCATTTCAGTTTTAAATTTGGGCTCTGGAATATAACCACTCTAGATTTTCCTGCATACTCTCTAGCCAGTTCCCTAACTTACCAAAGAGGAATACTGTTGAAATATATACACACACACACATAATGACACAAAATTTTACAAACATCATCATCTTTCTATGATTACTAGTTGTTCAAGAATGGGAAGATGAAAAAGTAAGTGTATGCAGTCTGTGTCTAGACAATAACAGAGACATTTTTGAAATCTAAATAAGTGGGTCACTTTTTGCAGCAAAAGAAACTGAAATTAGAAGACAGATTAAATACACAATACCAACACAAAATGATTCCATAATATTGTGGCAATAATACTGTGTCAAGTATGGTAAAACAGTGGCAATGTTGAACAATGTAGTTTCCTGTTGCTTTTAGTGGAAATATGAATACCTTCACATTTTCAGAGTTCAAGATTTTCTTTTTTCCAAAAACTGCAGAAGAAAAGAGCAACAAATCCTTTCAAGAACAAAAGGTAGCTTTGGAACGACTAAAAGGCTGGAGGGACAGACAAAGTACTGCAGGTACATAAGAGGTATCTAGGCTAGTCTTCCTCAGGATGCAGACTTAATATGACCTGCAACAGGGTGTAAAGTAGTGCATTCTGAAGATGGAAAAAATTGCTCCTCAAAAATATCATGTTTAGAAGGTGAATAAGGACAAGAAAATTTGTCACTGTCTACTGAACGGCTCAAATATTTTCATTGTGTAAGAAATTACCCCATTCATCCCTGGCACAAGAACAGAGAGCATGGGACACTAGCATTTCTATGAGTGGCTGAACATCCTGAAATAGTCTAAATTTCAGCCACAATGTAGCACCCCTTGGTGATGTCCATTTTACTTCTGTCTCCATCGTTTTCACAATTTTATCCATATAGCAGAGAAATGTGTGCTAATACATTGTGAATTTCAAAAGATCACGGAAGGAGAGTAAGTAAAGCAAATTCGGATTCATATGCAAAACCAATTTTTCGTTATGCCTTTTATTGTATTTAAAAGCCAATAATGGAAACCATTTGCCAAACATATTTAGTCTCTGATAGAGGGACACGTGATCTGATTCTAATTTACAGCTTGCATATACAGATGTTCACAGTTAGCAAAAGGATTCTTAATAGCATTTTAAAATTAAACATGTGTTGATAATAGGTGTTGCAAACCCAAACAATACAGTAACTAAACTGATATATGTCTTCATGCCTCACCATGCCTCATGCTCTAACAACATTTTTATAACAGATCAAAAAAAAAGAAAAAAACAAAACACAGCACTTCTGTTGCATGTACACAAAACAAATGTTATTAAAAAAGACTGAATGAAAACTTTCATTAATTTTTCTGTCTATGATCTGATTCCAAGTTGAAACATTCAGAATGCTACAAGGTTTATTTAGCCGAAAGCAGAAGCACAGTTTGTTCACAGACATTGCTTGCTGTCTGCAATTTTTTTATCCCCTTGCAAAACTTTGAACCCCATCCAGCTTTGACACACTGCCTCTTCAGTTAATAACTATCAAGTTTCCCCTTGTCTCCTGTCTACTTTTCTTTGAGGCAATTGCGCACTCAGCACCCTGAGATAATAACACACATCTATAAGATAAAAGCAATGGCATTAATGTAATTGTCTGCCTTTCTCTCTTTAGCCTAATCTTTTTTTTCCTTCAGTTTTGACTGCCTCTGTGACACCTGTTTTTGTCTCCTCTGATCCTACGACAGGTTTTCCGCTGACAAGGTTTTTGCCTGACAGAGATTCTGCCAGACAAGAACATAATAAANCCCCCTTTCTTGTTCACACCTAATGTGTTCAAAGGAACAAGCTGTAAAGGACCTTCATCCCAAGTTCTTAGAAAAATATCTGGGCTACTAGAAATGTCCTGTATAGGCATACTGAAATAAAAAAAGACACCTGATTGTGGGGACCATGGTAGGGAAGAGGAGACAGAGCCTCTTCTGCAGGATTTGGACCTTGTGGTCCCTTCTGTCAGTGTGTGCATTTGTGCTTATGTAAAAGAGGACTTCAGCATGATTATCCTGATGATTACCCTGATGGAGAAAAACATGTAGATTAATCATGCATGCATCCCAACACACAGCTGCTTTTGTATGTGTTGGTATCCACTATCATCTCTACTACAGCAAGTATGGATAAGTCCATGGTGTCACAGTTCTTAGCACTCCAACTGGTCTCCATTGTGCCAACGACCCTCTCTGGAGATTTCCACCCTAGATTCTGAGTCCATGGGTCCAGAACCCCTACTAAAGCTCAACCCTGGACCTTCATTTCCTACTTCAGTTACACAGTAGGTATGCCTGGGTGGAGTCCTGTCTTCTAGATTACCCTCAGATGTAAATTACAGCCTGGTCTTCAATCTCATCTCTAGCCCCAACTTCTTTTGCTCCTGATTGAAGCTCCTGGATGGACCCTTGACCTGAATGTATTCCCTTGCCATGCTTGAGACTGTCAATGGACATAGCTACCAGCATCTAGTTCAGTCTACCACGGTCAGACCACAGGGAATTGTGCCCATGGTGTAGGTATGGTCAGAGCTCTTGTTGTCTTCAACTCCTGGCTCAGACCTTTTTGTTGAGCAGGTCCACTATTGCTATTCCTTGACACACAGACTAACAGTGTCATTGTTGAAACCTACAATTTACAACGGAAGCTCCTAAATAAATAATCTCTTTCTGTTACTTTGCTTAGTCACTCATCTTTGAACTTCCTGTCTCTTGTCGCCAAAGCTAAATGATCCTTCCTATCAGCCATGGACACCTCCTTAAAACTATGCTCTCCCCTAACAATTTTGAGATAGGGTTTAATATGTGTCTTAATAGTCCTAAGACCACCTGGTTGACATATTATACACAGTGAGACATAAGCACGTTTGGGAGTGCTGGATTATGGACTGAATTTGGAGGATTTCCATCTTTATCCTAATGCATCTCAATTTCATTAGCTGTGATTCACAGAAATTCTAAGTTGGGCGGGACTTCTGCAAATTGCCTGGTGCAGCCTTCTAATGAAAGCAGGGTCTTGGATTAGGTTATCTTTCATCCTGCCAAGATGTGTCTTTGATATTTTAAGGGGAAGAAATTCCACCACTTCTCCAGGTAACTATTCCATCTTCTATGTATCCTTGAAAACTGTAATGAAAATGCAACCGGCATTGCCTACCTGTTAACATCATTCTGTTTGGATGGAGTACTCTGTTGCAGATGTATCACACAAAGGCAAGCGAAGATCATAGTGGTATTTCTCTGGTTCAAGCCTGTGAAACACTCTCGCTCTCACACATGCTAAAACACCTCAGTTTTTCAAAGAAACTTGCTATCCTAAAGGTGCTGACAGCTGAAAAAGTTCAGACCCTGTAAAGACTGGTTCATAAAACTACCATTCATAAACATCAATCTTTCCCATCCCAATTCATGTATTGTGACCATTTCACAAACCTCCTGTTCATTATACTTCAGAAAACTTGAATGTAATTAATTAGAATACAATTAGAAAAGTCTCTGAGACTCATGATATACAATTCTTGTATTATTTTTTCTCTTTCTAAAATCCAGATGGAAATGGGATAATAAAGGAACACTATTGTCCGCTAAATTAATCTGGGGTAGGTTTCCTCATAATGCCATAGCTCATATTGAAATTCTTCCTAGTAGGTTAAAAAAAAAAAGTTTTTTTCATTCAATTTCACATTTGCAAAACAGAAAGCTGAGGTAAAGTTACCCATGGTATTACTGTTGCTTTGAACATCTGAAAGCAGTATGAATTCTTTATTCTTGCAGTAAAATCCCATTTTAACTTTATAAAGCTGTATGGAATAAAGTGGTAGGGTTTGTTTCATTTAGAGCTTTCAATTTGGGTTCTGTTTAACCTAGTGAACTATAGTTAATTAAGATGTTCCTATAAACAATTAAGCTTCTTTTAGGATTGTTAAGAAGATATAAAAATTTATGATGTAATAAAGTGCAATAAAATGATGAAGTGGTTAGCACATCACAGCAATTCATGTGCAGCAGCATAGATGTTAAAAGAGACAAGCATGTAGATACTGACACCTAAATATTCTGGAGTGGATGTGTATCACAGAAGTCCACCACTGCTTCCTCACAAATCTGTTGGTGATTTGCGCTCCTAGGTCCCACAGAATTTATCCTGATCATCTGGAAACCAAGGAGTGAACACCAGACACTCTTTTGCTCCCACCTGAAGCTATGTTGTTGTAGTGAATTTCCTATCACCACCGTTAAGAGGGTAAGATCATGGATTTCACTGACTACCTTTCCAAAAAAACTGCCTCTACTGTGACTGGAAAGAGGAATTCCAAGTGCTAATTAAAAGTCATTGTTTTGATTGCCTTTGCTCCATCTTGCACATTGCAAGACCATTTGTTTCCTTACTGGATTCCCTCCTTAAGAAGAAAGGGCAAGATATCACTATCCAAGACATCTCCTAGAATTTTATCCTACTGCATTGGGTGTACTAAATGAGATTAAGCCTTCACTGTAAAATATAAATTTGATAATGATGGGCACCAAAACAACATCTTGCACTTTTGGAATATCTTTATTCTAAACTTTTATGGGCATTTTATAGCTAATCAACAGTGATCATAATTAAAAAAGTGTATTTCAGAGCTGCCAATGAGTATCTGATGATATCAATGCCAATTCTGTGAGAATGTTCAAAATAAAAAGGGTTTCACTTAGATGTGAATTTAGCCCAAACCAGGAGAAATGGGCACTATGCTTCAGATTGGGTCATGGTCTGTTTAGGGCTTACCAGGCACTGGAGTGGTCCTTAGCTGAATGCTTAATGTCTGGTCAGGTATAATCTCACCTGACCATGTCTGAAGAACATTGGCATATTCAAACCCAGAACTGTGAAGCAATACAGTTGAGAAGAGGGAAAAAGGTCTAACCTCTTCCTGACTGACTTAACATGTCCTGGCAGTGGCAGGGAAGAAGACCAAAAAATATTTTAATCTGACTGAATCCCCAGGAAATCCAAGGACGTGTGAGTGTGATGTAAGTTAGAGACTGGTTTACTTTCACGGAAAATGACCCCTGAGGATGTCAAATTTGCATGAGGGTTAAACCCTTGACCATACAGTTACATAACTATCAGCTGACTACAAGGATGAAAAAGGAAGGCTTCACATTTGATCCTAGGTCATCTAAGCATTATTCCTTTTCTGTCACTTCTGTCTCATAAACCTCTGAAACAATATTTGATGCCCTAATACCTGGATTTGCTTTTATCTCAGCATGACCTGCATTAAGGGTCATATCAGAATAACCCAAAGCAACACTACATCATGTCATTCCTACGAATGTGGCAGGCTTTAAAACCGGATATTGCTAGAGTACCCACTAGAAAACAGAGCATTTTCTCTGTGCTGCATTGGCTGCTTTGGGAAATCCTGCTGAAGGGAGGGAAAAAGAAATGGCATAAGGAGAAGGTGGGGGGCACTTAAAAAAGTGTTTACTAGTAATGAATGTTAATCTTGTAAGGTTCCTGGAAGCAACTGAGTAATGAAAAAAATGCCTCAGCCTTCAGGGTCAAAACAAAGTTATAACAGATGGATTTAAAATATTTTGTCAGTAAAAGACAGGGAAAAAAACCAGACTAGATGTAAAACACTTCTACTTTAAAAGTCACAAAAAACTAGCTTTTGTTGTCAATAAACTGTTGAGGATTACTTCACTAAAAATATCTACATAACTAAAAATAAGGAAGAAATTATGTTCTCATGATATTCTCAAGTAATTTTAAAGCATTTCAAACAATTAAATAGATTGAACTGGAGTAAACAAGCATCTCTGATATGATAAATTGCGACCATTTTTTATACTGGTGGGACCATTAAAAAATAACCTTATTATTTTACTAGTCAACTATAACCATAGGAATACATTTCTCTTTTTTTGTTTTTTTTTTTTAATTTACCCTACTTAAAAATCTCCATTTCTAAGTAAAGAACAACATGGCAGTTTTACCAGCTTTTAGAGAGACTCTAAACCAGTTTTGTTTTATTTTGTTAGGGATTATCTTTAACTTTGCAAGACAGAATTTCTTTCACTTAACAGCCTTGGACTGAGACAAATAAAGCAACCCAGCTGAATTTTATTTAAGCATAGTACTCATCTTCATTTCTGCTTCCTTCCCTTGCAGCTCACACTTAAAATCTAGACCTTCTTCTTGAACCAAGTCCTTTCAGAAACTTCAAGGTAAGGGAGAGAGATACAATGTCTAAAATTTTCACAGGATTCTTCTGTTTCTCTACTTATTTCTACCTGCCTTCCTTTCTTTTGTTCTCAATTCATGTTTCTTTTACCTGACAATTTCATGACTCACCATGTGGAAATTCAGAAAACTCAACCATTTTAAATGAAGAAGTCACAGTCATGCCATGCATCTGACTTTATGAGGTTGTTTTCATTCTTAGCCTCATTTACAGCAAGCTAGCACATGCATTATATAAACACTAGCAGCAGAAAACTCTCTTCACAAGGTAAAACTGCAACTCACATTGCAAGCCTCTGAGCATGGGAATTCACTGTATGGCAGATTTTACTCTGAAAAAAAGAAAAAAAGTAACGGATGTGCCCTATGTGACAAAATCTACTAGTTAATGTCTTTTTCATTAGAACGGAAAGGAATTCAAGCGCAAAGTTACTAGAGAGAAGGCCTAGTCCAGTCTTGGATGGGGCTGTATGCAGCTTCCTCATACCTCAGAGAAGTATTAAAGCTTACTTGAATAACTTGTCCAGCCCTGAGCTGTACTGATTGGCATGGTGCAGATGAAAAGACATCTAAGACCTCTAAAGGAGTAAGGATCAGCTTTCCCTGGCAGGGGGTGAGGGCAGGCACAGAAAAAGAAGGGAGACAGCAGAATGTTCACAGGATACTGCATTTCCTAGGGTAGATGGAACAGTGTGAAATTCAGCTAGTCCAGGTATGTACAGTATACAAAAACATCTGAAAAATATGCTGTTGCCACCTGTTTTACCAGTGATCCTTTTCAGGGAAAGATAAAACTGGTATTCTAATTTTCTGACTGTCTTTGAAACAAGGTGACAATGATTTCAGACAAATTTATAATAGTATTATACAGTGGGAGTTGGGGTTTGTTTTTTTTTTTTTTT
>WBMV01001510.1:0-43709 GCA_013396655.1 Campylorhamphus procurvoides
ACCTGCACTGCCACACCTGCACCGGCACAACCCTGCCCACTCCAAGCTCCCTGGCTGTGTCACAGTACCGCTGACATCTCCTCTCAGCCTACTCCTCTCCACAATCCACTTCCCCTTCATTCAAAAAAATAGCAAAGGAGCTATATGGGCTACTGCAGGGGAAAACCCAAGTTTCATTATTTTAACATCAACTTCCAACTAAATTAAAGTTAGAATTATCACAGAAGTGCTTCAGAAAGCACTCATGACAACACTGCAAAAATGATTACAAACGGGATACATAAGGGAACTGTGCAAGTTGATGCTGTTTGAACATGACTCAGCTGCAGATGCTGAAAGTGAAATCATATCTAGCATTTCCAGTCCTTACCAGCCAAAACCAACAAGAGGATGAGGATACCACAAGTCCTAGCAGGATGCAGCAGGGTTGAAGTGAGCCTTGGAAAGTTGCTTTATGACGATCCTACTGCAAGACAGCAAATCCTTTCTCTCGTTATTCCTGTAACCCTAAGACAAGCAAATGGCAACCTGGAAACACGTGGGCCTATGAAGGCAAAAAACTGCATATCTACCAAACAATTTGATACTAAATTAAACCAGGTTGGTCTGCCTTCTTAGTGATGCCAGAAGGTGTCAGCCTAGGGCTTCCACCAAACATTTCACATCAATTCCCTGTACAGAACCCGGAGTGAATAACCTGACCTCACTATGGCCATGCTCCCACACCAATGCTGGCGTCATGCCCAGGTGACAGCAGAGCATACAAGGACCTCCTTGGTAAAAAGCTCAATGAATGAGGAGGTCCCACAAGGCCAAGTGCTGGGGCTTGCATGTGGGTCACAGCAACCCTTTATGGTGTGGATAGAAGTTCACGTGGACACAGCTGCTCACCAAAGTGCTGGTAACTTTGTATTTCTTAAACATCAATATTGTTCTGTTTGTCTGTGTCTTGACACATAACTCATTACCCCACAAAAAGCTCTGTAAGTACAGGAGACCCAAATGAGACCTATGCAGGCTCAATCTTTTTCAAACAACCACAATCCTGATTTCTCAGCTCAGTGGTTGCTTCTACAAGAAAAGACCTATGCAGAAATATTTAAATTTAGACTGTTTGAAATATAGGAGCAAGCAAAGTATCTCGGGAAGATTTTAACTATTACATTATTTTCCATGCTATGACAATCTAATTTCTCAGTTTCTATACAAAGCCTGACAATATGCAAGATTATTACACATGCAAATGTATGTAAATGAGGTGTTCTAACAAATTCAGTCTGTGGTTTTGGGATAACATTTTGCCCCTCTATTTCAACAACAAATTGAGAGAACAGAGAACGAACAATACTGTGAACTAAAAATATATTGTGTACAGAGGATTATTAAGAGTTTATTCTCCTTTATGCCACAAAGTACACAATGTCCTTAATTCCCACAGGAGGTGGAGTATCTCAGCACCACAGAATCAGGCTCATCTAGACCTCATATGGAGAACCATAATCATGAGTTAACACAACATCAACCTATTTACAAGCAAAGTTACAACAGCACCACAGTTCTCCACCTCTATCTGAAAGGGACTATCAAGTAAACTTTGTTAAACTGACAGCTGCTCCAGACTTAACCCTGTTCTTCACATAAACCAGTGCTTAAAGCAGAGATTGTATTATCCTTTTGTTGTACAGTAAGAAAACCTCTTTTAAATTCTCCAAACAGCCTGAGCAGGCAGCTGTCACATCTGTGAGCTTCAGTGCCAAGGCACTAACACTTCAGCAGCCTGACCCCAGCACCCAAGGCCCAGCAGTTCAGCACTCAGCACCCACCCCGGCAGAGCCCCAGCACTGCTGGCACCTCTCCACCACCGACAGGAAGAGGCTGTGTCACATGACAGGGGAACATGGCAGCAGAACAAATGATGACAGAAGACAGCAATCAGAGAACTGAGTTATACTGATTGACTACAAATCCTATATTATGCAGTTTTTGTCATTAAATCACAACTTTTCCATTCTGTGTGTTGTTTCTTTGTTCCCTGTAGCTTGTATAGCCCATATGTTTACAACAGATGGATCAATGCTGTAACTTGGTGACAATTTACTAATTATAGGTGGATTTATGAAATTCTTAAATAATTTCACAGGAAATACTTCTTGCAGAGGCAAGATGAGTCAGCATAGCTTCACTGTCAGCAACAAACACCACAGCTAAGGAAGGGAAATTGGTACGGTTTTATTAAAAAAACCCCAAAGGTTACAAACTTATTCAAAAGATAAGATTCCAAAGGGCTGAAGGAGACAAACAGGCAAAGTCATGAAAAAGTGAGCATGAAACAAACAAAAAAAGAGATCAAGAGAAAGTTCAGTGTAGACAATGTAGACATGACCCATACAGACACAAGTAGAACTCAGGGGCCCAGAGGACTCTCAACTGTGATCACTGAGCATTATCTGCCAGATATTTTATATAGATGATTTCTATTTCTTAATCTTCATTAAGTAATCTAGTCTCACTGAAATTAAATAAGGAGTGAGGAGATAGAGATCCTCACTTTTTGAGCATGGCACTAAGCTACTGAATAACTCTTCCAATCCTTGTGCCACACTGTGAGCTAGTACTATTACCTGCACTTGGGACAGAAAGTAGGGTACATCACCTAGACATAGCAAAATTCTCCAGAAAAAGAAAGAATCCAACTCTCCCACCAAACTCTTTCCACCTTATATAGACTACCTGCTAAAAGACAAAAGGTAGCAACAAACAACAGGCACATGCAACATGATTTCTGTACTGGGCATTGAGACTCACATCTCCTCCTCATTTTAGGTCACATTCTCCATGGCAGTATTTCCTTGGCCATGTCACTTTAGACCCACAGCATACATCTTTATGGTCTCTCACAAAAATGACACAAATTTTAAAAAGCAGCTGCAAATTCACTAAACTCTACTGAGGGACAACTGGTTACAGAGGTCTCTGATGGTTTAGTCTCAAAAGGTGGCCTTCCCTCTCACATTTTGTTCTCTTCTTTCAGATGCCAGACTCTTCCCCCCTCTCTCCAGCATGGAGGGGAGAAAGCCCACACAGCCCCTCTCCCTCAGGCCACTGAGGGCAGGCCAAGAGCCACGAGGACAGCCACCCCCACTGGGGCACCTGCCTGGAGAGGGCCGAGACCCCCCTTCCCAGCCTCTCCTCCATACAACATGTTGCTCCAGAGCAACAGCAGCTACAGTGGCTGCGTCACACAAGCACTGGCCCCCAGATACCAAAAACTGACTGAAATCTGTTCTCACACCTGGTAGATGTTGTAGCAGAATGCCATTGTTATCAGATTAACAGCTTCCATTTTTCCAGTCATCCCTGCCAAATGATCCCAGTGGTTTCCAAGCGTTGATTGCACACCTACATCAGTACAAAATTTTTGAGCACAGACTGCCAATACATGTATGTTTATTTATAAACTATATACACCTACTACTGAACTAATACAGTACACCTATTATAAAACACATACAGAAATAGAAATTGAAAAGAAAGATAAAACAAACTGAAAAGTATTTCCTTTCCACACTCCAATGGGACTGTCTTGCCCACACCCCACTTTGGAGATCACTGATCTGGGCAAAGGTGGTTAACATTTCATCAGACCAGCTGTGTCATCAGAAGAAAGGACACCTCACTCCAGGTGTTTTCCTATACTCCCATATTATTTACCTAATATGCTTATGCCTGTCCAGTATCACTGTTCATACACAAAATAAAGGAACTACAGTTTTAAACCAACAAACCAGAGCTTGCTCATAAATTTCAGTTGCTGGATTTGGGTACCAACTCAGAGAACCAACAACTTTCCCCACAATTCTCCTGAAACAAAGATCACAAGTTTGCTTGTGATCTTTGAGAGACAGCATGCAAATAAACCTGAAGTTATGAGGAGGCCTCTTTCTGAGGTCTCTCAATGGCTCAACTGCAAAGTTAACCAGCCCAGGAGAACACATGCTTTTCACAACTCCTTTATTACTACTTCTGTTCTTTTAATTGTTGGCAAGAAGCAAAAGCTCCAGGCAGGCTCCTTCAATGCTTCTCCCGTGAGGAAACTTTACTCACTGCCTTTGGACTGATATGGTAATTTATGCTAATACTTTGTAATTACCATCTATAAATGCAAGATACCCTAATTTCTGGATGGCTATCAGGGAAATCACAGAATCATTTCAGTTGGAAAAGACCTCCAAGATCATCGAGTCCAACCCTTGCCCAATCACCACTTTGTCACCCAGCCCAGAGCACTGAGTGCCACGTCCAGTCGTTCCTTGAACACCTCCAAGGATGGGGACTTCACCCCCTCCCTGGGAAGTGCTTCCTCATCTTTATCAAAGGGCTTGTTCTCCAATGAACAAGCCTGCAAAGAATTTAGGAAAACAGAGGTTATAACTAAAGTTAAATCAGAAAGCTAGTCCTCAAAAAAACCCAAACAAAAAATACCCCCAAAAACTCAAGAAAGCTTCAATTAAACTGACATGAGAAAGGAGAGAAATCGTAAAACAAACGCTACTTCTTGGTATCACCAATAAGCTGATCTGCACAGCTTTGCAAGAACAAGTCACAGAACAGAGACTGCCATTTCAGTGAATGCTTTTTCCACACAGGCAAGACAAACTGAAGGAGATAACAGAGATCCCTTATCAGCAGAGCAGCTAGGCTGGTCTAAACCACCTTCAGGCAACCGAGCACTGCAGGTCAGTCATGGCCTGCAGCCCATGTTCCCCGAGCCTCTCAACAGCCTAAGAGACCAACAGCATCATCCACTTAAACTGGAATGCTTTGCTTTTATAAAACACTCAAGAAAATGAGAGAGGAAAAAAAAGCCACCTAGGTAAATGGAAAGTTTTATTGCAGGACCAAGCTAACAGTTGCCAAGGAGGACTCCTCTGGCTGCTGCTCATCCCATCACTCCTTGTCTGACTGTGGTGTGCCATCCAGCCAACCTAATGTGTTTCAAAAGCAGCTCTTGTTTCACTGATCAAATATGTACAAAATCAGCCACCTGCCATGTGAGAAAATGAGTCATGCTTGCATCTTTTAAGCTACTGCTTCACCACTGAAGAAGCTTTTGAACACAGTAGCATTAGTGTTCACTGGAATAAACCTGCTTTCCAAAAGATTTCAAAGGGCTGAAGAAAATATACAAGAAGATGGTAAAGATCAAAGGCAAATCTGATAACTTACTGCTGCTGCGGCCTCCTCTCCACCAACATAGACAGAAGAAGCAATCTCCATCACAGACAAGTTTGTGGGAGCATCTGTAGTGGATGATGATCTGGGCCGACCTGACTGAATATCCTGGGCAGACCTTCTGTTGATCTGTGGGCTTCCCTTGGGGGCATCTCCCTTGCCCCATCTGCTGTGCAGACTCGTCCCTCTCTTCATTTTAGGTGGCACTCTGATCTGCTGAAGCACCCGGTTCAGAGTTGTGGGGTGGGTGGAGACACCATCAATTTCAGCACAGACGCTTTGGCTTTCCAAATCCAGGTCAGGCTCCAGCTCAGCCTGAGCTTGCTGCACATCATGTGGAGACACAGACGACCTCCTGCGCTGGTGCTGGAACAGGTGCTTCAAGCCTTGACCAATGACATTAATGTTCTCCAAAGCATTATGCGTTATTTTGGATAATTTTTGCTCTGATTCGTGCTGTTTTTTGGTCTCTTGATCTTGGGATTTGCCTCCAGGATCAGGGTCATCGCACAACTGTTCAGTGCCAGAAGGCTCCATTGATGACACCCAACAGGTTTATTTGACTATTCATACATGAATAAGTCCCCTGTCTTTAAAAGGCTTGTGTTTATTTTGAAAATGCCAAGACTGTCAGCCAATTAGGTGTGCAATTGCTTCGAGTGACTATACATGCAGCTGTGCCTCGGTGATCTCATGCTTATCTAATGTTAAACAAAAGAGTCATTATTACACATCCATGCAGCAAGTAGTGGGTTAAAAATCCAAGGCGCAAAACATGCCATAAACAAAACAAACAGTTCTCAGAGCACCTCTCCTTGTGGCATTAGTTGCATTTAGGCTGTGAGCAGAAGCCAAAGCTAGTGTGAGACAGGTCACTCATTGCCTAGGGGCAGGAGCCCAGCAAAGAGGGTATGGGAAAGCAAGAAAGGTAAAAAAGCTGTTCAAGAGGGGGAGAAGCAAGGAGAAACAGTCGGTTTTGATTACTAAGAACAAGCCCATAATAACATCTAACAGAACATGAGGTTAAACTTCTGAAGAGCACGTTAGTTACTTTGGCAGAATTCATTTTGCTCTTTGTCAAAGATCTTATACTTTGTGCTTTAAATGCAGTATTTACTTTGCATACCTGATTCTCCTGTAGAATGCCTGATTTACAGTATTTAATACATGCAAGAAAAGAGAACATCTCCAAAGGAGTTATTAACTTCCAAATAGCAAAAAATGGCTTATTACTGCCACCATCCGCTGATGGCACTGGAAACTAGATGTGAAAATCTGTCTTCAGGTGAGAACAGGCAAGTGAAATGCTTTCAACTGGCACAGTCTTTTCCATAGCTCTCAGAGAAAACAAGAATGCCTTTTAAAAAGTAGATTAAGCAATCAATGTGCAACAGGTCAGCACCAGGTATGTGCAGCTCAGCCTCTGGCAGACAAACCGTGCAGCTTTACCGTGCAGCTTTTCTCTGAGAACTCAACTCCAGCCATTCCCTGGGCTCAGGCAAGGCTGAGTTATATGACAGTGCAGCTGAGCACTTGTACAGCAACAACCACGGGAGAAGGTCAGCAAAGAAATGGGGAAGCAAGGGAGGAAGGAGGGACACAGTATCTGAAAGAGTTTCACATCAGCACCATGAGATCACATACTCAGAAGCTGACCACTGCTTTCCACAGGAGAAAACTTTGATTAAGCTTCTATAAATACAGAAACCAACCCACAGAGGTCTGCCTCAATCCTGGCAGAAAGCAGTTTGTGCTTTAAAAAAAATTATTTGAATTGTAGCATGTGTTTGGGATTTGAGAGCATTCATTTCTATCCAAAAACAGCTGCAGAAACATAATGCATTTAGTTTACAATTGGAGCACTCTTGATTTTGTGCATGTGAAGCCTGACACAACAGGTTAAACAGATATTCCAAAATGCTTTCCAAACTGCCACCCAAATATATCAGAGGAGCTGCCTCACTCTCTCTTTTTTTCAAGTGTCATTGCTATCAGCTGGAGAGATGAAACTCAGTGCTTACAGAAAACAAAACACCGGAATCATGCAAGATTTTATCTCACTACTTTGAAGATGCTGTAAGTATTGAGTCTAAATATACTGGCCAGTTTAATCAGTAACACATTAAATGCAAAGTTATACTTTACATCAGAGAAAGATATATTTACCCATAGTCATGCAGCAATTGCATGGCACAAGGAAAAAAAAGTGCAAACAGCATATTCACATACTTAACAAATTTATGCTTCGGGGGTAAAAAAAAATCACAAAACTAGATTTTAATTTTTAACCAACAGAACAAATGGCTCAGGGAACAAAACTCACTGTCTAAAAAACCAAGAGTCCCAAAATTATTTGCTGTATAAAAAACAAACCTGACAGTTGACCCATAACTGCCTTTTCCATATTAGCTAGTTCACTCAGCATTTATTCTTCAGTCAGGGCTCACTGAAGAACTGCAGTTACTATCAAAGATGACCAATATATGCTATAACGAGGATCTCTGTGATCTCCTGCAGGCTCTCTATCCAGATTACCACTGGTAATGCTGTTGGTCTTAAAGAACACCTCTTCAGTCTAACTGGAGTTCCATGCCTTACCTGCTAGAAAAAACTAACCTGCTTAAATTAACCCTATGGCAATTTACAAACCAACCTGAAACAAGTCAGCCCATGGTGAGCACCCAAACAAGACATGGGCACCCTGTGTATTCTGGGACAGATTTCTGACATTACACTGACTCTGAGAGGCTGCTAACAGGAGCTTTGTAGTCATCTCCTATTTCTATTTCCATAGGATGAGTCTGTTGTGAGCCTGAAAAGAGCTTTGCAAATTGCACATCTGGTACAAAGATCCTTAAAACCAGTTATTTGTTCTAGTATCTACTTTTGGGGAGAAAACTACTCATAAATGTGAAGAACCATGAATCTGCAGAATTAATTAGCACACTTATTTTCATTAGGATTCAACTTCTGTGTTCTTTTTTTCCCCCTCCACTTACAACCACCTTTATATTCTGTTTGAAGGAGGAAATATTTTATAGCATTAAGTTCAAAAAACACACATTTCTTATTTGTAAGAGAATACTCTACATCAGGGACAAAATTCACCACTTCATATACAGCCACACTGAGATGCTACATTATTTCATTCCAGAACACGCTAATATAGCCCTTCATTTGTGCAACTATTTCATAGGAGCACTGGGAAACAAAATAGTTCAGAAAGAAAAATTGGCAAACCCAACATTAGATAACTGTGAAAGGATAAACTCATACTTGCCTCCATCACTTGCCCTTTAGCATGGCTGATCCATAGCAGTCTCTCCACTGAACAGAACTGCAAAAGAAACTGAGTGTGAGATACAATTCTGGAAATGGGGGGAAAGATGCACACAAACAATAAAGTGAGTGTGAGCCCAACTTCAACTTTTTTTTAAAAAATGTTATTATTTTTTCCATTGAAATGCAAACGCCCTTGAAATCTGGGCTATTTTAAACTCTTTCAAGTCACTAAGAGATACAAATATAACTGAAGCTAAAACTGAATCTTACAGAATTAATCAAGAAGTTCTTGTGAAGAAATATTTTCTCTTGAGGTTCATGACCATCACCATGTGCTGAAAGAGCAGCGAGATGTCAGGTCAAGACTTCTCCAAAGTTAATAACTATGCAGAGGCATCAATATATAATCATTCTGGGTTTGCTATATGCTAGAAACATCACATGGAAACCAAACCAAAAGGTTTCAGCTGTATTTCTATAGCTTGTGACCTGTTCATTTATTAGAACCCTTTCCCAACTGCACTGCTGCATCTAGAGCTGATATTCCATGGAGTCTGGCTATGGGGTAAGGCTGCTGGGTCCACAGCTTAGCAAAGTTTCAACCTTGATGAAGCTACATCGAGTATTTCTAGGTTTATATTACCATGATAGGTGAGCAGTCTATGAATTCATGCTTGGAATGCTCCTACATTACACTGAATTACTACTACTTCCCTACCTTTCAGGCAAAAAACCCCACAGAAACATCAGGAAGCTGCCTTAGGGTTATGTGAGACTTTCAGAGCAGAGAACCAAACTTAAAATTTACCCTTAAAAGGTTAATGTTATACCTCCATGATCTGTCACTGTTGCTACCTTTGGATTCATTTCTGAACAGCACTACAACTGGAACCTACCAAAACCACTTGAAAAATATTCTTTCCTTGGAAAGGCTACATATAGGCTCTTGTCCAACAACTTAATAAAACCAGTGCTCCAAGAAAAGTTAAATGAATGTTACATGAATGTTCTGATTTGTGGACATTCACAATTACACACATCCGACACATTTTCTAGAAATTTTTCTCTGAGCGTACTTAGGAGTTCAGATACAACACTAAAACTGCAGCCTGCAGGGATTTTAACAGAAAAACAAATTGGATGGATATGGGTCTCCACCAAGAATTCTTATAAAGACAATCTGCTTTACTACACTCAGAAGGAAACTTGCAGTTCACAACTGCGTGGTCTGCAGAGGGAGGGCCGGCAGCTGACACGCCCACTTAGTTTAGTTGCCTGTTTAGTGAAGCAGCGCCAAAGAGCAGCATTTCCTCAGGAACATCTCTGCTTTTTGTGAAAGAGAAAGAAGTTCACCCATGTTTACATGTTCTACAAACCAGGCAAGTGCATGCTCTGAAATCAGGGCTTCACTGCAGGGCACTGAAGGGACATCTCTGGCCACAGTCCAAGCACAGAACTGAGGCTCTTCTTTAACGATATAAGAAATACAACAGAAATAGCAATTTAAGGAATTTCCAACCTCTTCTGTTCCCTGGAACTTGTTTTCAGAACCACAGCATGGCATCCCATTTTAGCTTTTGTAGGCACAGATGTTTCCAGGGCTGTGATATGAACCAATACAAAAAAAAATAACTCTTCTTTGAAGGAAAACAGGCCTAAGGGAAGAATCTGACCATAGACCTGCCCGGTTATAACAACTTTGAGATAAGGTTAAAGGGAGGAAGTACAGACACAGGGCACAATGACTACCAAATGATGTTATCGAAAACCTCCTATCTGAAGATATGGTCAGAACAGCTGGACAAATAGGAACTCACATGAGCTTCTGCAAGGACTCATCAAAACACCAGTGATTTCTTTCACAATTCAAATATCACATTTTGTAAACAGAAACTACCTTCCCTAAGGGAAAAGAGTGAAGAAGTATTAAGCAAATATTCAAAACATGGGGTCCTTCACAAAGAGAACACCCCTGTAAATGAAAAATAAATAAACCAGTATCTCTCTCTTGTAATCCTGGTCAACATTAGCATCAGCAACAAGCCACTTTTCCTTAGATGCACGCATGTACTTAAAATGTGAGGAGCAGAGCTCCCAACTCATCAGACAACAATAAACATCTGCATATCAGTGGTGGGGATTTTAGTAACATGATTCAACTCTCTACATTCCAGCATACAGTAAAGTCAAACAACTGCAGTGAGATGACCAAAGCTGAGAGCAGGGCAAACAGTGACACAGACAGCAGTCTCAGGTGCAGAGCCCGTTCCATTGCTGGGGGCACACTCACTGCAGCTCAGAGCCCTGCAACCCACAGGATGACCAGAGGGTGAGGACAAGTGAAGATCAGAGACACTCTGGAAAACTGCAGAGGGAACAGACAGAAAATGTGGTCACCAGCATAACCTGCTACACTCTACTCAGAGATAGAGAAAGCTCCAGGCTCCTGTGGACCATGACAAAGAAAAACTACAGCAGCAATATATACTCCTAAGTGTCTGTCTCATTTAAAATGCAGATTGAAGCACTGAGTCCTGTTTGTCAAAACTAACCCTGGTTCATTGCTGAAAGAAACCATTTTTTTTTAAGCTGCCTTATCAATTTTTACTACTGCAAAGACATACAGCAGCAACAGAATGTTGCAGCAGATGTCACTGACATGGTTAAGATGAGCTTTGGAGGTATTCATGTCACAGGCAGGAGCCTATACTGAGCCTCTCCATAGTAGCAGAGCAACAATAAAAGCCTACCTTCAAATCCCAAATGGATTCTACACATGCAAAGTTGAAATCCAGCAATTCAGCTTGTTTTAGCTTCCCCTTTTTTAAATAAATCTTTCACTGGACTGGATTTAATTCCTTGAAGCATCTCAGATGTTTCTGTGGTCAGCTGCACTCCTACTATCAACTTTTTCTATTAACATTTGCATTACCTGGATCTGATTCTTTAGTCTCTGGGAAAATGCAACATTACTAGGCCACGGTAAGCATTTTGGCAGGATCTCCTCAGGAGAGAACGGGGTAGGGCACAGAGATCAAAGCTGCTCTTATCTCCTCTCTGCCTGTCTGCAAAGAGAAGCTGCCACTTTCAGGGTGTCAAAGCTGACTTAAATGTCAGGAACGAGTGAACCACGAAGTGGAAATACCAGTATTTTCATTCCACTTCCAAGGGAAAACAAAAGGCTACACTGTAGCTATTTCTGGCATTAAAGAGAGACTTTAAGCATGCTAGTCATAAAAGAAGAGATGGCCTCTCATTCTAACGCCTAGCAGATTTATCTGTGACAATGCCAGCACTGAAGCCAGAAAGATTTAGCACCTCTAGTTTTAAAAGAAAGGTTTATTCCAGGCTTGGAGTTGTAAGCAGGTTAAAGCAAGCTAAATTAGCAGGCTTGTAAAAAAGATATCATCTACCACCAACCCACACTACGTGTGATTTTAACATGTGCTTCTAGCCCTGAATTTTGGAAAGTATTGTATTTACAATGACTTGTGAAAGAAGAAAGTAGAACTAACCTGGCACAGCATGGTAAAATACTCCCTCTGATGACTCAAAACCAGCATTAATTCTCTGATCTCTGAGAAGTGTTGACTCAACTCAACAAGACTAAAAGACAAATCAAATGAAGTTTTCCTTTGTCTCAGCAGAATCACAGTGCCATTCCTGCTGATTCAGTACTCTAGGTACTGGGCATATAAAAGCCTTCCACTCGGCATCAGATGAGTTACAGTTTTCAAAAACTAACTCAGACCATACTCAGTCCCAAAAAGGGGAAAAGTCTACTAAAATCCAAACCACTGACAACCATCTCCACACTGCAACCCAGATCTCTAACAGGTCTGCCCTGTACAGTGCACCTTAACCACTCTCTGCTAACATTAAATCTTGGACTCAAAGGAAGCACCACACATCTCCTATATGACGGTTCCCTCCATGCTGTTGAGAATGATACCCAAAAACCTCCATGGTCTGGAGATCACTGTTATTGCAAGAGTCTGCCTGCAGGTTGCAAAACCTGACAGCTCTTTGCACCAGTATAGCTTAAAAGTGACACAAATCAGGCAAGACAGAAATTCTGACCAGAAGTTAATAGCCCTCATGAATGGCTTACCCTACCACTTCCAAACTGGCTTTTGTAATTCATAGTATGACAGTTTCATCCTGCTCTTCAGAAGAAAACTCTCCTGCATGTTCCTTCTTCAAGAGAAATAGTCCAGGAAGCTTTTAATTAAGTGAAAATCTTAAAAAATTATATTATTATAAGAGTAATGTCCTTAATCTGGGGTTGCTTTGTTCAAATGGCTTTATCTAATTAAGCATGAGCAAGTTCCTCCTTGCAGTGCTACAAACAAGAGGTTTGGGTTGCCCATCAAAGACTGCTTGCAGTTCTTCAGCCAGCACCCGTAGGAGACTGAGAGGACCTATCAGTGAAAGACTATGTCATCCACACGTCCTTACCTGCAATCAGTGCTAAGAACCTGCTACCAGCTGCCAACAGAAACAGGAAACAGGCATACAGTGTTTTTAACTTGGGTCATTACAGCCACTTCTCCAAGTCCCAGGTAGCTCAAGCACAGCTTGAGCCAAAGAACAATATAACCATGTCCATATGTACCCTAACAGGCAGGAACAGCGGCAGCCTGGCCTGTGTGCCTCAGGGACACCATGCAACATGAGCCCTGGACACTTGTCCTGTGGCACACAGGTAACTGCTGGGGTTCTTCTCTAACGCCAGGGAAGGAGCCCAGCACAGCCACAGCTCCCTATTCCCACAGAACAACACCACCATTTGGAACAGGAGCTGTGTTAGTTGTCCGTCAACTGCTACAACACCCCGCTGTGAATTCCCTACTTTTCTCACTTTTTGGATTTCTGGAATAGAAATACTGATGCCCACCTATGGTCCTTTTCTTCTATTAGATCTAATTATGCATTCTTAGAGAGAATGCACACAAATTGCACAAACACAGCACAGCTAAGTAGTCACACTCACAAATATGCTGCTCTTCAATATCCACCTCCACATCCAGCTGCACAGAGACAGTAATTTGGTATAAAGACATTGGGCTTGCTGACTTGCTTGCCAATGGGAATCAAGTAGTCACGCATTTAAAACCTCAGCCAAAATCAGAATGTTTCCTCCCACATTCATGGCAGAGTCCACACAAAAAAACCCCACAAAATCTTTACCTAAAGCAGCACCAAAAGGGAGCATATTTGTTTGAAATAAGGCTGAAGTTTACCTACCACTGAGAAGGTGCAGGCTTATAATCAGAGTCAAAACCAAGACCCAAGTTAATGCCTCCTTAGAGAGCCCTTGCCCAGCTTGGGTGCCCCCCAGAAGTCCCCAGTCACTGCTGTGGAGCAGCTTTGCAGCTGGCTGGGCCCTCAGCACAGGAATGCAGGGGGTCATACCAACTGCTACACGGGGTTGGTCCTCTCCTGGTGCAAGGCTTTGTGTTTCCCTCTGCTGGACTTCATAAGGTTCCTGCCAGTAATCCCAGAAAAGGCCACAGTCCTTTTGCTCCAAACTAGTATAACTGGGGATCATGAAAAACACATTTATTTGCTATCAGGATAATCACCATGGTAACTGGCTTCCAGGAAAATAACAGCCAACAACTTCAGGACAAAGGCCACTGTGGGACTTGCTAAGGACACCATCAGCTCACACAAATCCAAAAAATACTGAAATTTGCCAAACTTATATCTGAAGAAACTGAAGACACCTGCAAACCTCCTGTCATAACCCATAACATCAGCTGACTCAATGGCACTACAACCCACGTCAACATTGTAGTGCCCTTTAATGTTCTTTGAACTTCCTAGACACCCTGTAGGGTAGTTTTAGGGCAACATTCTCTAATGTACACAATTTCACATTTTAGACCATTTCCTTATATCAAAAGAACACTTTATCTTATACTCAAATTCCCTGTCACTCCACACATTAGTATTCACTTTTAGTTACATGGGTTTGAATAATTAGACTGCAACACTTAAGTTATGTTTTTCATGAAACTGAATGTTTTACAGAAGTAGGTCAACCTCATTTTACAGTTAGGGAAATAAAGATCAATACTCTGCTTAGGGATATACACTCAGGAAGACACGGAGTCTATGTATTCTTACAGGTTTTCAGACATACTGCAGGAATTGTTCTATTTCAACACAACAGCAGCTTTTATTGGGAAATATGCACCAATTTTAATTGATGGGATTACAGAGGTCATAACTTATTTATGTACAACTAAAAAAATGCACCAAATCGGGTTACACAATCCGCATCCCTGGCACACTGTGTAAAGGACTGCTAAGGTGGTAACAGGCAGCTCAGCAAACCACTTCTACAGATTCCATGAAACCAGGTCACAGGAAAGAAAACCACTTTTCTCCCCAGTGCTATTTAGCACACTGCCACAGCCAAGTAACACTGCCCAGGTACACTGAGAAACACATTTAACGTGTGCTGCACTTGTAACAGGAATCTCACTAACCTGCCAGCCCTTGGTTCCAGCTCTGCTTGCAGGGGAATGATGGAGGAATTCCTTCAGCACAGGTAAGGATCCCCTTCCCAACCACAGCACTTCGATGCCAATCACAGTCCTATGAGACTGCTGATTTCTGTGAGCAGAGCCCTGAGCTAGCACCTGGGCCCAGGAAAGCAAGCAAAACCTCCTTCTTTCCTAACCTTCCTTCCAGATACTTCCCAATTGGATGCAGGTACATTGTAACTTCACCTGAGCACTTTATCTAACCAAACAGAGCAACCCCCACGGCCTCCCAGGGCATTTCAAAAACGACTAAATGTTGGTCACACACTTCGAAGAAGAAAATGTCTGCAGACCTTGGTGGCATTTAGGAACTGAATGGGTGAACAGTGAAGGCTCAGGTCATACGACCAAGCTTTCCTCAAGAGAATCTTTTGAGTACTCCCACAGCAGGTTCAAGCAAATTCACTCTCCACACAATGCCAGCTCGGTATTGTGGTGCTCCTACAGCCTTACTGTCCACATGTATATGCTATTGCTAAAACCACGCATAAGGGTGCACCCAATCTGAATTTAGAAAATTTACATCTCTCTCTTTGCCCTAATCAGATGGCCTTTTCTTTCCATGTGTTCTAAGTCACAGCAGGCATACATACCTCAAAACTGCTCAAGGTAGCTCGTCTCTTTGCATAGATATATGCTCACAGTTGTAATCCAAATATCTTCACCAGAGGTCTAACTTCAGAAAAGTTTAGAAGTATAAATCCCAAAGGAAACAGGAAAGTCAGGGGAGAGAAGGAGATAGAATTTAACAGCTTCTACATTAGTAGACATGTGCAGTCAGTACTGTAAGTCATTTTCAGAGTAAGCCTTGGTAACAAAGCTTCTTTGTAGAGGAGAAAGACCTGCCAAAATTAAGAAGCGTAGTAAGAAACACCATTAATACCTGATAAACTATAAAAACAGCACACAGATTCAGTCCCCTTCAGAGAAAAGAATTAACTAATTTGAAATAACGTGTTTTCTGCCAGCTTTGATGCATTTAAAATCAGAAGCAGCCTCTGAGTTACCTCATATCCAAGTACTTTAATCTAATAAATTATCGCAAGGACAGAAATTTCTATGCATTCAAATAATATTTGATCATATCAGAGTATGTAATTCTATACCACATCAGGGAATGATTTGTTTCAGACAAACCTTCCCTGCTCACCAAATGCCTTAATGTTCACCATATATTTTCACACAGGAGTGGTTGTGAGGCCAGTGTCAGAGTAAAGAATTAGGCTGCTGTCCAAAACAAAGACTAACATGGAGCATGACGAAAGCTGCAACACAGTGTGTACACAAGGTACACACTTGGTGAGTTCCTGCACAGCACAAACATTCACCAGTGTTGGCAAACTTCTGAACTTTTCTGGTTTGGATTTAAGTTAATAAAACGTAAACCCTTTGGGGGCAGAGACCTTCTATTCTGCCATTGCATTTCACATGGTATGTCAGATCTAGCTTCCAAATCAAAGCTATTCAATGTGATTGTGATACAAGTGTTTTTTACTTTTGGTACAACAGTAGGATTCTTCTTTACAAGTGAAAAAGGTCAACTAGATCTGCTTTATCATAAAACGCTTCTGAAAGTATGAAGACATTTCATTTTGTAAAAAAGATATTTCACTCCACACAATCGCTTGTTTCCTTCTTTACTTTTTCCTTAACACACTTGGCTGGAGGAACAATTTTAAGAATTTGGAGTTTAAATTCAAGCTTAAAGAATCTGCTCACTGTGGTATGGCAATATCCAGGGTCTTGACTGTTTAGGGAGGGTTATGAATTTTAAGTATATAGTCATAGCAGAATACTCAGTTTCTAGCAGTGAAGACAACACATGCTTAGCCTGCCATCTTCACATTCCATTTCATTCACTCATCTTCACTCCTCATAAAGATGTCAGTTTATCCATTAGGAAACACTGTGCCAAGTTCACAGATTTGCTGAGGTTGAAAGGGACCTCTGGATGTCACCTGGCCCACCCAGAGTTTGTTGCCTGCAAACCACTTTAACAAGTCTCACTGTTGAGATACCACCTCAGAGAGGTAACACAAGTCCCTGTGAGCTGTGACCCTCATGGAGAGTGCACAAACTTCCTCACAGCACCCAGCTCTCACCAGCCCTCAGCAGACAGGTAGAGGGAGAACCACTCCACATGTTCCAGGGGAGAGGAGACTTGAGGTCCATA
The DNA here is from genome assembly GCA_013396655.1 of Campylorhamphus procurvoides. Lineage (NCBI taxonomy): Eukaryota > Metazoa > Chordata > Aves > Passeriformes > Dendrocolaptidae > Campylorhamphus > Campylorhamphus procurvoides. The sequence continues at coordinate 17,242 of WBMV01001510.1, forward strand.
AAGAGGCAGCCACTCAGCCAGCTCACCTGAGCCATAGCCTACACTTGGTGAATCCAGGTCCCAAAACCCAGCTCTCAGGGGCAGATGACAGCTGTGGAACTAAGAACACTCCACACCAGGGAACTGCACTGGGGAGCCAGCAAAGAGGGGAGACTCCTCCCCCAGAGCTCTAAGCAAATATTCCTAGAAACCCTGCCCAAGATATTATCACAACAGCCGGTGTGGTTCACAAACAATTCTCTTAAAGACCAGACAAGACACTAACACGAGGTTTGCCTGACTGCAGTGCAGCAATGCCAGGCACAGGCCATTCACCCACGCAGAGGAGAAGCTGCCTTGCTAGATACAACCTGTTTCCTACAGAAAGAGCCTCTCTAAAAACACAGAAACAAATCTGTAGTCCTCCAATGATTTCTCTTTTGTATCTCAGTTAGATGCCGTGAAGGTGCTGCTTCCCCCCACCATACAAGCTTTGCTGGTCACAGCGTTTGTCACCAGCGCACATCTGGTACTTCTGTATCGCAGGGGGCAGCAGCTGCACGGGCAGGTCACACACACAGCGGCGACTCCAAGGCTCGTGACTGCTGACACTTGTAAAGCTCTGAAGCCGCTGCTTTATACCTTAAGTTCTTCACTTTTAGGGCTTGTCCCTGACAACCTGCTTTTAAAATGGCAACATCTGAGCTCACCATGAAATAATTCGTATCCTAACGATCTCATCAAAGCCAGCCCAGGCGGGCAGGAATCGGTGAGGAGAACATGCGGCCCGGCCCCGGGAGGGCCTAGGAGGGCCCGGGGACAGCAGGAGGGCCCGGCGGCCGCACAGGCCGGGCCAGCGCCGCCCCCACGGCGGCAGGACGGGCACGGAGGCGGCGGGAGAGCCCGGCCGAGCGGCGAGTCTGAGGGCGAGCGAGGCTCCCGCGACGGGCGCNCCCCGCGCCCGGGCCCGGCCGGCCCTCAGAGAGCCCGGCCCGCTCAGCTGTGAGGGACAGCGCGTCACAGCTCCGGCTGGCCTGACACACGGGGTGCTTGGCCAACGAGGGGAAATCGGAGAGCACTGATAAGAAAAGGGGATAAAAGCAGAGTGAAAAACTTCCAGAACTGTTCTCTGTGCCTGACCGTAGAACATCTTCCTCTTACAATTCAGGTATTTCCATAGCTACTCACAGAGCCCTGTCACCCTCACAGACCCCTGTCACCCTCACAGAGCTCTGTCACCCTCACACAGCGCTGTCACCCTCACAGTGCCCTGTCACCCTCACAGAGCCATGGAAGTAATTAAGAGTACAATTATCACTCTCTGCAATTACTGGGTGGTGATATTTTGGCTCAATTATATACTTTCTGATAGGACTTTCTACAATATATTTCTACATATTTGTGTAACTCATTTTCAAAAAATATTTTATATTCACTAATTCAAAGAGAGGATTGCAAGGCTACAAATATTCATGGAGTGGCTTTTCTATCACAGCTTTGTAGCCCCTTCCCTGATTTTCCAGATCAACTGAAGCCAAAGGAGCTCAGTATCTCTGCAGGCCAGACAGCACAATGTTTTATGCATGCACAGTCTGGATCTGGACATCCACGTGTGTCTGTGGGCAGGAGCCAACACCTATTACAGAGCTTTTTGGTCCGCACACTTACCTGAGCTACCACTGTAACAGAGCTCTGGAGTTTGAGGTGACCAATTTGTCAACTTAAAATCAGTTCGCTCCTCGCACAGGGGAAAATATTTTGAGCCTCACTGGCCTCTGTCCAACACAGTGGCTTGTGCCAGCACGGAACAAGCACAAGAGTTATTTCTCAGAGTGTGTGGCACTCAGCACAGCTTGTAATACTTACTTACACAGGAAAGTCCTGTGACAGACTGGGCTTCTCAACAGAATAGAGAAGAATGAAGCTGGGCTAAAATACCAGAGCAAATAGATTGCATGGGACTGAACCCAGGGAGGTTTTGAATCTGTGTGCTTTTATTAATTGGTTTTGGTTCCTGTGGGGAAAACAAACCCAGCTTGTGGCCTGTGAGACTTACCTTTTTCTGCCTTCTTCAAAACATTACTTATGGTCTTAAACCATCAAAGACACCTGAAGTGCCCCCAGACTCATGTCTGAGGTCTTCCACCAACCATAAGACTGAAAGCTTCCTGCCATGGTGAGGTATGTGGGCATTCCCACCTGACCTTAAGTGTGTATTAACCCACTGCACTTTGTGTTCAGTGGGTTTCTTCCCCCAGTCCTGATAGATCAAGACTCTGACCATCACTTCAACCAGTGGACATCTAAATTGCAAGAATCAAGTCTTGTCACAAGATCTGTGGGTGGTGATATGTTTCTAGTCCTTTTTTTCCTTCCTTCCTGCCTTCCCTCCCTTCCCTTCCTTTCCCTTATACATTTTCTTAAGTGATATTTTTATGCTTTCATATTGCTATATTACTATAGATAATAATAATAACCAAAAATGGCTCCATACTTGCTTTCCATTGCAACCAAATTATTCTAAAATAAACCCTATATATAAAGCAAGCTCCAGGTGCCACCACATTTCTGATTCCAGCTGAGCTGAGTATTGCTTCTCACATCCATCAGTGACACAGGCCAGTCACAGACTGCAGTGAGAATATGTGCCCAGCTCGAAGACTGGTGAGAGAGTAGGGGAGAACTACAACATATGCTGTGTTTGGTGCAGAGCAATGAGGTCCTCCCACTGTGCTGTGAGCAAAAAAACCCTACCAGCTACCAGCCAGCACCTGGCTTGTAGAGGTCCTGAAGGCAGCAGATACCTTCAGCTGCAGCAAACATTTTCTCTGGCTACTTTGTCACTTTTGTTCCTCAGGGCTCAGAAAGTAGAGCACGGCCTCCCAAGGAGCAGCGAAAACCCACCTCCCACTGCCAAACACTCTTGGCTCTGACCTCTGTGGCAAAGGAACAGGAAAGGACAGTGATGCCAAGGTTGGCTCTGAATAGTTACTATGGTTTGAAATGTCCTTTAAAGTTACAATCCATCTAGTTCCAGTGTAGCAGAGACACTCCAGACAGGGCTATTTTAGAGGAATAGCATATCCCCAGCTGAGTATTAAACGGGCTGTAATTTGATTTTATCTCTCCTGTGAGTAAATTGCTGCAGCTTTGCTCTCTCATAGTCCAGAAATCCTGGAGAGCAATGCAACTACAGCTTGTTATAACTTGAAGGATACACTTTATATAGATAATGGTGCAGAGCGATAATATGGTGAAAAATCTACTTCCATTTGCAAAACGTTCTGTCTTCTGTAAATGCTCCAGTGCAGCCAAAGAAGTTAATAAAAGAAAAGCAATTGATGCAGGGGGCACAGGGTGGGCAGGGACACAGGGGGCACAGGGTGGGCAGGGGGCGCAGGGGGCACAGGGTGGGCAGGGGGCGCAGGGTGGGCAGGGGGCGCAGGGTGGGCAGCCCGGGCTGGACGCCCCCGCAGGGGTGCGATGTGCAGTGCGGCCCGCAGGGGGCGGCAGTGTCCCGGCCAGGTGAGCGGAGCTGCCACTCTCACATCAGCGCTGAAATGCCTGTTTCATATCCAGTGTCTGGGCTAGAATTGCATATTGGTCTTTTACTGTGTCATACACACCCATACCTTGGACTTGAATTAGATGCAAGTGTTATTTTCTGTAAACCTCCGCAGGCTATTATCTGATCTATAGCCATTCTGGACATTTCTAACAGTTTTATTTCAGACTGCTACTGCACTTTTCCTTAGTTTTGCATTTTTAATTCAAACATCATTGAACTCCTGTCTGACAATCAAGAGAGAAACGGTTTAATCTTTCTGTTGTATAAAATGGGAAGAATGCCAGAACTGAGGAGGTGGGGAACTACTGAAACCTTTGGTTGCAGGTCTCTTTTATTGGAGAAGTGAGGCACACAGCATAAGTGCATCACAGCAGAGGTTTCAGGGTCCCATGTGGGATGGATCTGCAGGCGAAACAAATCACAGCATGTGTCTCAGACTGGGTAACCAAGCAGTGTCCCCCTCTCAGGGAAAGGAGTGGGTAGGCACTGGCTCCTGCTGCTGTTCCTGGAGTTCATACTGCCCCTCTAATGGAGTACTCGGCTACATCATGACCAGTGACAATCAAATGTTAATACACCACGCATTAGTCTGAACCCCTGTGAATGTACCCAGCAGAACTGCATCACTCAGAGTGTCTGTGTTCATCCTTGGAAGGACCAGAGAGTCCTCGCTGCCTGTTTGCACTCTCTTGTCAGCAGCTGGTCTGACCATCTACATGTCTGTCCTGCTTCACACCTCATGTCCACGTAGAGGCCACAAGGACCTGAGCTTGTAACACTGAATTACACACATGGGGAGGGGTTAGTAAAAGCAGGGGTTTATTCAAACCAATTTAGTGCTAAGATGGATTTGGGAAACATGGAGAGATTCAGGTCAGTTAGAAATCAATCAAACCTGACTATTATAAATTCACAAATACAGTTCTGCATATTTTTTTCCCTACAAAATTCTTTGCAAACTTCAGTTGAAATACCTCAGAACATTTTTTTCCACTAAGATGCTGACATACAGCTGAAATGTGGAAACTGCAGGCCTTTGAGTTATTCAGGCCACATGAGCTGGTTCATGGAACAGACTGTGAAGGAGAGAATTGTACTGAGCATGTTCTCTCCATTTTCAAGAGACTGCTGGGGGTAGGCTTGGCTTTGGCTCTACTGTGTGAGCTGAATATTCCATCTGCCTAGAAGCACAAATCAGGCTGGAAAAAAAAAGAAATGCAAGAATGTGGGAAGTCCTTGTTTTCAGCTTTTTCCCTTCTTCCATTTTAGTGTCTGTATGAGAGAAAAAGGGAGTAAGACTGACTTGAGAACTGTGTCATGCACTGTGTGTCCTGAAGTGCAGAGTATCAGGGAACCAAGAGACAGGCTGAGGTGAGCAACTGATGCTGGACTTGGTAATGAATTCAGGTTATTGACTTTCAATATGGATGGCAACATCTGAGTTTGGAATATTTAAACCCAGAATTAAAATTACATTCTACAGATAGGAATGAGGTGCCAGTACCCTCCTTATGTTAGGGACCAGAGTTGTGTTTAGGGCCCTGTCATATTTGGTCTGTGGTTGTTTGTCATGTGGTATGAGAAAATATTTCACAGTCTCACAGTGAAAAACTCAACCTTGGAGAAAGAAACATTGGTGTAACTTGGAACTACTGAGAACCTAGTTTTTAACAAAGGAACAATAGATAATAGAACGGTTGTTAGCCCACAGTCAAGCTCTTAAGCTGTTGCAGCCTCAGCTAGTGCACTGGCCATGCACGAGCTGACGCTGCAGGCGGCAAAACTGGACTCCAGAGACGGGAGATGTGAGCTGTGGAGCTGGGCTGGGGAGGCGAGTAGGACCAGGTGTGCATCATTTTGATCCAGGGGATGCCCCGAGGGTGCACCGGCTACCCGCCCCTCCTGCCCAGTACCACGCTCCATCTCCTTGTCCTGCTCAGCAGCTCGTTAAGATTCCAAGGGTTGGTATGTAGGATTTTCTGTCACAAGTAACAGGATACATTTGCTTTGCCACCTCCGTTGTGTTTTAGTGTCTTTTATTTTGTGCATGGGAGTCCTCCTGAACCTGTAACACCTGCTGTTAACTCAGTTTTCTGTATTTCTAAGTAGCAATAACAAAATTTGCTTTTGTAAAAGACAAGACCCTCATATAAAGGCTTTAGAGAAACACAAGTGGTTGTTCCAGTAGCATAAAAAGGGCTGGTGACAGTTGCATTTCTAGGCTAAATTAAGAACTGCCCAGAAGCTCTTTTAAAAAGCTGTCTACTCCACTTTCAACCTTGGTCAGTTTACAGCATCTAGGGAAGCACCAAGTTTTGGAGCAATTAACTGGCTTCTATTCAGACTGCTGCACAAAGGCTATGCAATACTATCTAGTTCAATTCCAGTGCATAAACCTAAAATTCCCTCTGACACACTCCAATTAATTAAGCTTGGAGTACCATACCATCGTAAGAACAGAATACACTAACAACGTATTGTGCCAAGCTCAGTTCTTGACTTGCAGGTAAGTAACGTACCACAAATTCACTTGCAATTGTTTTGAAGCATACCTTAACATTTTTGCCTGCTGTTCATTAGCGGTACTTTACCAGCATACAAAGACAGCTCGTTTATAATACAGCTACGAGGACAAATTCCCACCTGACACTCTTCCCTCAGAACAAAATGCTATTGTATTCTCTCTCTTTCAGGATCCAAGCTATGATCTAAGAATGCAGCTTTGCTTTCAAGTGAAGAGGACTAAGACAGTATGAGGCCTGATGCATTTTTAAATTTCATTTATACTTTCTATAAAGTTTTTTCTGCACTACCATTACAGACTTAGGTGTTTGCACTTCTAAGGCAGATGCTAATATTTCTACTCTCCAGGTGTGTAAGTGTGCTAAAACCACTGAAGCTGGTGAGAGGGATCAGCTTTTACAAGTTTTCACAAAGATAGTTATACTAGATCTTACAGACATTTACAGCAAATACAGTTGGTTTCTCTATAACCATATCTGAACAAGATGGGATTTGTATCACCAAAGTAATATAAAAAGAAGAAACCACATCCCTGAGAAACCTAAGAAGCCCCATAGAAAACCCACAGCCTTGTCTGACAATTTTTCAGTGACCAAGCTTTGTCTATCAGAAAGATTCAAAAATAATTTAGGATTAGCACGTGTCTAACTCCAGGTAAGCAAGTGACAAAGCACCATTCTGTTTTGCAACTGCTGCTTTGAAATTGTCTGACTGCTCAGATCTCTTCTCCTCCCTAAGCTGTATGGACCTGCCTGGCAATCACTTGACGTGTAACTGTGGTTGCTGTCACCAGACTTGATCCTGACCTGTGGACTGATGTTCTGGCTGGACCTTCTCACCACCAGCTACCCTGATGCTCTGGTTGGCCCTGGCTGCCCCCCTCAGCCCTGCCCTGTGCCGTGCACACAGGTGTGCACTCAGGTGCTGTGCTGGGAGGCCTCTGCCCTGCTCACCTCCTGGTCTTCTGGCCTTCAGTGAGCCCCTGGACTCACTACTCCTTGACAGCTTTACTCTGAACCTCTGGATGAAAAGGAGAACTTGGATATATTTATCTGTATTTCTGCCCAAAGCAGGTTCATGACAAGCATCCCATAGCCATTAGGCCCGACTGCCTGTGACACGGGGGGGAAATGTCCCAGCCTTGGTGTGTGGGATGGTGTGGAGCTCACATGGACATTGGTTACAAATGCTCTGCACCTGGGGCCTCACTCCATGTCCTGGCTGAGCCCCACGTGAGTGGGAAGGGGCTGACAGCGTTCTCACCACCACAGCAGGTTACTGCACTGGGCTCCTGATGCACAGCAGGTGACACAGAGGTGCCAAGGCAGGACAGCAACACACCACAGGAGGCCATCAAAGACATTATCGATCCAGTCACTGGAATGAGATGGCCCAGAGTAATTATGATTAACTGCAGCGTTTACTTAAGAACAAGGGATCAATATGCAGACAGACAGATTGGAAGGAATGATTTGGTGGCATAATGAGTTTCTCTCTCTGTGACATGAAGTGCTTAACTCACAGTTCTCAGAGAGTGGGAGAGAAAAAACATGTTTTCATATTTTCCCGTAAGTAAAACCTGCCAAGTTTGCCATCTTTCTAAGGATGCATGCAGAAAATTAAGGCTGTGGAGAAGACAAAATGGACTCAAGCAGCGAGTAGTGTGCTCAGTTGCATTTCTCAGACTCAGTGCTTTCAGGCTTCACAAGGGAAGTACAAACCCACATACACTCCCCCAGCTCAATTTACTGGTAAGAATCTTTGTGAGAACAAAATTGGAGGTTCTTACAAGAAGAAGGCCAGTGTACAGAAAGCAATTGTGGAGAAATGCTGGAAGGAAGGACAACAATAATGATGAGGTTGAAAATTTTAAAGACTGAGTAATAAAAGATGCTTTATGAAATCAAAGCAGAAAGTAGACAAAGAACTAGTGAACACAGAACATGAATTATCTATATAACCCAAACCATAAAGACATTCGGTTTACTGCTTTGTTTTACAAACACTGCAAAAATTTGTCATGCTTCATACAAGAAGCTTTTCCTCTCACTGACTTGGTGAGATGTTAAAAAGGTGACATAAAAGATTTATTCTGGTCTCATAAACGTGGCTTGCCAACAAAGAAGTTTGTTCTACATTAGGTGGATCAATAGGTAAAAGACTGAAAGTAAACGTAGCCTACCAAGAAATAGGCACATTTTGCAAGAACAATGTGTTGTCATTAGGTATAATTGGGCAAATGGTGGTGTGATCTTCAAAGCCTCAGTTGATCATATTCCCTTGAGTGCATTACCCAATGAGGGGAAAGGTGCATTAGCTGTGCCTTGCTTTATTGTATTGCTGAAGTGGAGAGCAGGTGTGAGAAAACAAACAAGTTTGTAATCTTTGCTTGCTTTGCAAATCAATTCTTAATCACTCTGGCTCTTATTTCCATGTAAGATCTAACTTTTTGATATTTATGAGAGCAACTTGGCTGCTCCCCTTTTGTGGCTCAAATGAGTAGTAGGTCCAAGAGGCTTTTAACTCCTAATACTAGTACTTATGGTTTATTCGGCACTTGTCTAAATAAGCAGGTAACAGCATCCCCACCCTTGACAAAACAAGCAGAGATCAACAGCACAATTTCTTGCAACCCTAGAATTACTTGCAGCGAGCAGGTCTTATTCCATCAGGATGAAGGCAGAGTAGCATTTCAGTCTTTGTCCTGGGAATGCCAAGCCCTGTGCCAAGTTCTGACCCTTCTTGATCCATCTGATCTGTATGCTAAATTAAACATGCTGGGGTTGAGCGGTCCCTGCAATTTATGCAAGTAAGAATATGGAGTGGTATGTATAGGAAGAAAGAGGAATGAGACCGTCTTTTCAGTGATCACATGCAATCAGATCTGATTATGTTTAACAGTAACACAGATGATGCTGGACTAAAACCAGCTGCCCCAATTCTACCCTCTCTGTGCCTCCAGCTGTGTGACTGTGCTCTTTTCTTTGCACCAACTATTAGTTCTAACACTAGCGAGTTCCCTGAACCAAGAAAAAAATCCAAGAACTATCACCAACTGCTGCTTCATTACAAGGTCACCAATTGAGTATTTTAGTTTTACCCCCAGTCTTTCTGCTCCTCTAAAGGCAGTTTGTTCACTGTGACAGATGCCTGCAGGAAAAACGCTCTTTTCTGAAGAGCCCTGATGGAAGTATGTATGTCACCTGGCCAAACAACTCAATCAAACTTCTTTCTCTGCTCTTTAATGGCTAAATTAGGAAGTCAGAGTGTTCTCGTTTTCTAGTCTCATATGAGATGCAAGACTTAAAGACAACTTGTTCAGTCAGAAGCATATAAATGGTCATTGATTGTTTTTCCTTAGTTGGATATATGAGTGTCTTTAGAAATACAAAGTGTTTGTTATTTGTGCTCTGTCCCTGTTGGTAGACAGGATACAGGGTTTGTGTCAACGTTACTGGAACAAGAAAAATAAGAGCCAGTTGTTCAGGCATAGTCACTTTACTTAGAAGCAACTGCAAGGACCCTGGAGAAAGCACATCTGGTTGGAAAATTTCCAGCATCATTTGGACGGTGAAAATTCAATACCACAAGCACAATATTAATTTATTAATATTAAAGGTAATAGAATAGCTCTAGCTCCCCTTTGCTTCGCTGGGCTCTGAACAGCACAGCAGCACTAGCAGGTACAACACTGAGCACTGTTAAGGAAACTTCTCTGTCTCTGGCACCCCGTGAGCCAGGACTGAGCCCCTGTGCAGCTGTTCCCCCCATACTCACAGAGTCAGACCAACTTTCCTCACTGGCTCCACCCAGGTTTCCTATAGCACAGTCTCAGATGTCCTCATCCTTAAAATAATTTAAGCTGGGTGCAATAACTAACAAAATAATAACTGGGTGCCTCTGAGGAGGGATCCCAAACAAAGGAACCTCTGGGCTTTTACACCCTCATAGTCAAAATGAGGTAAAATCTGGGTCCTTGGCTCCTGCTGTGTCCCCAGGTGTCCCTCACCTGGCTAGGCCACAGGACCCTGGGCCCTCTGCTATGCAAAAGGCTGGCAGCTCACAGCCTCTTGCCTGGGGCTCTCGCTCCCAAAGCTCAACCTGCAGCTCCACTGCAGCTGCCAGCCAAGCCATCTATACCCATAGGATTCCTCCACAGCAGTACCTCCTTAGCTCTGTCTCTTGCCATGGCTGTCACAGCCCAAATCCTGGGAAGAAACACCAGTGAACAGAGTTGCTGGACTCCAGACTGGACTATAAAAAATTAATAGACTATTTCCTATTCATAAACAAGAAAACAAACAAACAAAAAGCAACCCTATACTTCTAGCCTCATACTACTTAATCTTTACCTTAATTTTTTTTTAAAAAAGCAAATTCATCTACAATATAACTCCACTGCAATTATTGCCTCAACCCTATCCACGTTTTAGTCTTGAACAGGAAATGAAGGGAGATTTGACAGGGAGAAATTTGATTCTGCAGGGCTCCAAACCATCGCTGGTGCCAATTTAAACTAGAGGATTTGCCAACTGCTGTAGCATCCACTGAAGATGTTTATAAGACAGTTATTTGAGAGCAAACTTCTTTCAAGGTCTTCAACGCTTCACAAAGCAGTTATCTTTTTAGCATCACTATAAAGAAACTTTCTTTTGAGACTAAACATGAACTCCATCTGTCCTCCACCCCCAAAATATTGCAGCAAAAATAATGGGCAGCCACTTCATGAGTCATTTGTTTATCTCAGTGTCTCTGAAGAATGGATGTGCTCAAGGACAATAATATGTTTTCTGAAGCAGATAAACATTAAATAACCAAAGACCTTTAGCAACCTCTGGCAATTTCAAATAAGATGACACAGTATCACTCAACTTCATCTTTTCACTTGGGTTTCCAGGAGATAGCACCTAAATTCTATTAAAATCACAGTCTTATTCTAGATCTGTACAATTTCAAGGGCTGAAGTTGATTCACATGCTATAGAAGGGCTCTGCTGCAGCGTAGAGAGGACAGTATGATCCCTAGAGGCTGCCACTGTTACATGTGTTGTCAGATCTTCAAAAGACCAAAGTGCCCAAGACAAGGACTACTTGAGCAAACCTGACTACTTCCTTTGTGTCTAAATGGGAAAGATAATACTTTGAAAATTTCAGCACTTAATTGTAAATTCATGGTCATTACATTGCTTTTAATTTTTTGCATTGTCAATGTCTCAGTTTAAAAGAAAACTAAGATGTCTATGTGGATTAGGAAGGGGGCCTCTTCCCAAAAACCACCAAAACCTTTGAAATTAAGAGACTTTAATCAGAAAATGTATCGAAAAGGATAACAGTTCTTTACTACAAATACATATATATGTATGTATATTTATATAACCAAAAACCCAGCACAGAACAAACAGCAACGCCGTAACCCAAACCTTTCAAACAAATCCAGCCCTCTCTCCCTCCTTCCTAGCAGTGTGAAACACACAATATAGCCCAGTTCCAGCTGAACTATGTGACATACTCACAGGTATAGGTATCCTTAACTTAGCAACCTTCAGCTGTGACTTCCAGTTCCCCATCACAGGCTGTATTGACCAACACTCTGTACCTTTGAGTAAAGAAAACTGCTACAGGCCTTCTTGCTTTCCATGCAACTACTTTGCTTGGTACCTGGCCCCAAGCAGAACTGAAAGTGATTCTAATGAAGACAGAGTTACTGTTTTCCAATAAAAGCACAAGTAGTTGTAAAAGGTCAATGAGACTTAAGAGATAATTTTTTATTCAAATGACAATGGTACTGTGTTTTATAAAGTACAGTTAGTGACCAATGGCACTCCCTGCTTACCAGGCAATCCTTGGCATTTTCATAATTTGTCCATGCAATAAGAGGTCTTCCAAGCTTCACTTACTCAACGTGAGCAGTGGGAGCTCAGAAATAATCACAGATTATTGCTGAGATCTTCCAGAAAGTATTTTAAAAACAGTCTGTCAGCTTCTTTGCCCTGATAAGCTATTTCAAATGTCAAAACTTTGGGTCATATTTTTGAATAATAGCTATAAAAATGTAATGTTATGAAAGCTTTAACTCTACATCTTGCATGATGGTCTCTGAAACAGTCATGGAAATGCAGGTCTGAAAGCAGCTCCTAGGAGGGTTTTTTTACTTTTTCTAGTAGCTTTACTTTTTGCATGGTTTCTAGATCTATAAGCATGTTCTAGCATTTTGTAAGTGACCTACAGATCATCACAGAGAAAATTTAGCAAAAGGATTGCTTTTATTAATGGGCTTTTCTCAACTCTTTGAAGTCATTCCAAACCCCGCATTCTTTCATACCAGCACTGAAAATCACTGATGCATTATAGCTATCTCTTCATTCAAGGATATGAAGACCCCAGCCATTCCAGGAGTGCCTTCCAGAATTCGATCATACCATTTAGGTGCCAACATAGAACATTGCAAATCTGATAGCTGCTACAGACAAGGAAAGAAAGCAATCTGAAAGAGAAAACTGTTTATTAAACTCATCAGAGGTTTGCAGAAAGAATCCTGTAAAATTGATGATATTTATGTACACATACAATATATAACTGTGTTCTTAACCACAATTAGTCACAATAAAGCTTCACTGGAGTCCAATGAAACACAAGTTCTCTATTTACCATTTTCTTGACTTCAATTTGCATGCCAGGCCCACTGGGCTCGGTGAATTCCACTTGCTCCCTAAAAAAACTCCCCACCCAACTATAAACAAGAATTTTTACTTCTCTTGTCATGATTTGTGCCTTTCAAAGCAGACACAAGCATCACTGTATTGTATCACTGTTGCTTCTTTATGGACAGGGAACACAAAACTCGGGTATTTAAGGTCTACCCAATTTCAGTTACCATCTATGAAAAGTCTGACTCTGATCTTAAGTACAGTTGGATTTCTGCCTTAATGCACCACTGACAGTCACAGAGCAATTCGATGGGAGAGACAGAAATAGAATCAGCTGTCCCAGTTCTCAGACTCCATTCTAACCAAATAACCATGTGGCCTCCCAGTTTGGTGTTTATAAAAACATAACAGCTGCTGTAGTTTGCATCTGCAAGCCATTCTCTAACTACTTTTAAATGCATCTTTGATCATGTTCAGGCTCCACTGAAAGGACCCAGGGGGAAGAGAGTGAGAGAAGAGCTGAGGGGCATGTAGGCTTTGTGCCTCAGTCTTCTCAGCAGAAGCGAGTATCAAATGACTCAAGTAACTTTGACTCCAGCACTACATTTTCATTCACTCAGCTTCCCTTGGTGTGCACAGAGTGTTCCAGCTGGACAGATGTGCAGAGGAATCCACAATATCACAAAAGCCATTTCTAAAAGTCACTATTATTTCTGGTCTCAGCAGGGACCTCACTGACCACACATGTGCCTTTATTGTCCACTGAAGCACGATGTCTAATATTTGGCTGATGGAACAGCTTTAATAATAATCTCCAGCCCCAAATGAGGTGATTCTCATCTCACAATTTGCTTGTAAACAAACCCATTAAGCACCAGTGGAAAAGCCTATTGTTATTACAATGACTATGAGAGTTATAAAGATGCAAATTACATAAAGGTCTTTGTCGTTATGTAGCTCATAGTACAATAAGAAAATTGTCTTACTTGAACACTGGTCATGTCCTTACCCTCCAGTTTTCTCAGCTGTGCATCGAGCTTCATCTAAACAACGGGGCACAGGAGCAGTTCTGCACTGACTGCTCTATGAACTTTTCCTCATTAACCAGGTAATTCACTTAACCCACCGAAGAAGGCACTTCTTGACCTGTTGTGCTTTGCACAGTGTGAACATCAGCACTGTATTTAGATCTCTGGTGGCTTCCCTGGTTGGTCAAGTACAGGCAGTAGCACTTCCCAGTTGACTTCCAGCCACTAATCCACACCTTTGATTCCACTATTCTACATTTTCCGTACAGTGAAGGCTTGTATTCTAACTAACAGCTTCCAGTTTCACTGCTGTCATTAGTGATGGTTGCAAGTGATAGAAATAGAAAGCTCCTAACTATTTGTGTTGCCACATGCTCTTCAGACACTGTGGGACTAATGGACAGTGTCAGAAACTGTAAATTGTATCACTACTACTTGCTAAAATTTTCCCATAAATGGCCCATGCTGGAATCACTGATTCCTGCAGATGTCTTCATCCTGCTGATAATGGCAAGTGACCAGGCTTCTTCTAAGCCTTTTCTTACACAGGGGAGGAAATCCTTGCCGGGATATAATTACTGTCTTCTTTCTTCCATGTCCTTTTGCAACACTGCAGCAAAGCTCACAAATCAACTGTAATCTGGACCTCATTAGCTTGATGCTGATTTACAGCTACCAAAACTCTTGAAATACTATATTTATGCCCAGCACTGACATGATTACTCTACCCTCTCGCTTGCTCAATCACTTCATACACCTCCAGGTGTATATACAGACGTACAGTGGGTGTAGGTGCATATGTTGCTTCAGGTATATACACTGAAACATCATTCTAACTCTCTTAGGAGAGACAGTTTCAGTTTTACTTCAGTATAGTACTTACCATAACAGGACTCTCATCTTCACTGTTGCTGTGCTACAGGACTCTTAAAAACCAGTAGCTGAAAAGATAAAATGACTAATTTTTCTGCAGGAAGAATAACACACGGTGAGCAAATTAAAGCCCTAATGAAATGAACAGACGAAATAACTTAGTAACCACTAAGGAAAATAAAAGAAAGGAATGGTTCATTAGTAAAACCCAGCATAATGCACATCCAACCTCACAGGCACACAGAAACACCTGAGGGGAAGGAGCAATACCTGAACTGTTATCTATTTCAACCAGATCAGTTGATGTGACTGGTACTGGAAATTAACTTCATTAGTTACACTGGATTCCTGCTCAAAATTCCTCTCTACATCTGATTCCAGGATGGCCCTCCAGAAGAACAACTGTTCTGGAGTGTTGTGTTAAGGCAGCTGGCTGTCTTGCTGTCATGGTCCTACCAGGGCTCATTTCTCTTTCTTACCAGATCAACACAGACAATGTAAAGGTAAATCACATTTGTACTGCATCCTTAAAGCCAGACTTGAGGTCACTTTACAGAATAATTTATACAAATGAACAGCTGTCTTTTACAGCAATGAAAGCAACAATAAAAAATAAAATTCTTTAATTTTAAAAGTAGCTATGGAAATACCTGAATTTTGAGAGGAAGATGTTCTACAGTCAGGCACAGGGGACAGTTCTGGAACTTTTCATTCTGCTTTTATTCCCTTTTCTTATTTGTGCTCTCCGATTTCCACTCCTTGGCCAAG
The DNA here is from genome assembly GCA_013396655.1 of Campylorhamphus procurvoides. Lineage (NCBI taxonomy): Eukaryota > Metazoa > Chordata > Aves > Passeriformes > Dendrocolaptidae > Campylorhamphus > Campylorhamphus procurvoides. The sequence continues at coordinate 32,627 of WBMV01001510.1, forward strand.
CATCCTGTGTGTCAAGCCAAGAGGAGCTTTGACACTCTGTACCTGACAGCTGAACTGGCCAGGACTGACAGGAAGAGTATCTGAATATGCTCTGTGCTGACTGCTCCCAGTGAACTGGACAGAACTGGCCGCAAGCTGAGGATTGGTGACTTGAAAATTCAAACCAGCATTTTCAAACACTTGGCATCAAACACTAAATCTCTTACCAACTCTTCTCTCCCTTAAAAATTTGCTCCCTTTCACACCCAATTACAGCTTCTCTGTCATAACTTGCATGTGTGAGCAGGTAAAGCACCAACACGGAGCAAACACATTAGCATGCTACTTCTTGAATTGCTATGGGAAGTAGTGACCTTCTACCTACGACCCTCCAACTGACTTTGCAAGTTACCTGACAGTGTGAGTCAACCTGGCTTTTGAAAAGGAAGTTGGATGTTTTCTATCATACAAATCAAATTTCCCTGAATCTATTCTTGCTATGTGATGAAACCTGCCTCAGCTTAAACACAGTATTTTGGCAAGGTAAACCGCGCTGTAAATTTGCTTTGCCCAATGACTAATTCCCTGTTGGAAGTGAACGAGCAGCTCTTGAGTGCTGTCATTAGCAGCCCTGAAAAAACAACAGGCTGGGCAGCTGGAGTTTTTTGGTGCCTGGAGGCATAGGATCGTGTTTGTTTCATTAAACGACATTATTTGGTTTGAAAGATCCTGGACTGTGCCTGCAACAAGAAAAAGGGCACAGTCATACTCTTTCTAAAAATGGCCACTTTCTTCCCAAATCACAGGGTTCTCTTCACTAGAAAACTATGGAAATTACCCTGCACAAGCATTGCAGAGATAATTGCAAAATAAAGAAACACTCCAATGAATCCATTGAGATCTTTAATTCCAAACTGCCACCAACCCAGAAGGAACAAACTGTGAGTTAGCCTGACTCTTAAGTATACAATTAAGCCTGTCAAGTTCTGGCTCCATAATATACTGTTTAATATTGAAAAATCTGTCAGTAAACCAGTATGTGGCATTAACGTCATAATTCTTTGTATTTGCTTCCTCACGGAACGATGAAACAATTTAGCCAATACAAGCAATGTGTTACTTATACACCTTTTGGCAACAGTTTTAAGGACATTTTCATTAAAAACAAAGACTCTTTGAGGTGCTTAATTTTAACTTTCTTTCTTTAAACAAAGCATTAAATCTCTAAATCTGTCCAAAGTAAGACAAAAATAAGCCTAGCAAAGGACCAAAGCTGGCCAGGCTGGGCATTGCACTGTAGATATAATTTTGCACCTGCTGAGAAGTTTTCATGGGGATGTAGTTGTGACACAGGATTTCATCCCTATTCTCTTTAAAGGGAGTCCTCAGCTCTAAGGTGTCAAGAAGCAGATTTTAATGAGAACAAAAACAGGTAGTTTCCCATTTCATCAATGCCCATCTTAATTTAGAGGACAATATAGTGATTTTTTAAACTCAGGTGTCATACCCTGAGAGACCTTAAGGAGTTAATACACCTAGGAGATGCCAAGCAGCTGTGACCCCTGCATGATCTGTTTTCAGCAGTAGTGTGTGAAAGAATATTTTAAATAAACAGACAGGTTAAAGACAGGGAGTCTTACTTCTAATTACAATAGAATAATGCTTTTTGAAGGACTTAGCAGCAACATAACTGTGTTTTAATATTTAACGCTACACACTTCATATTCTAAGGTACTGTTTCTGGAACCCTATGCCAAAAAAATACAGAATTGTGAGCCAGAAACTGTGTAGTGTCATTCAGAATAAGGACCCATGGTACAAACTTATTTAAATCCATTATATTTTGGTCATTGTCTTTCTTCCCTAACCTACCTCTCTGCATTTACTCCACAGTGCTTGCTTAACACAGGATACACAAGCTTAGTTTTGCAGAGAAAAAACTCCTTTTCTTTATGCTGAATTTGATAAAATTCAATATAATCTCTTTAGAGAAAGGGAAAATAACAATTTCTGGAAGTCAAGCATGGATATATGGAGGTCAGGAATTAACTATGCAAATCTTAAAATGCATTCAAAATGCAACTGAGAGCAGTAAAAAAGCCCCCAATACATCATAACTCCTAAACCACCTCCGAGCTATTTGCATAAAGGGTCCAGAGGCAGCACAGTATAAGTAGGGAGATGCAAGCCATCCAAAGAACACACAGCAACAGCTCTGGTGGATGCTCTGTGTGTCTCTGGCAGCAAAGGGGCAACTTAGAAGCTCAGATGTGCAAACAGCTTTAAAGGACTATCAACCTCTTAGCAGATGCATCAAGCAAAAATCTGAAACTACAAACCAGGTAATTTATCAAATAATTTCCTTTTCAGCAGACTCTACCTTTCTGTCTAAAGATTGCTCTGAGCCAAATAGCCTATGTGGCATTCTTAGAGCTGTTACCCAAGGAGTTCATCAGAAGTGACAGAATCCTGCCAACAAGAGAGGTAATGAACTCATTCTCTATTTAAAAAATGTGTAGGACTTCATAAAATTGTGCACTTCTTTTATGTTCAGAAGATATAATTAAGCTAAATGACTGCTGCACTAGTACTAAAGATGTATTCCATTGAAGGAACTCTGCTTACTGTACAATAGATCCCTAAGTGTGAGAGGAATTCAGGGCTAGCTAGAAGAAAATCATTTGTTATCTGGGCAAGAGGTAATAAAGGATACAATTATTATTATGTCTCTGAAAAAAATGAGTTGCTTCCTTAGTGCAGGAAAACTCCCTGACCCACAGAGGACAGCTGTCTTCTTACCCAGGCACACAGCTGCTTGAAACGTATAGAAAAACACAGTGAAAAACAGGTAGACTATTAAAGTTTGGCTTTAACTAAAGGTGGAATGAAAATGCAGCAATTCCCAGTATTATTTTAAAATGAACCCTCAGCAAAGGGAATTGCCTGGTGGAGATGGGTACTGCAGGTATAGGTGCCTGTACCTCATGGGGCAACAGAGTTAACATGGAGTTCAAGGGGGAAATTATGTTTGCCTTCTGGCAGAAGGCAAAGCAAGATCCCTGGCTTTCAGAATGATCTGCAACTCAGGAAGCTAGATATTTAAAATATACATATTTATCCTGACAGAAAAATGAACAAGTGCCTGTTTTTAATTATGAAGAATTTACAGATATAAGGGAGGATATTAGATAAACTGAGAGGTTAGAAATGAGGAAGGACCCGAACAGACTCCAGTCCCTACAGCAGTGCTCTATCTCTTTTCAGTGTCTGGAGATACTGCCGTGACTGCAAGGTTTGTTTGCTCCATCCTCCTCCCTGTCACTCTCTGTTGCACAGAAGTTGCAGGAACCCCTGTCCCACAATGCCATCTCTCCAGCTGCCACTGCTACTCCTCTGCTTGATGTTGTGTGGTGTTTGCCTCAATGGGAGACAGCCCCTTCTAGAGGAGAGTGAGACCATGGGAAGGAGTCCTCTGAATGACATCCTTCAGAGATCCGAAAGCTTCATTCTTCAGTCAGTCCTCAAAAAAGCTGAAAAGGATGAAGAAACTAACAAAGGTATATATCCCACTGGGGGCATTCATTTGGTGATGCTGGCGTAGCACTTGGCTGAGACCATTAGATCCAGGGTATGATTCCCAAGTTCTAATATATATATTTCCCACTGTAACTAAGGGGAGGGGAAGGATGAGAAGGCTGCTGCAATACACTGACACAGAATTCTCAAACGTGCTTTTGAAATTGTCTAATATCTCCCCACTCAGGCAAGGCTGTACCATCACTAAGCAGCTGCTGTGTATTAAAAAGGTAGAAGCTTGTCAGAGAAAACCTGCCTGTCTGGCAAGTACTTCCCTTGGGAAGCTCTAAGAGGACACACAGGGGACACTCCCCAGTTGTGGATCCTGTGCCTAATGTCAGGTATAGGTGGAAGTGTTGCCATTCACCTACTGCCTCAAGCCCTTGGTTCCTACACATCAGCAGAAGGCAGCTTTTTCCACAGCTGGGAAGGCTAGAGGCTGCTCCAGTGCCTGAGCCTCCCAGCTTGCAGATGCTCTGCTTTCACTAGTCGCAGGAGTGGAAGGAAATCAGATTTGGGGATTGCAAGAAGCGGCACACAGGTGCCTGCCAGCAATAAGAAGCACAGAGCCCTTCCAGAATGAGAGAGAAGCTGGCCCCAAGTGCCCCCAGAAAAAGCCTGCCTTCCTCTTCATATGAATGCTGAGTGTTGGTCGTGTAAATCCAAGACCTGAAATATTAGAAACAGATTAAGAATGAGTAAGAGATACTAACAGTGTTATGACCGGTAGCTGGAATTAGTGATCTGGCTTTCAAAGAACTACAGTTATGATCCTGTACCACAGAATTCTACAAATTCCCATTTCAGCTTCCTTAGTGAGGATTATGGGGGCTCATTAACGTTATTCTTTTTCTTGGACAGAATCAAAAGCCCCTTTACCAGAATGGCTTTCCAAAAGACAATACCCTGGTGAAAAATACCTAAATGACCTGGAGAAGAGACAGCATCCTGGAAAAAGAGATGTTGAGAAAGACACATCTTATGGAGACATTCAGAAAAGGCAGCACCCAGGGAAAAGAGAGATAGAGGACAATCCTGATGTCTATCTGGAGCTGGAAAAGCAACACTCTCCTGGCAGAAGGTCACAGCTGGATCAGGTTGCCGACAGCCCTAGAGCACAGCTAACCTACATGAACGCACCATCCAAAAGACAGCATCCAGGCAGAAGGCAGCTGATGTATGAGCACTGGCATCCTAGCAAAAGAGGCTGGAATTACAAGGTAGACCTAAACGACCAACATGTTGAGAAATACCAGCATCCCGGAAAAAGGCACTGGAATTCTGATAGCTCAGATGACATAGGCCCCTGCAACTTTCAGGAGTTTTTCACCTGTAACAAAGCCAGTTTGTTGCTTGATTTAGTAGATGTTAGCAGAAACAGGGCAGAAGAAAAACGTCAGCACCCAGGAAAGAGATCAGCATGGGAGAGTGAAACAGGAATGAGAAAATAATTGTGTATTATTTGCATTTGGTGAAGTAAACTGCCAGATCACTAAAACATTCTGTTCACTCCCTTTTGGCTTCCTGCTGCTGACCTCTGCACCTACCTTTCAGTGCATTAATGTTCCCATTGAAGTTAATGGCTCTGTCACACACGTAAAGCAAAGGAACTGAAGGACACAGTTGAACAGAACAGGCAAGTATTGGGTCTTCAACTCCCCCACTTTAGGAAGTTGAGTCCTTATTTCCTTAGGAGCCCGGACCCCCAAATCATCCAACTATGTGTTTTTAAATGTCTAAACCAGGCTTTTATTTTCTGATGCTACTAAAGTGAAATAATTAGATGGCTTCCTCTCACATCAATGAAATCAGTAAATTAATAGTGAGGGAGAAAAAAGAACAACATGAAATCAAGTAGGTTTTCAGTTCTAAATGATAACATTCAAGAGACCTGAACCCTTGTGCACTACAATCTGTCCAGATAGTAAGCACTGCAGAGAGACAGGAATACTTTTACCTGGAATAGAATAGATGAGTCACTTCATAGTTTGACTTGGAAATGGCACAGGAAAACCCTTTTCATCTAAGAGGCTGCACAATGCAAAGGGTTAGTGCATCCCCGAGCATCTCAACCGCAAATTGTGACCCCTTTGACTGTGAACACCCTCACTAGAACTCCCACCCTGATGTGTCCACACTTCAGTCATGCCACTTCAAATCATGCCTTCTCCTCAGACATTAAACAATGAAGAAAGCAGGGATCCCTTCCTTCCAGTGAGGATTTTCTCTTCTCTCAAAGGAATGCTTTTACTTTCTGTGGTCAGACTCACAAAAGTGTTTATTTGATATGAATAATTCAATAAACATGAATAGTCAACTCTGAGTGTCCTTATTGGTTGTGCAAACATACTGCAATAGTGTGAAAAACATACAACCAACCCAAGCTAAATAAAGATAAACAAATTAACATAAAAGGGTGTTTTCCTAGGCACAATCTTCTTGCATGCTGGTCGTCAGCACCTGTTTCTACTTAGAACTGTTCTGAAGTGGAAGGATGATTTGCATACAGACAGACTCAGTTTTTCAATCTTTACCTATATGACACACAAAATTATGCATCTGGGCTAAACTCACAGCCATCTTGTGACCTACTTCATAGGGAACTTGACAAGAAATCTGATTTCCTGTGCGTGGGTCTAAAAAATAGATCTCCTGATTTTTGCAATTAATGTGCAGTTACTGAGTGCTCTGAGTTATTCTTATCACTTCTTGTACATTCAAAGAGGTCACAGCATGTCAGTATTTCACTAGCATGTTATTTTTATAAACAAATGAGCGTATTTTTCACCAACATTCATCCTTCTCAGTATCATCAAGACACATCAAGTGCCTCAAGTGGTCCTTTAAATATGGTTGTTTCCCCAGGCAGTACCTTGGGGCTCCTGCTCAGTTATAGAAGTCAGTTTAGCCATACGGTTTAGCTACCTTGAAGAAGACTAACCATTTCAATGAGTTTCACTGAAGTAAGATGTTCCTAGGCTGATCAACATTTAGCATGGCCTATCAAACAATTTCGAACTCTGGATATGAAGTTAAGTATTTGTCAGATTTACCTACACCCTAAAAACTTTTTGGCTCTGGAGTTTGCCTAAGGGACTAACCAGAAAACTGCCAGCTTTTTGCTATAATGCTCTGCTTCTTCTAATAGTAATATAGTGCAACCTCTTAGCAATATGAAAACCACAGATATATACTATTTAGTTATAAGGTAAGAATTAATTGTCCATTTCTCATCATTTTTATTGTATACCTTTCTCTCACTGTCATTTTTAATTATAATTTAACATCCATATGTAACCTGCTTTGCATACTCACTCACAAAAACGCACTTGCACATTGTGATAATTGCAGAATGGGCCTTTGCAGTTGCACAGGTCCCTGAAGAAGTGTGCTATCAGTCAGACAGGGTGAGACTCTTCAGGAATCAGAACAGACTTGGTCTAAAGGTCATGAAGTCAGTGGAAAAACCTCCCTTCTCCTCTGTAGAATCTGGACGGAATCCACAGACTAAAGCTGTGCACTGGCCCTAATGTGGCAGCACAGTAATGCAAAATCTTATTTCCAGCTTTAATTGAGGCTAAAACAACCTGGCACAAATGAGTTCTTTGTTTACTCCACTGCAATTTTATATTTCTGGATGTTGTCAGTTACTGAGACATCAGGGAGTTTGATTCCTAAAGCACAGCTTTTACAAGTGTCTTCAAAATGAGCTTTGTTTTCCAGGGGAAGGCATTTGAACCAGATGGATAATTAGCACTTCCTGCAACTATTTTCAACTCCTCTCACCATGACTATTCTGTGCCCCCTCCCACACACTTATCAGCCTCAACCTCTTTGCTGACCACTGTAATTAGCATGGGTTGAATGTTTTCCAGGGCCCCCACAAACACCTTTATTACTACTTATAATGACTCATTAGCTGAAGAAAGTTTGAAAACATCATCACCACAGCTCAATTAACTCAGTTAACATTAAACATCCAGCTCCAATATTAAAGCATCAATCAGGATATTGCTATGAATAAAAATTATGATGGAAAGCAGTAAGTGGAGAAGCACTGCCAGAGGGATGAGCTTGGGTGAGGTCTAGACTGTACAGAGACAGGACACAAATGATGAGACAAGGAGATCCTTCTGATTTTAGGAAATGGATATGTGGACTATCTACATTAGAGTGCAGAAGCCTCTCTACTCTCCCAACATGAATAGCATGAACTTCCCACTTCTGCAGCGTAATGAGGAAGGGTTCAGGTTGGACAGAGACCCCCCCCAAAAATAAATGGAGCAATTCCTTGAGAAAACTGAGTTAATGTCTACTTGAGATTACTTTTAGACCTGTGTGAAGACAGTTGTGATTTGTTTGCCTTGATGAAACCAATGCACCTTAAAAGTCCTTAGAAGGAACCAAAGAATAGGACATTTGTCAGGTATCAGCCAATTCATTTGGTCTGCTTCTAAGAGACGAAGGAGCACAGCCTGAGGGACGGTAAAGCAGAACCAAAGTCTTATTAGATCATGAATTGTATTGGTATGCTGGAGCATGACACTGGTTCGTGATAGCACTGAGGCATGTCAGATACCCATATAATGGAATGATCCAGCCAAAAGGCAAAAACAGCTCTTATTTCGGCCACCTTGGTTTGAACTTGCAGCCTGTGCTCCAAATAGCAGTATCTCCTGGGTACAGAAGTCACTCACTGCTGGGTGACTAAAGGAACACCTTGCTCACTTACTCCCAGCTTACATTCCCCCACATTCTTTTCGTTCATGCAAATTAGAAAGAGGGGACATCTGGACTTAATGAATTATGCATATACTCCTGCCAAATGGAACCGAGGTAAACCAGGATCCAACGTGCCATAGCAAAGCAAGTTAGTTCATTGCCACCTTCTCTCTATAATGGATACAATGAATATGATGCAGCGTAAACAATTTCATAGCTGATTGGTAGAGGGGCAATGTGAGATTACGACTGGGAAAACTAAGGAAAGTGAGCTGCTTGAAAGAGGCTGCCTAAAATAGGATTGCTGATTTAAACTAATTTTCACAGAGAAGCATATGTTTCCACTCTAAATTCCTTCTTGATTCTGAAGCTGGTATGGTGTGGGGTATCTGAAGAAACTATTGTGAAAAGAGAAGAGGAGAGCGAAAAGTCAAGAAAACCGAAAAATATAGTAAAAATTTATGAAAAGTTCTCTGAGCCAAAGCAGTCAAGACAAAAAGCAAGGTCTTTGAACAAGCAGGTGATGTTGAGGAAGACAGCAAGAAAAACCCTGCAAAACAATCATAAGTCATTGTCTGTCAAACACCACCTGGGGGGGTATTCTGCTTACTGCTTTTAGACATGTTTTTGAGAAGGGGATTGGTTGCTGCACAAATTTGTAGACAAAAGAGAAGACGAGAGGCTAGAAGAGACAATACCCAAATGTGGTGTGACTGAAATCTGGAACAAGCCCTGAATGGAATCCAGGCATGTGGTGTGTGGCTCCTATAGTTAAACCATTAAAGAGAATGTAAAAGCAAAGGAATTCTGAATTTTCCTGTCTCTCCTCTTTATAATTCACCTACCTATGTAAGTACTGCTATTCCATGGCACTCAGGACCAATATTGCCAGGTTATTCAGACAAATTTGGGATGATAAGTGGGCTTGCCAGTACTGAAGCAGTTAATCAGCAAACCAGGGGCTCAACAAGTTGTCAGCTGCAGTTCTTACAAACCATCATGCTGTCAGTTTGGATTGATGAGACTGCAAACACAGGAAAGATGGTTTTGGCATGGAAATGCAGTTTCTATCTTGACTACACAGACTAATTAAACAGGTTTGTTATGTATCACAATGTTTACTATAAGCAACTTGAGCATACCGAATACATGAGATTTGGTCAAAGCAACAGCGATATGCCAATATTTTAGTTCTCTGAACAAAATGAAAAATACAGAAAATGTCGGTTTAGATCCACCTAAACAAACAAACAAAAACATTTTCTCAGATAAATTTAAATCAAAAATCATTATTGTTGTAGAAGAGTTTTGTGCTACCCATTTCAATGTTAGGAGATTTAAAACGAGATTTTAAAAAATTATCATTACACTACAAAATTGAATTTTGGCCAGTTTTAAAAACAGCATTAAATTAAATTAATTAACCATTTAGTTTAGGGAAGATTTAGAAAAAACATTCTGATTTTCCTCTTTGCTTATGCCCCAAAGTCTATATTGATCTCAACACTTACCTTTCAGATATTTTAAAACTTTTTTTCAGTGAGTTGTATTTGTCCAAAAACGTTCCAGTGAATTCCTCAAAAAAGAGAGCCATCATCATGAGTTTCCTCCAGTCTGTATTAAACTCTGAGATTAGCTCAGTTTGTTAGAGCATGGTGCTAACAACAAGGTGGCGAGTTTGATCCCTGTATGGGCCGTTCACTCAAGAGCTGGACTTGATCCTTTTGTGTCCTTTCTAACTCAGAATATTCTGTGAATTACCTCTTCTGTGCTGTGATCAGATTTCTCATGCACAACATAGCATGCCATCATCCTCCTTACCACTTGTTGCAGGCTGTCCTCAGTGCATGGTTTGTGTCCCAAGAGGAGGCTACCAGACTTCAACCGTTGTATTTAGCACTTTAATAAGCCTTTAAGACTTTCCTTTTGAAAAAGAGCAGTTAGTGAAGGCATAAAGAAAGATATGGTCAAAGAAAGAGCTTGCTGTGTCATACAGCCTCGCTTTTCCTTATGCGCGATTATTACTGCTCAGAAATGCCAGATGGTGAATTGTCCAGGTCAGCAGGACTTACAGCGCACACACAGGAGAAAGACACAACAAAGGCTGTGAACTCACTGTCGAGGCCCCTGCAGGCCCCCAGGTGCTCTCAGATGGGTGTGCTGTGCCACCTACTGACAGGCACATCTCCCATCTCTCACCCAGCCCTTTTACTGCCCATTCCCCGCACACTTCAAATGACAAATCATGCACATGAAACGGGAACCAGACACACTCCTATTGTTTCCTCCATACAATTGGGAGTGTGGGAGAACAGGGATTGCTGCCAGCTAAGATTAGACAAAAACTGACACCAGATGGGGGATACTGGGGAGCCTCTGCCACTGATTTCCATAGCTATTTGTCAGGTGGCAAGTAGGGGGATTCCTGTACTCCGTCTGTGGCTGAGAGCGTATCACCTGCTGCTCTGGTTTGCAGGTTTGGGACACTTCCTTTAGGATGGCTCAGCAGACTGGGAAAGAGAACGTCGCTGATGGCACCGCTGGTCCTTCCCAGCGTGCTCAGCCATGATGGGCCGAGCACAGCCCCGCGAGCAGCTGGGGGATGTGACCTGAGCTGGGGACTGTGACCTGAGCGTTCCGAGGCAGCGGCGGACGGACCGGCCCCGGCCCCGCTGTCCCCTCCCCGCTGTCCCCTCATGAGCGCGGCCGGACTCATCGATAGCTCGGCGCTCCGCAGCCTGCCCCCGCTGCCGGACGAGCCCGCCTTGTCCCCGCCCGCTCCTCCCACCGATGTCTCGGCGCGCGC